>JAXQQM020089065.1:0-349825 GCA_034641835.2 Pinus albicaulis | reverse complement strand
GTTATTTACTTAATGATTTGAAAATGGATTGTACTTGAAATAAGGGTGCAAGGTATCCATTTCCAATAATTCTAAATGTGCAAACAAATTTGATACCAATCTGATATGAAATGTGTGAACAAAATATTTCTTATACGGAGATAGACAGTAGGGGCTTTTATTGGTTATTTCGCCTTTTAAAGAAAGGATGAAACCAGATGCTTTTGGGGGTCTTACTGGCTCTGCCTAAAGAAATATGAAGTAAACACTGAAACGATCTTGCAATGAAAGTATTTGTTTTCTGATTGAAAAGTATTCATTAACCAATATTATGAGTGTACAAGCATGTTAAGGTGTTCTTCAATGGAACAAATGTGGTTTGGAATGGAACAAATATGTTTTTATAACTGTATAAGACTTTTTGTGTTAAGAGGACTTATTTAAATTTATTGTTTAAGGTATTAAAATCTGGAAATAAGTAGCAATAATTCACAGCATATAAACAAGCATCTAATAAATAAGTTCACCCCTCTCTTGGGCTACATCTGCTAGGTCCAAAAGCCCCCAAATGGGCTTTTCCCTCTTCTATTAATGCTCAAAATTAGTTTTACACCATGAAGAAAGCCTCAATAAGCTGAAATAGCTGCATAATCAGAATTAGAGTGCTGGAAACAGTAAAAATTGACTATTCATTCACCTCAAACAGATGAACATAGCCTAATACAGTTTATCATTCCCATAGCCCTGGTGGCTCCACAAGAAAATCCGCTGATAAAACCTCTGAGAGAGTGCCCCGATGGCTCTGCAACCTATTCCAATAGCATTAGAATGTTCCAATACCCCCAAAACAAAAAAAATTGTTCCAATTGGACTTCCCTAGCTCCAGATATGGTTCAAACAAACTTTGCCCAGTTAGGGCTAGAAAAACTCCACCAAAAATGGTGGGACTGTAGTTAACCCCGCCAAATATGGGGCAGCCACAAAAATAGGCAGAGTCTGCCAAAATTCCTGCCAGGTCATGGGTGTCAAGGAGATAAGGTCTTATCATAAGACCAAAATGTTTGGCGTTGTTCGTTGCATAAACGTTGGAACATTAATGTTGGAACTTTATGATATAACCATGCATCAACACAAATTGCGCTCCACGTGACCATACCTCCAAAAGTGTTTGATGCGCTAATGAATAGGTCTTGGTTCTGAGCCTGTGGTTGTGGGTCCCACCCAAACCAACAACAAACTTTAAATATAATTTCGTGACATATAATGTTAAGAACCACTTGTGGCCCATTGATCGGGCCGCACGGTTACCACCGCCCCGACCCGGGGTCGATTCCTGTCTGCGACAATATAATTTTGTAAAAAAATTCCATTTGACCCTTGGGGCAGCAAATTTATACTACCATTGTTTGCTTATTGGAATAATGCAGCAGAATATTCTATGGAATATTCCCAGTGTGAAATGTTAAAATAATACGTAGAAATTTTTTTAATAATAATTTTTAAATATGGTCAAGTAGTCAAATTTGGCTTTTTGCTGAAATTGAAAAACTTCAAAGCTGAATAACTTTCTCATACGACATCGGTTTTCGGTGAAATGCATGGCTACGGGATCTTTTTTACGAGCTCACTTTCTTGTCATTACGGTTTGAACCAATTCTGAGCAAATAAATTTTTGAGCATTTTTCCATTAAGGACATGATCTTTGATCATTAACAAATTATTTACTTTCTCTACAAGAAAATATAAAATATTTACTACGACCTTCAATAAATAAAATTACGGAAAAAATTGGGAAAGCAGAGATCTGAGCAATAGAAAATCATAGACACATATGATACCATTTTGTTTGGACTAACGTCCCCGGAAGAACCCAATGCGGGAAAATCGGTGCAACAATTGAGGGCTTATATATAATGTAGTAAATTCTAAGTAAAAATGTATGACTGAAAATCTGTCAAATTATGCAGAGAAACTGACAAGTGAAATATTGTGAGACAAAACTCACTCCTCCATGGGATCTCGGCACTGGCCGGCACCCAAAACAAGTTGCTTTGCGTTGCCTCTGCGTAGTGACTGTGTCATTTTCTACAGTCTCTACATCACAACCGTAGATGCTCTCTTTCTTTGCGCTGGTTTCTCTTCTAGTTGGAAACTGAGGCCTTTTGTCCTCCGGAAACTCTCTCTGGGAACTGGCACTAACCCAATGTTGTCTCCTCAACGAAAAACATAATCCCTCTTAGGCTTTGTGTAGTGCCTGCGTAACCTCTACATCACTAGCTATGCATTTCCTTTGTGGCTTCTACTTCCTCATCTGCTATGCACTCTCTGGATCAGGATTTCTTCTAACCAGAATTATAGCCCTTCTCTACAAAGAATCTCTCAATCGATATTTCCTCTTAGCACTTCTCCCTTCCGAAATTCAATTTCTTTATCCTCTAGCTCTCTCAATGTGTTTTCCAAATGATCATTCAATTCCTTCTTATAATCTTCTCGTTGAAACTTCAACAAACGATTTAAATCTCTAATGAGCAGCTAAGATTAACTTTTGACGTGATCTCCGCCTTTTCTAGAACATTCACACTCTATTTTATCAATACCCTTTAATTATTTTATTTTCCTAAGTTTAGACTTAGGGTCCCTTTAAAAATAATTAATTATTTTAATAAAACATATTTTGAGTGGATTTTTCACAAACGATTTATGGGTTCTCTGGAATACATGTGCCTAAGCCTCCCTGCCAATTTTGATACTTAGAGCACATCTGATGCTACCCAAATCAACAGTCATTTTATATTAAAAATTGATAGTGTGCCATTATTAAAAATTGTTGTTTAACATGTGTTAGAGAGAAACTCATTGGATATCTCTATATTTTCCCTATGGAGTGGAGTTTTCTTTCATATTTTTTTCTTGGAATTCGAGTTTCTTTATATGAATGTAATGATGTGTAGCAGTGAACATTTTAATCTCCATATTAAATTGTTTTATCTTTTTTGAACTCATTTGATATGTTTATCTTGTATGTGAGTGCAAATAATTTTTATATTTGTTCTCAATAGTGGCATTGTGGTAGTGATGTATAGAAATAACTCTGAGAACTCTATATTAAATTATTCTATCTAGAAAAATCTCATTGGATATATTTCTCATTTGTGTGTCGGGTGGAGTTTGCTTTTTAATGGTTTTTATATTTATTCCTAGCAGCGGAATTTCTTCATATGAATGCAATGATGTACAACAACAAGATATGCAAAGCAAACATATTTAAATCAACTTAAATATAGATACATTATGTATTGACGTGATATATATGGAGTTATTTAACCATATAAATAGCAATGTCAAGTGCAGCTAAGTTTATGCTTTTACATGAAAAAATACACTAGGTGCTATGGAGACTAGAGGTAATTTGAGGCATGCAAGAATGCATCCTCCTAGAGATTTTTTCTCTTGACAGGTTGTGCCTTACCTATCTAAACTTAGACTTGTGTCAAAATGTGTCAAAATTAGGAAACTAGTTCAAACTGTTGTAATGGAAGAACCCAGATCTGTTCACAAGAGATTTGAGTGTTGTCATTCATGTGCCTAGGCTATTGGATACATTATTACAACAAATTCCCTGAGATACGCTGACTTTTACATTCAAATATATTCAACAAAAATATATCCAAAGCACAAGAGTAGGTGGTCAGCCTTTCTATCATGAGTATGTCACTACAAGTACATTGGCAAGAACTTCCTAATTCGTAGCTTGTCTTGTTTTATTTGCACTCATTATTTTTGGGATATACAAGTCAAGAGTAAGCACTCTATCCTTGGGATATCAAAGTTAAAAGTAACCCAATGATTTCGAGTAGTTTGTCGGAAGGTAAAAAAAAAAGGTTCGATGAAATTTTGATTATTTTATTTAAAATTGGATTTTGACAGTTTTTTATTGTATATATGGATTCATCACCTTGAAAGTTTTTTGGGGCATTCTAATTATGGAAGAGTCCACAACTTAAACTTGTGATTCCAACAAATTTCTACAAAAATTTCTTAAAATTATACAGAAAAATAAGCCATAAAAACCTCAATACATATAATAGATAGACACTTACTTTTTCTTTGAAATATCAAAGTCAAAAGCAATCTCATATATTATTTAGTTATTTTAAATATAAGAAACATAATTATTTATAAATTAATTATATTATTATTTTTATTTTTATTATGAAGAAAAAAATTATCTATAAATTAATTATATTATTATACTTATCGAACTAATATATAGTTATTGATATTGCTTTCATGAAGTATTAATTTAGTTGAATATTTTGTACACTCGTCATTTAACCAAAGTTTAGAGATAATATATTATTTAAAATTATTTAATTTACTTTTATTATTTCAAATTTCATTGGCTCAGAAAATTTGAATCTTCTTGTTGGTGTCATGCATCTTGATATATAGTAGGAATATTTACAATAATTCTAATTCTATCTAATAATAGATGGACTCATGCTAAAACTGAGTAGCATTGCTCAACAAACATTAAATGTTTAATATTATCCTAATTTTTATTAATTAGGAGAAACTTTTATTAATTCTAAGCATTATTTTGTTGTGTTCGGCTACGTTAGGGTGTCTAACGATGTCTAAGTGTGTTGTGGTGTCCAACACCATCTAGCAAGAAATATTGTGTGAGGTGTCGAGGGAATAATTAAATCAAGGTGCCCTTTTATGAGTACATTGAATTATATCCTTTGCCCAATACATTAAAGCAAAATTGACAGGTACTTACCAGGTACTTACCAAGTACATTAAAGAAACATCACCATCACCCAATACATTGAAGCGACATTTCCATTGAAGCATCTTTCCCAGTTACCATATCCCCATCGCTTGATCCAGTGAAGCAGCATTGCAAACATAGTATCCCTTTTGCCTTTTCACATTGTACATTGGCGCTTTCATCACATGATTCATTTACATTGAAACATTCTAACATGGTAGTACATTGAATGCACCTTATACACGAAACTACAACTTCTTCAAGTGGCTAACATCAAGAAACCAAATTTTACACAAAATCCTATGAAATATAGCACTAAGCTCTCGGTAATAATCGATTCGAACGTATATATAATTTCAAATTATTCTACCTAATTTTCCATCTAGTATTGTTTGATCTCTTTGGTTTTCAAAAATACAGGAACATTACAAATTTTGTCTATGTTTGGACAAAAAGTTTCTCGTATCTAGCCTTTTATTAAATAATTTGTTGATAAGATAAAGGCACATGGCTTCTAGAGTTATGTTTTTGTTTTTACAAATTGCATATTGTTGGGTGTTCTAATAAAAACTCTATGCTAAAGGTTATCAAGGCCATAAAGAATGGTTGGTAGACCTATGACTTTCTCAAACTCAAATGATCATCTAGTTTTCTTTAAATTGATTTATACAACATAAAAACATATATCGAAATATAATTGGTTATATTTACATTTATAGATTCCACTAGTTATATTGAAAAACATATATCAAAATATAATTAGTTATATTTGTATTTTGGGATTTCACTCGTTATATTTATGTTTATATAGTCCACATGGCATAGTAAGATAAAAACTTTTTTTTTCTTAGTACTTATGACATACATGAAAAAGTGAGATACAAACATTTTTTCCTTAATTCTATGATTCTAGGCTTCAAATAATAGAAGTTTCAAATTCAAAAATAACATTAAAGCTAGAAAACATTAAAAATTATAGGTTTTTTTTCCCTTACTAGATTTGATTGTTGGGTGTTGGCTCTCTACTATTCTCTTCCACAATAAGTATAGCAAGGGATGAACATTTTTTTCTACTTTAGATGGAGAAAGAGTATATTTTGGATGGAGAAAATAAAAGTATGCTTATGTAGGTCATTGTACTCATTGTAGCTATCTCAACTAATGAACCCAATTACAATGCCTCATTATCTTGAAATTGTTTCACTTTCTTTATCGAGAATGTATATGACTCATTATCAACATTACTTTCACTAAATTTTATATTTTATCCCTCTTAGAGCCTCGGACAATTGTTGGATGTCACTCAGAAAAAAACAACGATGAAACATACAAGCTTTCGAGGTAAAGTGTATTGAATATTGTAAAATTGGTGTAGCAATATTTCATGGTAGCACAAAAGCATTGTGACAACTAGGCAACACATAACCATTGTGAGAAGGAATTCTCATAAGAAACTACTACAATGATGCTTAGTTTTTATGAATCTGTTCATTTTCCCCAAGGATATTTCTTGTTTTGTTTGAAACAAGCAAGATGTGGTTTCCCATATGAGATAAGCGACGCAAAAGCTAGTTGCAAAGAAGAATGCAAGGTAAAAGTTAAGCTGGTTTTTGAACTAC
Source organism: Pinus albicaulis (assembly GCA_034641835.2). Classification (NCBI taxonomy): domain Eukaryota; kingdom Viridiplantae; phylum Streptophyta; class Pinopsida; order Pinales; family Pinaceae; genus Pinus; species Pinus albicaulis. The sequence goes on along the minus strand of JAXQQM020089065.1, from coordinate 343,453 downwards.
AAAGGTGTTGGGTGGGGGAACCCCTTTATATATTATAATACAAGGCTCACATACAACCATACATTCTTTTCGGATTAGGGAAACATTTTCTTAATTATTTTCAACCTGTTTATGTCCATTTCACTCCATATCTAAACTGACTGGGGAAAATCCCGAGAATCCCATAGGAGACTCAATAGCATATTCATTTACTCATATTCCACTTTCTTGTTGTGTATTGTAACATATGAATCATCCATCCACACTTCATGATACCCTATCCACACTAAATAATATTCCAACCAAATTGATCCTCCATAAAAGGTAAACATATGGATCCTCTCCAAATTTTTTCTTCATTTTCCATTCTTTTTCTAGTACTATAATGCTCTCCAAGCACTCTCTTCATTTTCTAGTACTATAACGCTCTCCTCATATGCTTGCTTCCTTTAAATACTTTATTCCTTTTCTAGTATTGTAATGCTCTCTTTAGATGATCAAAAGGGAAAATAATTTGGTGAAAATTTATAATTGTGCAAAAATACAACTTAAAACAGTAATCATAATGTTATGGATTCCAATGCAAAAAATAATTTCAACTAGAAAATCACTAATTGGAACGTATGTAGGTAGATGGTGGAGACTGCCAACTAGAAAATCACTAATTGGAACATATATTGATAGATTTTGGGGTGTGAAATAGATTATGTTGAAGGTATGCTAGCTAAGTCAATTTGGTCAACTAGTTAATTCCTTGGGTCCGTTGCACCTTAGACCATATATGTAACCTATGTGCCTCTTAAACATGAGTGTAACATCCATACATGTAATAACACCATCGTAAACACAAAATTTGGTAGTTGTCTTACACCTTTTCATTACATTAAATGTTATTAGTTCGGTGTACTTTTACCATTGGTGATAGAGGGAAATTACACATGTTCTATTTATCCTTGCTATCATATCACCCACTGTATTGCTACAATGTCCTATACATTCAATTTAAAAAAATTATGAGGTCGAGGCCTCACTGCCTTCGTATGTATTTATGGTTATCTAAGGTTTGTATTTCTATCATTGTATAAACTTGAATACATATATACATACATACATACATACATACATACATACATACATACATACATACATACATACATACATACATACATACATATATATATATATATATATATATATATATATATATATATATATATATATATACATATATAAGGTTGGCGGGACCATTTAGATCTCAACCCTTGAGAGATTTTGGATCCTAACAATAACATATAATTGGTTTTGATTTATTTCATTGGAACCTTCGCTAAATAAATAAAACATAAGTTGATGGGGGTAGAACTTTCTCGACTTCATAGTCTATGCAAGTTCATTACCTAGGGTTGAGATCCATCGTGAACTACATCAAGATCGATGGATATTCATCTAGGCTTCTAATCCTATGAATCTGATGGCAAGCGAATAGTTAGGGTAACTACATCCCCCTGTGGAAAATGACCTGGCTCAGTTTCAAGTCTCACCAACGAGGGTATAGCTCTGCAATGTCTTCACATAATAACATTGTTCGTGACGAAAACCTACGCCTACTAACTTTCCAGTTGCATGTTTAAAAAGATAAGTAAGTTTTAATAAGGCTTCCTGTAGTATTTATTTTATAATATTACGAATTATGTAATTTTAGTAATTTTGGTTAACAATCTACAGGTGTTGTTCGACGAAAATGGAGTATGCCCCCCACTATTGACAACAGGGAGATTAAACTATCTCTTGCTCAAAAGGTACACAATTTATCTATAGGGTATTTTTTTTAACAACTCCTTTTCATTCTGGATATGATTCCTCTAATTACCAAAATTATGTTGAAGTGTGAGACTTGGGAGCGAGAGTTAAACGAAGGTTTTAACAAGTAACTTCTATTGACCTTTTTACTCACAGATCTTGTTTTCATAATACTCTTTAACTTTCCATACTATAATTAATTGTTTTTTGTTGGGTCTCTATGTTCCACTCTAGGTTTGGTCTTGAAAACTGACTCAAGGTTACTTGTGGTCTTTGCTCTCTGATATACTAGGTTCCAACTATTTCCCTTGTTTATCATGTATTTATAGTTTCTGTCCTCACACATCCTAATCGTCTGAGGGTTTTCTCTTAATATTTAGGGTTAAAGATGTATTATTGAATTGTGAACTCCCTTGGTACTTTGAATGATCATTCTGTGACTTAGAGTCACGATTAGCATGAAAATGTACTCAATCATTACATTCTTGTTTTATTTTAATAATTATCGAATTATCTTTATGGGGAAACTGTATTCACTTCCATATAGGGATTCAACTGAAATCTTGGCTATTCATAGTGTTTATTTGATTCTATGATATGGCTACGTATAAAGGTATTTCATTACTAGTTACATTTTCATGATGAAAGAATTCCTATTATTTCATGCACATCTTTAATAACTCCTCTACAAACCCCAAACCCTAGGATGATGATAAGTGAAATATCGTTACTTCCATTTCCAAGCGGTATCGTTGGAAGATTATGTCTTTTGAGAGTATAGGTAAATCTTTGATTCTGGTTATGAACTTGGCTAGGTAGCTCTCGTTTGAGATATCCCTAACCCTTTAGGGTTTGTAACTATCATTTTCGGCACTATAATGGAACTTATTACAATAAAGTACATGTTTTTAATATGGTATAGTTCTTCATTTTCACAAATAAATGTTGAGCAATGTATATTGCATCTGTTCTTCTGGTATTCGTTTTACATGTTGTTGATTGACAAGAGTATAACGCTCAATATTTATACATCCTGTAATTTTTTTTTACACCATATATGGTCCTGAAGTATGTCGACTGCATTACTTGTTTATTTCGGTTGATGTATGTATACCTTTAGTTTGGCACAATATCCGTTTTTATCCTACATGCTTATGATGACTTCTATTTAATGAAATGTATTCATATTTATCTTTTAATTATTTTTGTGCCATTTTTTGTTGTTTACTTCCTTATATAATATTGTATTCAATTATTTACTCGCAATAATTGAATTTATTACTAGTACTCCAGAGGGTGAGACTTGGAAAACCTTCGGGACATGCCATTCTCCCTTCTGTAGTGCTTAGGTATAAATAATTACAGAAATTTGGGCTGTTTTCATTAACAAAATTCAGTTTTTTAAACAAGAACTAACTGATTTCAATACTAACTGTATATATAATTAATAGGAGTAACCCAAATACCGTATAACTTTCTTATGTTGCTCAATAATACATTCAGTACAACCCTTCCATCAACATTGGTCATAGTTACTAAATTCTTCTATAGGAAAGATAAATCATTTATTTTTAACCAGACATTACAAAATCTTGCAAATAATTTCACATTACAAGATATATATAAAATAAGTTCTATGTTCTAGAAACCATAAATTGAAGTGCTTATCTATCTTAGGAAAGGAAACTAGGAAATTCACAAAGGAGAAATACCACTCCTCCCCACCAATGAGAATTGAAATTATGTCCAATTCTCCCCCTGAGCCAGTCTGTCACTTCCATAACAGTTGCTTGATGGTGACCTAACAAGGTCTTTTCAAATACATCAAGACTATACAAGTCCAACCAAAGAACACACAAACTCTCAAGTTTGTCTTAGGGATTCCACTAGTTCCAACTAGCTCAAGAATAACCTAATTGGTAGCGCCCTTCTTTCCTTCAAAAACTTTATAGTGTAGGTTTACAAGCTTATAGATTCATTCTCCTCACTTGGACCTCCTCCAACCAAGTACCAAGTTCAAGGTTGACTCAAGGTTTCTCTCCTCTCACCCCGTTGGATCCCTTTTCCCAACTGAGATTATTTATCTCTAGGGAGAGGAATAATTATCTTCTAACTATCTGGTGAGTGAAAAAATTTCATTTAGTTTATTTTCCCTGTGAATTTCGAGACTTGTCACAACCTTTTAAATTAAATTAGAATAAAACTCATTACATATCCCCCCCCCCAAGAGAAACATCATCCTTGGTGTTTCCTTTGCCCTCAAATGTGATGGAATATTCCTTATGGATAAAAATTTTTATTGTCTCAGGTAGCCTCTTCCGGCTGAAATACCTCCACTGCATTTTAATATAGGAAATAGCTTCCCCCAATATCATGATTTCTCTTTGATTATAAGTATGTAGAGGCTCCACCAAGAATATTTCATCTGGTTCATCCTACATTCACAATCATTGCCATTAGTTCACATTTATCATTATTTAAGAAGCGTATGTATAATAATTTCAACTTTATTAAGGGCACCCTTAGTTTCTATGTATGTGTTCAACAAGGGTCTTTAGCATGCATCACAACTGAACCAGGGTTATAAATCTGCACTCATTGAGGGTTAGCAACATCATTATAAGCTTATCAACAATAGTAATTAATCCTTTTTCTTACCCAATGGCTATTTCATTTATTAAGGGCTTCATCATGTGGTTCCGTTGTAATTTCAAATCATGAAAGTAATAATTTTATTTTCACTTTTTAGAAGCCATTTGTTGTTCTCTATCTTCTATGATAAATTGCAACTAGTGTATTGTTGTACTGGGTAGCATTACTATTCTTTAGTTTAATTCCAAACCTTACATATGAATTAGTTACATATAAGTAGAGGTTTAAGATAACCTTCTCTTCCTGCTATGTTCAAGGAAACTATATTGCAGTATACTTTCCCAAGTAAACTTAGTTATGCCCATCCTGGGATTCTTTGTTATTTTCCCTTTGAGCACAAACCAGGAGTCCACTTTGAAATATTTCTTCAATCTCCTACCACCCCCACCCCCCCCCACACCCCCCCCCCCTCCCTTTAATACCACCATCCTCCATTGCGAGGTGAAATATGAAAGTTGTACGCATTTTAGTTTCTTCTATGTCTAGTCATGGAATTTCTCACTTTAGCGTTAACTATTTCACACTCAACATGGTACTCTAATGTAGTTCTTTTATATGAAGAACCACCTTTTATTCTTCCTTTATCAACATGTTATTTTAATATAATTGGCATGTATTCACTTCCATTATTTTAACATGCATCAATATTTCCACCATCTCAACTTATTATAGATCCTGAGTATTCCACTTTGACACTAAAATAAATGTTGATCCTCAAGTATTACAATGCCTTTCCATGAATTTTTGTGTTGTACTACTACAATCAACTTAACTATCTCCTATTACAAAACTTTTATAAGAATCAAAATTAGCCATTTGCATCATTCTAGCCTTTCATAATGCATTTCCACAAAATTATTGTCACCTTATGCATGTGCAGCTATACAATTGGATGCTGACATTGATCACCAATATTTTTCCCCCAGAAAAATGTCAAATATTACATAGCTACATTATATCTTAGAAAGCATTCACATAGCCTTCAACACTTCCCCTTGAGTCCCCAAAAGTTGCACAAGAAATCATTGCAGTTGCGATGACATCTTATAAGAAATTAATAGGAAGATCCAAACTTCTAGGTATGTCCAAAAAAATTCACAAAGTGATTGAGTCAAACAGGGTATGATTTCCAACATAAATAAACAAAATCCCAGATACTATTGAGGCGTAGTCAGAAGCCTACTCAATAGTAGTATCCTAATCATTGTGCATCTGCACTAAATGCATGGGAAATATATATTCCACGCAAGCTACATGACCATATCTAGGAATTTTCTATTCTAAAATATTAAACTTGTTGAAACCCATAGGATTGGTTTTAAGCCTCCTCCTCATATTTTCAGAATCATCTCTCTATGGATGAAATATCACTTAACATATTCTCCTTGAAAGTTGAAACCTTTAATATTCATCTAAGGAGATTAGTTAAGCTTTCATGGAAGAGAGGCATAGAGAAAATCTCCAAGTTACTTAGATAGCTTCATTAACCTAAAGTTAGTAGTTAGCACCCCACTCAAATAAATTAACCCCTAGTTACACATGACATCATGTGAACTGGCATTTTTTATTCTATTAGATAGATATGAGTTTACCCTTAGTAATTGTGACTGAATTTAAGCATGAGAGGGTCTACATTAATTATATCTCACATTTATCCCTTTGGGTTTGAATATGGTATTCAACAAAGAATATAACTTGTATTAAGCATTCAATCTTTGTGGACAAAGCTAGGAATTCATGCCTTAGGACATAAGGACTTCCAAGGTCTGTTGGAATGGATGTAGATATGGAGAGATATCTTGTCTTTTGTCATGCAATCATTCGTGGGAATAAAGATTGATTCTATTGCTTGTTAATAAATAAGGAAAGAACTTATAATAATGCCTAAAAGTGACCAAAATAGATAAATAAAACTAGGAAAATCAACATCTGAAAATAACAACTTCCTAAAGCATCTCCAAAACAATCTAAAAAGTAGGTTAAAGAAATAAAGGGAGTTATTTCAACTCCGGTCAATATGTCTTTCCATAGAGAAACCAGGAAAGGAAAATAAGAAATTATGCATCATCTCAAACTTTAATTAATGATATTTATAGTTGTGCATAAGAACCTACTCATCAAACAGTGTCCCTTACGTTGAACCCTAATGATCCCCTTGTAAAATCCTACATGAGACTTCTTCATTTTTACGCCATTTCCAATATTAGCCCAAATATAAGCCATATTATATATATTTTCTTTAATGACCTTTATCAATCACTCAACAACAAGGAAAAGTAGGACAATGACCCAATTCTTCCTTGCCCTACCTTGAAACGTTGTGTCTTCTCCCCACAGAAGGATCTTTTGGATAAGAGCTCTTATTATTTAGAAAATCAAATACGTCCAAGAAAAATTATTCAATATGGGGTAGATAAATAAGATTATGACTGTCAATAGAGAGCATTGGTGTGGTCACTTCTGATTCGAGATTGTGTGGATGGAGATAATTTGGTGACACATTTTAATGAGATGATGTTGACTTCTCCTCAGTAAGTTCTTTCCATCCACCAGTAGGAAACATTCAAAAATCATTATATGAGGTTCCATAATTGCCTTGTTTTGCACATGAGTACAACAGAAAACATTATAAAAACATAGTAAAACACTGAGCATTTTCATATTTAGTTATGAGGAACAGTGTACATGATATTATTTTCCAATTTTGCTAAACCATAACTCTCTTTAACAATACCACCAAACTATGAGCCCTATAAACCAATTACTACGTGATACCCCATCAAACTTCTCTAAAACATGTTCCAAGGTAAAATTGTTAAATTTCGGAGGAATCCTTTTATGAAGATCCATTTCCATGCATCGTATTGCAATACATTTGGACCATGGAGGGTTTCATTGTCAGGTACTTTCTTTTGTAATTTCCAATACTATTCAAGTCTGATTCATACTAGAAATTTGTGTTACCAAATTTTGGAGTCTAGCTTCAGCTCACATTTTCCTTCCAAAACTAACATGGCTCAACTTTCAAAACAAGTAGTTTATTTTCTTATAAGTCAAAAATCATAATAGAGAAACCCCTACCCTAGTATTGTATGTTCATAGAGCCAATATTTTTAAACACCAATCCAAAAATATTATTGAAAAGAATTGGCCAATGAAAAAATCTAGAGCTCTGGACAGCTAGAAGCTTTCAAATCTGTAAATCTGACATGTGCTTAAAAGACAATAATGAGAGAACACTCACATAATAATAAAATGAAAGAGAAGAATTGTTGCAAATATACATATTGTACTAATATAGTTGTTTGACCCGTCTAAGACTCTTTTCTTATTCATGTGGAGTCTTCTCTCAATATACAACAATGATGAGATAAAGGTGCCCAAGGGTGAACTCTATAGTAAGTCGATTAGTATCTCGATAATCACATAATGGAATTACTTTAATTTACTCCTGACAAAATTCTTCACTTATTTTGCCCTTAAATAGGCCACAATACTAAACCCTTCAACCTGGATACCACTTGTAACATCCATATATGTAATAACACCATCATAAACAAAAAATATGGTAGTTTTCTTACACCTTCCCATTACATTAAATGTTAATATTTTGGTGTACTTTTACCATCATTGAGAGAGGGTAATTATAAATGTTCTATTTATCCTTCATATCATATCACCCATCGTATTGTTACAAGGTTCTATATATTCTATTAAATAAATTTATGAGGACGAGACCTCACTATCTTCGTATATGTTTATGGTTATCCAAGGCTTGTATTTATATCATTGTATAAGCTTGAATATATACATATATATATATATATATATAGAGAGAGAGAGAGAGAGGTTGGCATACCCATTTATATCTCAACCCTTTAGGGTTTTAGATCGTAACAATAGCATATAATTGGTGTTGAATTATTTCATTGGAGCCTTAGCTAAATAAATTAGATGTAAGTTGATGGGGGTAGAACTTTCTCAACTTCCCATCTTATGCCATTTCATTATCTAGCATTGAGAGCCATCGTGAATTGTGTCAAGATCGACGGTTATTCAGCTAGGATTCTAATCCTATGACTATGATGGAAAGTAAGTGGTTAGGGTAGTTGCCTCCCCTTGTGGTGAAATCCCTAGCTCATTTGCAACTCTCACCTGTAAGGGTTTAGTTCTACAACATCTTTGCACCATAACGTTGTTGCTAATGAAACCCACATTTGCTAACTTGTTAGTTGCATGTGTAAAAAGGTAAGCAAATGTTAACCAGGCTTCCTGTAGTATTTCTTCTATAATATTACGAATTCTGTAAGTAGGTGAAAATGTGAAGTTGGGTTACACTTTTTTTGCTTTTTTGAGAAAAAAAATATCATTTTTAGAAGTTCTTCAACTTTTTGCAAGCCAAAACAATTTTTTTGTTTAGAATTTCATTTTATGATAAAAATAAAAGTTGTCAGAAATTTTATTAGTTTTCTGTTACTTATTTTTTGGAATTTTTTTATTCACATTTGATATGTCGACTTAAAAATCTTTGAGTGCGTGTTATTTAACAATCGAAGGATTCATAAAAAGCCATGTTGAGACAAGTTGGTGTATTCTTTGAAAACTTTATGTTTTTGAGAAAAAAATGGTGTTAGAACCATCTAAAAAGAGTCTACTTCGGTATCATTATATTACGAAACCAACTAATGCATATCATAATTACTAGAATTTTTTGAACTGAACCATTATGAAAAAACTTCATATTTTGAATATTTTTCGCCCCACGTCAAGTTTCTCAACGTATTATTTATAAACTAAAAATCTAAAAACTACCCATTACACACAATGGACCAATGTAATGCACCATAAATTTTTTAATATTTTTTACAATGTATTTTGAGAGATACAAAATTTTGATTTTACTGAATCATAATGACCTTCAGAACTTTTTTTCACCCATTTTACTAAAAAATTAATTAAAATTAGTAAATATATATGGAATTCCATAAAATTTATATTTCCTAAGAGTAGATTGAATTCTGCAAATGCTAGTCCTAGTTTTGGAAGTTAATTCATAAAATCTGATGGAGTTTAACCATTCAAAAGTTGAAGAAATGTGTTCAGAGTCGAGCTTCAGCGTAGTTGTAGAATTTTTGGTTCGGGCAATTTTTTTTGCCGCTTCGTCATGTTAGTTTTAACGACAAAAAAGTTCGATTGCCAAAATTTTGCTTGCAAAAGTTCTGTCGGCCAAAAAAAAATCGACGAAACCCATCCAAAAAACAAATTTTGCAACTATATAAATAGCCGTAAACGGAAACATTATTTTCACACATTTAGTAATTTGGATTAACAATCTGCAGGTGTTGTTTGACAAAAAATGGAGTATGGCCTCCCCTTTCGGCATCCGGGAGATTAAACTATCTACTTCTTAAAAGGTATTTAGTCTCTATGTAGGGTTTTTTTTTAAACAAATCTTTTCCATTTTGGTTATGATTCCTCTAATTACCCTAATTGTGTTGAAGTTCCAAACTTAGGAGCAAGAGTTGAACGAGGGTTTTAATAGGTAAATTTTTTTGACCTTTTTACTCACAAATCTCATTTTCATAATACTCTTTAACTTTCAATATTGTAATTGATTCTTTTCTATTGGGTTTCTATGTTCCTCTCCAAGTTTGGCCCTGAAACCCGACTCAAGGTTCCCTATTGTCTCTGCTCTTTGATATACCAGGTTCCAAATATTTACCTTGTTTATCTTGTATTTATAGGTTCTGTCCTCAAACATCCTAATCGTCTAAGGGTTTTCTCTTAATATTTTGGGTTAAATATGTATTATCAAGCTGTGAACTCTCTTAGGACTTTGATTGATTATTATGTGACTCAATGTCATGAATAGCATGGAAATGTACTCAACTATTAGATTCTTATTTTATTTTAAGAATTATTGACTCATTTTCTGTGGGGAAATTGTATTCACTCACATAGAGGGATTCGACTGAAATATTTACTATTTACAACTTTTATTTGATTATATGATATGGCTATGTAAAAATGGATTTCATTACTAGTTACGTTTTCATGATGAAATAATTCCTATTGTTGCTTGCACATATTTAATAACTGCTCTGCAAATCCCAAACCCTCGCGTGATGATAAGTGAAATATGGTTACTTCTATTTCCAAGCGATATTGTTGGAATATTATGTCTTTTCACAATATAGGTAAATCTTTTATTCTGGTTATGAACTAGACTAAGTAGTTGTGGTTCCACGTATCCCTAACCATTTAGGGTTTGTAACTAGCATTGTTGACACTATACTGGAACTTATTGCAATAGAGTACATGTTTTTAATCTACCAAAGCTTATTATATTCACATATAAATTTCGAACATTGCATATTGCATCTATTCTTGAGGTATTAGTTTTACATGTTGTTAACTGAAAAGGGTATAACACTAGTTGTTTATACATACTATAATTTATTGTTACAGCATATACAGTCCTAAAGTTTGTCGACTCCATCACTAGTTTATTTCAGTTGATGTATGTATACCTTTAGTTTGCCACAATATCTATTTTTATTCTACATGCTTATGATGACTTACGTTTAATGACATTTGTCGAGATGTATCTGTTTATATATTTCTGTATCTTTTCTTATCGTTTACTTCCTTACATAATATTTAATTTAATTATTTACTCGTAATTATTGAATTTATTACTAGTACTTCAGAGGGTAGGTGGGACTTGGACTCCCTTTGGAACCTGTCATTCTCCCTTCTGTATTTCTTAGGTATAAATAATTATGGAAATATGGACAGTTCCGTTAACAGACTTCAGTTTGTTTAACTCAAACTTACCGATTCCAATACTAACCAGATATATAATTAATGCGAGCAACCCAAACAAAATACGACTTTCTTTTGTTCCTTAACAAGATATTTAGTACAAACCCTTCCATCAAAATTTGTCACAGTTATCAAATTATTCTAAAAGGTTAAATAATTTCACATTTCAGGATAATAATAAAAAGTTCTAAGTTTTAGAAATCGTAAATTAAATTACTTGTTTGTCTTAGGTCAGGAAACTAAAGAATTCACAAAGGAGAAAAACCATTCCTCCCAACTAATGAGAATGGAAATCACGTCTAATTCTCCCCCCAAGCCAATTTGTCACTTCTAGAATAGTTTCTTGACAATGAAATAACAAGGTTTGTTCAAACGCATCAAGACTGTACAAGTCCAACAAAAGAATGCATAGAGACATGCATGTCTTAAGGATTCCACTAATTCCAACCAACTCAAGTATACCCTAACTGGCAGCATCCTGCCTTCCTTCAATGACATCATATTGCATGTTCACAAGCTTATAACTTCATTCTCTTCACTTGGACCTCCTCCAGCTAGGTATTAAATATTTAAGGTTGTATCATGTTTCCTCTCCTCTCACCTTCTTGGCTCCCTTGTCCCAACTGAGATTGTTTATCTCTAGGGAGAGGAAAATTTGTCTTCTTGTCTTCTAACTGTCTTGTGAGTGAAATTTACATTTAGAGTGTTGTCCCTGTGAATTCCAAGACTTGTCACAACCTTTTAAAATAAATTAAAATAAAACTTTTAAACATTAAATTTTCCACTAGATTTTTCACTTAGTCGTAATTTACCAAGTTTGTGCATTAAAGTAAATTAAATATTTACTTTTCACTAAAGGGTGTTATAATAAGCTTCAAGTGAGTAGAAGAAGAACATAACTACAAACACAACCACACAAGCTACCATACTAACAACCTCTGATAATTTGACATCTTCTAATATTCTATGAGAATTTACATAATCTGGGCTCACGAAGACTCTTTCCCAATCTTTCGAGCATGAATCTTGGTAATAAATTATGCAAATTGCTGAGAACAAAGCCCAAATCAACTTGAAAGGTTTTGCAAACTACAGAGGCTCCTAAGAGAGAGTGCTCCTTATATTGGGCTCTCACCATTAACCAAGCTTTCAATTAGTTTTGACAACAAAGAAAAACAAACAAAAACAATCTTTCAAACAAGAAAAAACATTCAAGGACTTTCGTAGTGCTATAACTTAAACCACCCTGAATGTGCAACTAAGCAACCTTCTAATAGCCCTCTTCAATTAGAATTATCATATTTATGTAACAAACCAACTTCCCAATAAGAAGCCTATTTAGTCAATTGACGCGTCATTAACCACTGCATCCATGTTAATGTTATATGTGTAGGTGGAAATTCTAGTTATATCTTTATTTCAATGTAACAATGTAACAATGTCATGTAGCGTGTAAGTGGGCTTAATGAACATTATAGTGTTGGTACTACATGTTTTAAAAGGGAAAATAATATGGTGAAAACTATTATAACTTTGCAAATATACAACTTAAACAATAATCATAATGTCGAGGATTCGAACACACAAAAACAATGGCAATCCCAAATATGAATATGCGAAAAATAATTAAAAACACCACGCCACGCCATATAAATACATTATAATAAGAATCCCAAGAGTCATAATCAAAATTGAAGCGACTACAGAAGACCTAGATTGCAAAATGTCCCAGCAACAATATGCTACTTTATTCCGAACGAATAAGTTAAAATCTGAATAGCCTAATCATGATTTGATTTTAGTTAATATATATGCTTTATTCGGTAAGCATGCCGTGTGCAATGCGGGCATGTTATTTTTCATAGTTTTGATCAGGCTAGAGTGGTATATGTTTATAGATTTGTTAAAACTTTAAATTAATTAGATTATTATATTTAATGGTTACAATTACGATAAAGCGTGTAGTTTTCTGTTTTTGTATCAACTTGCCGTGTAGAGTTGAAAGATTGTCTTTATACTAATGAGTATAATACAAAGATAGATTATTTTTATATTTATGAGCCTAATATAATTTCACAAAAGCATTCAAATTTAAGTGAGTCTTATTATTGATAAAGGATTATTATGTGGAAGGATCTATACTTTGATCTAACTTAATGAATTATATTTTTATAAATTTTAGAAGTAAAATTATTGTGTGATTATTTTATTTCACAAATAAAAAGTTTCATATTTCAATTTCATGTTTAGTTTGAAAATAACAATTTTATTATTATTATATAAAATTATTTTAACTAAAATTTTATGTAGAAAAATCACATTTTAGTATAATAGTTTAGTTTTTGAATCTATGGATTTAGAACTACTTAAAATGCAATGGTAATTCATAAAGAGAAATAAATAATAAAATATTAAAAATAAATGCTTACCAATAATAAAATTATGAAACGAAACCTAAAAACAAATTAAGAAATACCATCAAAGAAAATATTAAAATAAACATGAAAGGAATTAAAATTGAAAAAGATATGAAAGAAAATATTAAAATAAACATAAATGAGATTAAAATTGGAAAAAATATCAAAGAAAATATTGAAATAAACATGAAAGAGAATAAATTGGAAAGAAAATTTAAATAATATATAAAAATTATTAAAAACAAAAAAATCATTATTAAAGAAAACCAAAATAATGATGACGTACTAATCAAAATCAAAATAATAATATTTATATATTTTATTATATATATGCAAATCAATATATTAAAAAAATAACACTTATAAATGTTATTTAATTTATAATAAAAACATAACTTATATATAAAAAAATATTTAATTTAAAATAAAAACATTATCGATAATTAATTAGAAAAACAAAACATAAACCTGTACAAAACTATATTATATTGTATTGTGATGTTATATATATATATATATGTTTTCATGAAAAGCGTCATCATTACATGAAACTTCAAAGAAATTCGATCGAAACGTTAGCTTAAAAAAAAAAAAAGAGTCAATTAAAGTAATGATCATTAAAAACTTCTATAACTTTTTTAATAAATTTTAAATTAAATTTTTGTTTCTGTTGACACCAAGTTTATGACAATGTTATGGAGCTGCTCTACGTCTCACAAAATTATACGCATGGTTTGTCAGCGATATTAAACCACCATTATATTCAAAAGCACATTTTCATACTATTAATAGCTAACTAGCGTTGAAATTTGACCTTCCATACTCTTTATTTTGGTGATCTGAAAACGTACGGGTTATGATATTTTGTGTTTGAAATTTGACCTACAATACTTTCTATTTTGGCAATCTGAAAACATATGGGTTATGATATTTTTATTTTTTTTCTTATTTTTATAAGAGTAGTGTTTAAATGTGATTTTTTTTAAGTTTTTAGGTGTTTTAATTTGTGTAAAATCTGGTGAAGTTTTATCGAAATAACTAATTTGATAAGTTAACTTTTCACAAACTAGTTCAAGAGATCTTTGAGAGTGCTAAATCCATATATACAATAAAAAAAAACAGTTTAAACAACACAACTACAATTCTTTAAAATAGTTTTCAACTAAAATTATGCCAAAAACTCCAAAAAAATCTCAGTTAAATTAAAATACACAGTTACTCTCAACATGACTTAACTCAGTTTTCATAATTATGTAATGTAACCTGACATTTCATGGCATGCTTTGGAGGGACCTCAAAATTTCTGGGCCAAGACTTTTCTTTACTCCTATTCACTGAATCAGATTTACTCCTATTTTTAAATGATAACTCCAAAAAATCTACTCAGCTTTCATATGTATATAACTGACATTCCATGGCATGCTTTTGAGGGACCTCAAAATTTCTGGGCCAAGACTTTTTCTCTACTCTATCCCATTTGGATCAGATTTATTCTTATTTTGACGTGTTTATGAATTCAATCTGATAAGTCTTTGGCTGTGTTGGGAATCTAACAAGGCAGAAATCTTAACATTGTGGGGAGGTTTTTATTAACCAGGCAGAGATCTTAGCATTGTGGGGAGTTTTTATTGTGGCTAAATGGTTAAGACTGAAAGGATATAGATATTCTGAAACACTAATAGCATTATTGACTAGGTAAAAGATTAACCAATTGGACTAAAAGAATCAGAATTCTTCGTCCGCCCTTAACATGTTTTTCTGTCCCTTTCTTTTTGTCTGGGTACACGGCTTACAAGTGTTTGAGGTGGTACCGATTAGGAGTGATTTATTAGATTGTTTCTTTAGCTCCTTTACCCTTGCTATATATTTGAATCTTACCTTTGACGACTGCTTTCAACCTGAGGAGATGTGACCCCAGAAAGTATATAATTCCTCCTGTTCCGCTCACATGAGAGCTAAACCTTGTGAAGCCCCATCAGAGTAGGCCTAAGGCATGGATCTTTCACATTCAATTTCAGCATATCAGCAAGCACAAAACGAGACTATTGATCTATTATCTAAACGTGACATATCAAAAAAGAATCTAATAAGTTTTTCTTCACAGCATTTCAACAAGGAGTTATGGTTAATGCCGATAGCATTAACTATTTGTATAAGACCATCTATGCATCACGATAAAAGATTTTGATTTTTTTGATTCTGTTGACTTAAGACAATGTAAGGTGAACTAAAAATCCAACTATAAGTTGAGATAATTTTTTTTAGTGAACTGTTGTGACAAAAAGTATCAGACGAAAGGAACACCTAGTATAATATAGACAGAAATGAAAGTAGGCAGAATCGAACAAAGAATATGTACTATTTTTTTTAATAGGAAGAAGAAGTGTTTTTTCTTTTAAAAAAATCTTTGCATGTGTACAAACAAGATCCACATACTATAGGGGCTAATTCCTAGTAGTATTGGGAGTTGTTTACTGAGGCCTAAGAATTATTGGGGTAATTTTTTTTAAGAAATTTTGCAATATCAATGTTTGAATCATGTTTTTGATAATAGAAATGAATTCAACATCATTAAAAATTTCTAAGACATCCAAAATATTGAAGTTTAATAGCTATAACTTAGATTTACAAAAATCCATACCAAATTTTCATAAAAGCTTACCAAAATTTCCATAATTTAAAAAAAGAAAAACAATTACTAAGTCACTTTGTCCTCTTTGCCACTTAATTGCAAGAGGCATTGACCATTAAAAACTTACCGTGCTTTATGTTTGACTGAAGCAAAATCCTTAAAAAAACACGATCCATCCATTCAGAGGTAAATTCGTAGTCACTTTGTCCTCTCTGTAGATGAACTGGTTGAGGCATTGGCCACTGCTAAACCATCACAGAAAAAGTAAGCCAATAGGCAAAAGGAGAAGGATTCTATAGATTAAGTATTTTAAGTCCTGCACATGAATAAACAACCAAGAAGATAACCTACCTAGCTTCCAATTCAGTAATGGTGACATTATTTATGGAAAGAACCAAAGGACCATCACTAGAGGCAGTCGACACTGAGGACGTCTGTGACTCTCTGGATCCTCGGAGGTTACTCTCACTAGTTTTAAAAAATGCGGGCTTTTTAGGATTTGGCAGTGTCTCAGAACAGCCGGAGATCATCATTATAACATTAGAAATCGTGGGACGGATGCTTGCATCATTCTGGGTGCATAGAGGGGCAACGTGAATACATCTTGCAGCTTGCTCCGCCCGGCATGTTTCTCTTACTGTGGAATCTATCATATTTAAAAGATGTCCTTGCTTGTATAATCTCCATGCCTGCATCACATCATAAGTAAATCCATTGCTCACTTTTAACCGTATCAATCTCTATTATAACGCAGAAAAAACCACACTATTAAGAGAATCGTGAATTTATTTATTGAAGCCTGCATCACATCATGACTAAATCCATTGCTCACTTAACAATGATTTCTCTATTGTATCACAGCAAAGTTGCAAACCACATTCTTACAAGAATGATAATTCTTACAAGAATGATGAATTTATGTATTGAAGCCAAAAGTTTGAAGTTGGTTTTACCCATTCCAATAAGTTTAACAGTCAAATGAATGAATTTGCCAGTGCAGGCTTTCATAGTTTAAATTCATATTTGCTTTTAGTTCTGGAAAACAGTGGCAGATGTGTGACCTGAGGAGGCCATAAATTTTGTTGGGACTTTGACCATACGATGAAGTGCAGAACCCTGTTTGAGATGCAGTCATAACTAGATCGTTCATTAAGATAACCAAATAACCATATTGTCCCAAAAAAAAAGTAACTGCTACGGAAGAACTATCATGGCATATGTATAATGACTATGGGCTCCTCCCATTTCAAACAGATAACGCTATCTTCCGTTTCTGTTGCAGCAATACACAGGTTTTCTCATGAATTTTTCAGTGATGCCCAGAAAATCGCAATAGATCACGAGTTGAGCGCACGGTTCCAGCCTTTGCAAATCAGAAATACCTCCTAGAATGAGGAAGTTGCAGCTTCATGCTGTAACCTCTGTAAGCAGGCACTGTTTGCATTGCCATAGAAGTCATGTTGTCGCGCAGAACCCGGACGCCATGGAAGGTATGTATGCTCTAAGAGTCTGATAGTAAAATGACATTTACAAGGAATACTAGAAATTTTTGGTAAGAGGGGCTCGTGTAGTTAGATGAACTTAGCAGAACGTCTCTTGCGGTGCATGGATGGGTGCATGTCATTGACCACAGGAAGGTATAGAATAGAATCTAGATATGTCTTTGGAGGAAGGAAGCCACGACATTAGGTTTCAACCGTATGTATCTTTTACTCTCTGTTGGGGGCATGATATCTTTCACTGTCGGGTGGGGGTATGAATAGGTGGATCTGCTATGGAAGCCATTCAAGATCTTATGGAAGAAGCTGCAACTCGATGGATACAATAAGAGATTAATGTTACAAATTTGAAAGGCAGAGGGGAATAATGTTTTTCCTCAACACACGGAGGTTCACATAGAGTTGCCGAAAGTACAATCAAGACAACACATTTATTGAAGTTTACACGGAGTTCTAAATTCACTTAATCCATACCATACGATTGCGGAAATCAAATCATATGAATCATTTTTCAATACGAGTGGTGGAGATTTAAAATCGCAACTATAGAGAGGAGCAAAGTGTTGTGGTAGAACACATACGTGAAGATTCGAGAACTATATGGCAACTAACCAAACTTTATATTAAAACTTCAACACATGAAATACATTAACATATGGAGGGTTGTGGCTCCTTCACAAGTAAAACAAGACTTCTTACTTAATTTACATTCACCGAGTTGGGGAGTAACCCACGGTAAAAATTGTTTTCATGTACCCACCAAAGTCACTCCATGATTTTCTCCACTTGTCTTTCCAAACTTACATCGGCCACATTGCACAACACTCTCTTTACTTTTTTTTACTTGCTCACTCTCTGCGACCTTACATGTAAAATGTAAACACATATATATTTAAGACATTTAATTCATGGGCGGACATCATTACGAACTTCCTTGAACTAAACAAAACTTGCGGATTAAATATTTTCCATGCACATTTACTAACCATGCATTAAATTCCTATTGACTTAATTCTTTAACATTTGAGGAATGGGTAATTGTCCTTTCTAAGAACTTGTCCTTCTTGCATGCTTTCTTGCAGTCAGAGTGACTCATCATGAGGCCATGGTTGTTGCTACCATTTACTATGGTGGTTGAGATTAATTTCCAACACTCCCCCTTAATCGCAAGCTACCGCCATTGCAATTCCGGACAATCCTAAGGATAAACAAAATTTTCACGTGCTAATGGCTTTGTGAAGATGTACGCAAATGTTCTTCTCACTGCAGTCTTTCATGACACAATCTCACTTTAATTGTTAACCAATTCCTTAATAAATGATATTTGGCATCAATATGCTTTGTTCTTTTGTGAAAGACATAATTCTTTGATGGTGCAATTGCTAAACTGACAACAATCACGGAAAATAGTGGTTACTCCATCTTGTTCATGACATTAATCCTGCAACATCTTTCTCCCAAAGCGCTTGACACGAGTTGCGGCAACATACTTAGCTTATAACATTTGACAATGATAGTATCGGTACACTTCTTGGAAGCCCATGAAATGGCTCCAAACCCAATGAAAAACATATCGACGTGCTCTTTTTGTCACCCAACCTCAACACTTCGCCCAATCACGGTGTAACCATTGGCCTAAAATCATCGATTGGAGTACAAATGCCAACTCCTTTGTCTCATTGACATACTTTAAAAATTATTTCGTTGCTTGCCAATGTGTCTCCTTAGGTGTCTCCATGAACCTCGACACCAAACTCACACATACATTATATCGAGGCCTAGTTTCGGTCAAATACATCGGAGTTGCCACCGTGCTCTTGTATAATGTCGGATTGACATTGCGGCTGCAATCTTCCTTGCTCAACTTCAACCCCATGACAATTGGAGTTGGTGATGGCTTGATGTTCTACATATTAAACCTCTCCAAAATTTACTACGTATTTTGCGTGAGAAATAAAAATTCCATTTTTTTGTTTTCTTTACTTCTATGCCCAAAAATTATCTTAACAACCCCAAGTCAGTCATTTCAAAATCACTTTTCATGACTACTTTGAAATCAACGATAAGAAAATCATCACTGCCTGTAAAAATCAAATCATCTACATACAAAACGTCAATAAGAATCTTACCATCACTTTATTTGATGTAGAGAGTAGGTTCACCAACACATTTGTCGAACCCATTGTCCATCAAGTAAGCATATATTTTGCTATACCATGCACGCGGTGCTTGTTTCAACCCATAGAGAGATTTTCACAACCTACACACCTTGTGTTCTTGGCCTTCTATTTCATAGCTAGGAGGTTGCACAACATACACCTCCTCTTTCAACACTCCATTCAAGAATGCTGACTTTACGTCCATCTGATAGAATTTCCATTTCTGTTGCGCAACAATTGACAACACTGTACGCACTGTCTCCATCCTCGCGACTGGCGCAAATGTTTCTGCATAGTCTCTTCCATGCTGCTGCTTGTAACCTTTGACAACGAGCCTTGTTTTATGCCTTTCAATCTTGCCTTCAGCGTTGCTCTTGGTCTTATAGACCCATTTCACTCCAATGACTTCTTTGCCTTGCAGAAGGTCCACTAACTCCCATGTGTCATTCTTTTCTATTGCTCCTATCTCTTCATTCATTGTCGTAACCCATTTTTCTTCCTTGACTACATCTTCAAAATGGATTGGCTCATTTAAATGACAAAATAATGAAAACAATGAATTTAGACCAGCATTATCATTTACCTCTCCTTGCTCATAAATTTCACTCAAATTTCTGAATCTTGTTCTTTTTGGTGTGCTTGGAGTTCCACTTGAACTTGGGGGAGTTTATGATCCCTATGGTGTGCTTGGAGAAGCACTTCCGTGATTTCTCAAGGTTGTTCTATTTCCAGCTTGTGGTGTGCTCTGTTGTGCTTGCGTAGGTGGAGGAGGAACCACCGTGGAGGTATTCTTTGCAATTGTGCATTCCTTTTGCTCTTCATGAGACACACATGTCTTCACATTCATTGTTTTCTCTAAGCTTCCATCCCAAGCTTCTTCTTCAATAAATTGCACATCTCTGCTGATTATAACTTTCTTGGTGGGTGGATTATAGAGTTTATATGCCTTGAACTCATCACCGTATCCAACAAAGATACACTTTTCCCCCTTACTGTCTAATTTCTTCCTTAGTTGATCCGGGACATGTGCATATGCGACACATCAAAATACTTTCATGTGAGTGACAAACTGCTATTTTCCACTCCATGCTTTTTCCGAAACTTTGTTCATAACAACTTTGGTTGGGCATCTATTCAAAATATATGCTGCCCAATTGATAGTTTTAGCCCAATACTCATTTGGCAAATGTTTTGCCTTCAACATACTTTTGACCATGTCCATGATGGTCCTATTCTTCCTTTCTGCAACATCGTTTTGTTGTGGTTTGTATCTTGTGGTAAACTGCTTGTGTATGTCATTCTCCCTACAAAACGTAGGAAATATTTGGAGATATATTCTCCCCTTGTGTCAGTCCTCATCACTTTGATGTAGTGCCCACTCTGCTTCTCAACAAGAGCTTTGAAGTGGTAGAACTGTTCAAACACTTCACTCTTCTGTTTTAAAAAATACACCCATGTCTTTCTGGTGTAAGCATCTATGAATGTCAAAACATAATGGCTGCCAGCTAATGATGGCGTTTGCATTGGTCCACACAAATTTGAGTGGACAATCTCTAAGGGTGCCTTTGCCTTTATACTCTTCCCTGTTGGGAATGCTTCTCTATGTTGTTTTCCCAAGATGCATCCTTCACATAGGCTGTCCAATTTTTCAATGAGTGGTATTACTTTTACCATCCATTTTCTATGCAGAAGGTTCAAACCTCAAAAATTGAGATGTCCAAATCTCAAATGCCATAGCCACTTTTCGTCTTTCACTTCTTCTTGAAAGACCTCTTGTGCGACTGCTACTACCACACCTCCTTCCTTCAAGTATGTTTTGAGCTTGAGAGGAAACATCCTATTCTTTGTCATGTGAACTTCTGCGATGACCCTTTTACTTGGAGGTATATCCATGATAGTACACACATCATTCTTAAAAAATACATTGTAGCCTTTGTTCATGAGTTGTCCAATGCTTAGAAGGTTACATTTTAGGCCAAGTACATAATATACATCTGGCACAAATTTCTTTTCTCCCTTCCTTGTCAATATTGACACTCTTCCTTTTCCCATGACAAAGACTTTGCTATCAGTCCCTGTTGTCATTTCAGACTTTACATTATCATCAAGATTGGAAAACATTGCTATGTTTCCAGTCATGTGGTTGCTACAACCTGAGTCTAAAAACCATACATCATCTTGTTTTTCTTGTGCTACATTACATGTTAGAAGCACGTTACTCTGGTTCTTATCTTCTTTTGAAAAATTTGCATTTTTCCTATTATTCATGTCATTTTGTTTCTTTCTACATTCATTGTTATAATGCCCATACTTTTTACAATAATGACATTGGACTTGGGATTTGTCATACCTTTTTCCATGTGCTTGACTCTGGCTTGAGCCTCTACTTTGATTTTGATTGCTACCCCTTCCACTTGTGCTTGCAGGGCTACTTCTTCCACCTCTATGTGGGCTTCTTCCTCTTCCTCGGTAGTTTGATCTTCCTCAACCTCTACCTTGACCAAAAGACATTTGTGTCTTTAATGCATGCTCCAATGAGGAGTTCACCGTTGTGTTCAGTCTATGTTCACGAGACATCAGGGATGCACAAAGCTCATCCACTGAAAATTGTGAGAGATCCTTTGTCTCTTCTATTGCCACTACTATGGCATCAAATATTGAGGGTAGAATTTTCAAGGTTTTCCCCACTATTCTTCTTTCCTCAAGTGTCTCTCCATGAGACTTTATTTGGGTAACCAACCCAATCACATGTGTGAAGAATAAGTCTATGTTATTAGACTCTTTCATACAGAGAGTTTCAAAGTCTCTCCTCAGCATTTTTATCTTTTCTTTCTTCACTTTCTCCATGCCTTGATAGGCTGTCTTGAGAATATCTCATGCCTCCTTCAACCTTTTTTTTGTTGCAATCCTTGGGAATATACTCTCATGCACTACTTGAAAAAGATAGAAGAGGGCTTTGATGTCATTCTTCTTGTTATCTCTCAACACATCTCTTTCTGATGCTGTCAAAGAAGCCAATGCTGCTACATCTGTTGGTTCTTGGAAACCTTGTTCCACCAGCTCCCATATATCTTGTGAAGCAAATAGGGCTCTCATTGTAATGGTCCAATAATCATAATTTTTTCCATTAATCTATGGTATTTGTGGATTAGTCAAGCTTGTGCTTGTTGTTTCCATTTTCACTGTGTAAACGAATTTGTTACTGCGCGAAAACTTTCTCATTGCCGTTCCACAAAAATTTACAGAACTCCTTTTGACTTCTTAGTAAAATACACTATATTTTATTGAGATTTTAAACCTGGTCCGATACCATGTTACAAATTTGAAAGACAGAGGGGAATAATGCTTTTCCCTCAACACACGGAGTTCACACAGAGTTGCGTAAATTACTTTAACCAAGACAACACATTTACTGAAGTTTACACAGAGTTGCGGAATTCACTCAATCCATACCATACAGTTGCATAAATCAAATCATATGAATCCTCTTTTCAATACAGAGTGGCAAAGATTAAAATCGCAACTATAGAGATGAGCAAATATAATCAACTAATTTTACTCATGGTGAAACAGAATAAAACAGAGTGTTGTAGTAAAACACATACGTGAAGATTCCAGAACTATATCACAACTAACCAAACTTTATATTAAAACTTCAACACATGAAACACATTAACATATGGAGGTTGTGGCTCCTTCACAAGTAAAACAAGACTTCTTACTTGTATGGGTTGCGGAGTAACACACAGTAAAAATTATTTTCACGCACCCACCAAAATTTGCTCCATGATTTTCTCCACTTGTCTTTCCAGACTTACATCCGCCACATTACACAACACTCTCTTTACCTTTTTTTACTTGCTCACTCTCTCTGACCTTACATGTAAAATCTAAACACATATATATCTAAGACATTTAATTCATGACAAACAAATTTAATACAAAGTATTAGCGGACATCATTTTCTGAACATTAGAGAACTTGTGTGAACTAAACAAAAGTTGCGGGTTAAATATTTTCCCATGCACATTTACTGACGATGCATTAAATTCCTATTTGACTTCAATTCTTTAATCTATTGCAGAATGGGTAATTGTATTTTCTCAGAACTTGTCCTTCTCTGCACACGCAATCTGTAGCCTGCAAAACTGCAAAACACTAACTGGGGTATGGTTGTTGCCAGTTCATTTACTATGGTGGTTGAGATTAATTTCTAACAATTAAGTCGTCCAAATAGGAGTGCTCAAATCTAGTATTTAAGGGAGCTCATTCATTTGGGTGAAAAAATATTGTTTTTAAGGGAGTTCATTTTTATGCAGTACCCTGTATCAGAGGTGTGGGTAAGAAATATTGACATCACCATTATAGGTGTGAGGATATGTTCTCTGAGTTGGGGGAGGTGATTGTGATTTTATGGTTAATTGTTGTAGCCATCATCATTTTACAGGCATGATAAAAACAAACTATAAGCCAAATGTTAAACCGCGGAAGTAGAATCCCCCCTCAGGAGTCATTCTCTGATTCAGATTCCCTATCCTCACAACAACAGTTCAATTGGTATTATCTATGGCGTAAGTGGGTTGAATCTTTCATCATATCCAGACCCTGGAAGGATTTTGGAATACAACTATGTTCCATATGGTGGTGTTGTCCTGCATGTTTCTACTGTTGTTTCTCTCATGTATGATAGCTATGTAGTAAGGGTTCGACTGGTTATTCCGGCGTGAAAATTACACCTCCTTTTTTTTCGATCCTCCAACGACTGCCGGTAAACGATCTCGATCTCCCTCTCTGATCGCCTGATATTGGCGGTGATCATTGCACTGACGAAATCTTGTCAATGTCAGGAATTTCAAATTTATATGGTTAAGTGGACTGTAAACAGTTGGGAATTGCTGACAGATTGAGTACATATAGGCTCCATTTGGTCTAGATTTTGACTATCCAGGTTGTAGTTTATGTGGGTGATGACCCCCATTTAAGGGAGTAATAAGGACACTGACATTTCCTCAATTGAAAACCATTTTCCACACTATCCAATAATAATTGGGTAGATGGGCTGACAAAGTTCTCTCGATGTAGTGTATGGTTGGGATCCCCAATACAGGACTGGAACATTCTTTATGTTTGTCCTAACTTACCATTTATGAACGACAACATACCTTCTCGACACTCTATCAACTTGGTGTGATATGACACACACCTAACCTGACCACCTCACTTATTAGCCCTAAGATACGTCAACAACAAATTTAATCTGATGGTCGAGGTTAATGACATCTTTTCGTCTGACACATCCGCTCATGAAGCTTTGATAGCTGCCACGATTGAAGCGGAACAAAGACGTCTGAAGGATTTGGAAGTGGACGCTAGTTTGATTGCTCAGTCCATTGTCAAGCCCACAGGTTTCATCGATGGTTTGCATTGATGTTGAGCTGAGGGTAATTTGAAAACTAGTAACAAGGATGCATTTCGACGTCGAGGCTGTGGACAAAAACTAAATGTCTACTACAAATCAGCCATGGATGTGAAAGAAGTAATGTTGTAGTCTGATGATTTGTGGAGGCGGGTGGACAGCGTTCAAAAGGGGGTGCTAATAGGCCACTGGATGTTTGTTGATGGGGGTGAAGTGGATATGATGGACTCGGCGAAGAAATTTTGAAACCCCATCATTAGATACACCTCGAAGGTGATTTTTTTGCTAAAAAAATGGTTTAGCATTCATTTTATGCATGAAAATGATGTGGTGAATATTCTATAGAAGACTTGGGCTCGGGGTAAAAGTTTCATGCAATTTTTACCCTAGTTTCTTGGCTTTAATCCTGTTATGGAGGTGCCCAAAATCAAGGTCTTCTGGGTAAATTTTCTTGGACTCCTGCTCGAATTCTAGACATTGAAGGCTTTAAGAGCCATTGGAAACTCCATAGGCTGTACTAACTATATTGACCCCATCATACTTGGATCCAGTGACAAAAGAATCTCTTGGTTATTCGTGGAATTTTGTCTCTAGGGCAGTCTTCCTAGGGATTTTGATTTGGTCTAGAGGGGAAAAGGTGGCATAAGAAAAGAGTTGATTACTGGGGCGTACCATTCAGATGTCTAATATGTCATTGCACAGGGCACTTGAAGGGAAGCTACCCTGTGAGGTTTAGAAATGCTCACCGTGGAAAGTTGAGTATTGATGGCTCTTGGAAGGACAAAGCTGCACTGGGAACTCATGATGATCTCCCATTGGGTAAGTCTCTTCCACCATCTTCTGATGATGAGATCTATGCTTCAGCTAGTGCACTTAGTGATAAATCCTCTCCGCCTATCAATGAAGTTGCACCATATAGTGACCCTAAATCCTCTGCAGAGAATAATATAGAGGTGGTTGATATCTGTTCTAATCATAGGGATGAAATGCTTGACCGGAAAAATTCCCTAGTATACGAATCCTTTGATGGACCACTGCAATCTATCACCCTAGCCGCACCTTTCGATGTCTCCCCCTCTATGCCACCTCTTGAATGGGCTTCACCAAAATCCTCATAGCATAATGAACCCTTGGACATATCGGATTCGCCAAGGAACATTGTGGGTAGTGACCTAGACTCCCTCCTAGGTAATCTGAACCTTGATCTTGCAACCCTAAACATATTTGATAGGGTACCATAGGTGCCCGACATTCTCATTTCTCCTGTCTCTGTAATCAACATCACTATGTGTAAAAATTGAAAATCTAGGTCAAGGCATTTCAGGGGTAGATTAAAAACCAAATCTCTTTTCTAGGATGACTTCCTAGACTTAATGGATGTTCCCATCTCTGCTTCCGATGATCTCAAGGTGCTGAGAGAAAGCAACCCTTATGGGGTTACCAAATGACCTCCATCTTATCTCTGAACATGAGGGGTATGGGCAACTCCTCCAAACATTTATGCCTAAAAGAATTGCTTATTGAAGCGAACCCATTTATTTCTCTCTTTCAGGAGACTCTATGTAATAGATTGAAAGCTATTAGTACATTATTAACTATTAGACCAGGATGGCATGCGGCGGCCATTGATGCAGTTGGCCATGCAGGAGGTTTAATTTCTATATGGGATCCATCGTATGCAAAATTCCAGGCATAAATATTTTTCAAAGGCATTGTTATGTTTGGGGGTATACAGGGATTTCCTGGTATTTTCAATATTTTAAATTTATATGCACCCTATCAAAATTGAACATCCTTCTAGGCCCAATTGTATAAATCTGGAATCTTAAAAATTGATAATCTTAATGTTATCGGGGACTTCAACTCAACTCTCCATTCTGATGAATCTTGGGGACCCAAAGCCAGACTTGATCCACTGGCAGATCACATTGGGAGGATATTTGATAAGTTCCACCTTAAAGATATTCGACCCTTTCCTATACTCCCAACATGGACTAATCGAAGATCAGCTGGGGATTATATCGGGAAGAGGCTTGACACGAGTATGGTGGGCGAAACTCTGTTTGGTCACTTGGGACATCTAAAATCTAGGGTGATGGTATCGAACCTATCGGACCATATGACCATTATTCTTTACTGGCGCACAGAGGGTAAGCAGTCTGGGGTGCCTTTCAAATTCAACCACGCATGGATGGAAGATTTTGAATATAACCTGCTAGTGAAGGAGTGCTAGAGAAACAATATACCATATGAGGGTATATTTGGTTGGGAAGGATTACATACAAAACTCTAAAGGCTTAAATGCATCACAAAGGAATGGGAAATAAAGAAAAAGTAACTACTCCGGGCATAAATGAAGGAAATATCAAACAATCTTAGCAGACTACATGCTGATTTAGTAATCAAGCCTCCAGATCAAGAGGTATACAACTTGATCGACAAGCTGCAGATAAGGAAGATGGAGATTCTAAAGATTGAAGAGCTCACTTGGAAGCTAAAAAGCAGGATAAGTTGGCTTAGGGAAGGAGACTTAAATACTAAATTCTTCCATGAAAGTGCTAACAAAAGGAAAAACAAAAATGCCATTTGAAACATTCAAAGGATAGATGGGAGTAGAGCCATCTCTACGACTGAGATATAGGCTAAGTGGGTGGGATTTATATCTGGTTTTTCCTTCTCAAACACTATAAGTACTCCCAGTTGATTTTTGTTGATGATCTTCTGATATTTTGTTGGCTCATCAGGAATCACTAGTTTTACATTCATTACTTGCTTATTCACTTTGGCATGGCCTATGGCCATCATCTAGTAGAAAATGATGTAATTAGTGACTAGGTGACCAAAAAAGTTAGTCACCGCAATTATTTCATGTGAATTACTACTAAATTTGAGCAATTTTAAGTGACCGAACTAAAAATGACTAACTTAAACGACTAATTTAGTTTAGGGATAAAATATATGACTAGATAATAAGTGACCAAACTAAAAACGACTAACTAAAATGACTAATTTAGTCTAGGACTAAAATATATGACTAGATAATAAGTGAAAAAAGTAATAATGATTAACGTAAATGACTAATATAGTCCAAGAATAAAAATATGACAAGATAATAAGTACAACAAGTATATGAATTAGTTATTTACGTTAGTAATTTTTAATTGTGTCACTCCGGAAATGAAAAATTTCAATTTTGATACTAAAGTGTGAGTTGGCCCAATTTTATTGGTCGCAGTGTATTTTGTTCTCCCAATGGGAAGCTACCACGTGGCCCAACTAGAGGTCGCCACCTAGCGCCTCCACATTGGCTAAAACATTATTAAGGGTCAGAAGGCCTTAGTGGGAATCAAACTGATGACCTGTCACAAAAAACTCCAAAGCCTTACCATCTCACCTATAAGTGGTTCTCAACCATAATGTCTGTCACTTATATTTGAATCACATGTATGGGTGCATTGGGAGGAGGGGTCGAGCGGTGAGCCCTAACCCTTGGTCGTATCGCACCTATATGACTTTTCGTGGAGGTGGATGGAGCAAAGGAGAGTGGACCAACCCCAACTCCTATTCATATTTGCAAGCTATAGGACTGAGCATATACTAGACATGCGTTTGGTGGAGGGGAGAAGGGATGTAGGCCCTAGCCCAGTCCCATGGCACAGCATGTAACCACAGGTGGACACATAAAGGGTTAATCCGAAAAGGGTAGAGTTTGACGCTTGGCCCTAGGTCACGGTTTCAGCGCATAACCACCGACTAAAGATTTGAGAGTTAGCGCGGCGGGGGCGGGCGGTTAGCCCCAGCCCTTAGCCACATCACCTCTTTTAAATTTATTTATTTACCATACCTCTTTTATAAATATGGTATTTGACCTATGGTATTAATATTAATTTATCCCATGGTATTATTCCCATAGACTTCATCTAAATAAAACCTCATTTTTGAGTTTTTTTTTTTAAATATAAAAAAATTTATGGAATAAAAATAAAAGAAAATTTTCTTTATTTACCATACCTTTGATATATATATATATATATATAGAGTAAGTATGAAAAAATATTTTATTTATTTACCATTCCCTCTCTTTTTTTAAATGTTCTTAAATATATTGATTACAATTAATGAGACACTACCTACCCTAACTTACCCTACACTACCCTACAATTGATCACACATCTTACCATACAATTAATTAGACACTAACCAACCTTACAATTGATCACACATCAACCTTATACATAATTGTAGAGCGGGTGGGGAAATAATTATATTATTCAATATTTTTAAGTTTTCTTATTCAATTTCTTTTGAGATATATATAAATAATCTTGCTCGGATTTTTTCTCACTTCCGCTAGTCGTATTACTCGAGTTTTTTAAGGTTTCATATTCAATTTCCTTTAAAAAGGAATCTTTCTTGGAGTTTCCCGCTTTCGCCAAAAATGTTCTCAATTTTTTGCGAGGAGTTTTCCCGCTTTCACAAGAAATGTTCTGAATTTTTTGCGAGCGCTTTAGGAGCACCTACCATATAACTATCAGGGGAAGGAAAACAAATCAAATACAAATACAGATCTAGAGCCACAACATGATGGGGTTTGAGCAGAATGTCTAGCAGTATTAAGCAGAAAATGACCAACAGGATAACACCGGGCATAGGAGCCAATCTATTAGGGCAGCATACAGTTGAAAGAAATCAAGATGCTACAGTAGCCTATGTTGGAAATTTGGATGCCCAAGTTTCAGAAGAATTACTATGGGAGTTTTTCATCCAAGCATGGCCTGTAGGTAAGTACGCACACTCTTCATTGTATCATTTGCATTAAATAAAAAATGGAAGAAAAAGAGCAAGCCGCGGACCTTATTCTCTCATTTTGCACAACAGGATCTGTAGCGGGGTTTTAAGGTAACTTTATCTTTTAAGGTTTAAGGATTTTTTATTTATGCTGCATTCAGTTAGAAATTTTTTATGTGGAGGATTTGAACTGAAATAGAGAGTCACTTCACGTAGCTGTCACATGAATTTCTCAGTTTTCAATGGTTGTTCAACTAGGGTTTTACTCTCTGCTCCAAACACACATTTTCCTCGGGCTTGTTAAACCAGTTCCTGGTTTCTAATAGGTTGGTTGGTTCAGTAGTGAAGTCGACGGAGTGCTAGGGTGCATACCGGGGTTCCCTTCTCGTGGCTCTCCACCCATCAGCACTCGGTAAATTTAGAGGGGGGAGGTTGCGGGGCAAAACTTTGGTCAAAATGATATTCCTTGCAATTGCTGTAAAACTACAAGAATGCTCATCATGGAACTACGTAAGAAAGACTCTAAAATTCCTAATCAGCACATCACAAGAGCACAGTTGGGTCGGCGGAAGTGGGGTAGTGTTATTTCTCTCACAGCGGTTCAATTCCTTAAAGAATTGGTAGGCAATATTTCGACATAGCAGATCTAATAAATGCAGTGGTTTTAGTATTCCTTCAATTGGCTTTTGGATCTCTGTTAATTTTATGAGTTATGTTGTGTGTATGTCGTTTAAGCATGTAATAATCCTTTTTTTTGCTACATGACTTCACATGATGAGGTATATGCCAATATGTTAGTGCTAGCATTTCGAATAGGCCGATATGTTAGTGGTAGCATTTCAAAAGGAGGCTACCAATGCCCAACATTTCTTCCTAGGAAGCTTCTGTAGTTTCCTAAAAATAGCTAGATGGATGCCAAACTTCATTAAAATCTGTCAGGATAGTTAAACTTGGCCAAACCATCCAAGAAACTTCTCAAATTCCATCGACCTCATCAATTTTGGTCAGATTCCTAGAGTCTTCGTGTGTCAGACTGGGCTTTACAGAGCTTGACCTAAACAAGTAGACTTGACCCACTTCATACCCAAGCCAACTGTCGAGTATGCAACAACATCAATGGGTCCTGTTACAATGCTTCAGTCCTTGCAACAAAGCTGAAGGATGTACATTCTTTGCGGTGCAGAGTCTCTGTCATGGTTTACGAAACACTTCAAAAGAAAATCTGGGAGTGTTATTAGCAGAAGCATTGGGGACGTTAGGGGTAGTAGTTGTTAGATTTTGACCAATGTTGTAAAATTATGAGAATTTAAAACAACATATCAAAGAGCCATTATTTGAAATATTGGGCAAGAAATTATGTTTCTCACTACTGTGAGTAAATTATGAGAGATGCAGTGAAGCCAGAAAAACATTATTTGAGACCATTGTTAGAACGTTCCATTTTTTTCGTATACGAAGTAACATGAAGTGCCCATGCACCATCTTCTACTGGTATTTATGATAAAACTGAGATGAAAAAGAGCCACAGAGGACGTGCCCTAGAGTTTATCATGTTTGAATAGCTGGAGTCATATAGAGAAAAATATTTGTTGACTAGGTGCCACTGATAGTATTGGATTTTTTAAATTTAGTTTATATTTTATAGAAATTGAGATACATTGGAAAGCATTTACTCTAACCCTACTGAAAATGTAATCCGACTGCTTAAAATCTAAGGCTTGAGTTGGAGCCAGAGACAGTAGCAAATATAATATTTATTTTTTAGTTTATATTTTATAGATTTCGTGATATAATGGTGAGCATTCATGGTAACACCCAAAGCCCTGACAAAGGACTTTAACTCCTTAAACTACAACCTCGACAATGTTCCATAGGGACTCATCCCCAAGGGTCTGGTGCACACACCCCTCGCACCCCAAGTACCTGGGAAAGTGGACTTCAAGTATTTTTGACAATCCCACTGAAAAAAAATTCAATTGCTTAAACTGTGGCATGGGAAAAAACATGTTCAAATGTAATATACGAGGGAAATTTTCCCCAGTTTTTTGTCCCAGGGTTTCAATTCGATTTAGGGAATCACCAAATATAAATAGTGTACAATGACAGTGGCATCTTCATAAACATAAGATGGCCAGCTAACAAATTTTAACTCACAATAACATATGTTATTCAAAAATTCAAGTCAATAATTCATCACAATGATAAATATAACTGATTCTACCAAACTCCACTTATCTTTATTCAATAGTATAATGGTCCCATAGATACACGCACAATTTAATTTATGTGCAACAATAACAATCCAAAGTTCGATTCCCATTTCTATGTTTGTTCGATCCTTCTATGAGACTAATAATCACTAAATAATTAATGATATTATGGATTTTCCGTTATTAATATATGTATGGAGATCTTGATTCCAATATGATTCTTCTTGAACATTTTGCCTATATTTTCAGTGGATCTGCGTGTTTGGTGCCCCCAGTTTTTTTTTATTCGGATCCAGTGCAAAGGATCAGATAAAATAATGAGGGGTACTAACATTACAGAAGTGAGATTAAACATTTTAATAGAAGGGATGAAATAGTCAGTGTGAAAATGTTTGTCGAGAGCGTGCTTTATCTATCGTAAATGCAGACAAGTATGAAGGAACAAATGAATTTTATCCATAGAACCTCCCCTTCACCTTTATAATGTGGGAATCACCCAGTCATTGTGTGACCATGGGTGAGTCTTCCTCTTTTTTCAGCAACTTCTGTTGTTGCTTCTGCTCCATATGTCGCCCTCAAAATATATACTTCTTCCTCGCCCCAACTCCAAATCTACGACAAGCTTTTCTCACTCATGAAGCCCTTGGCCTTGCAGGACATTGTTAACCTCAACATTGCCAACATAATTACCACCCACGGTGGAGGTGAAGATCTCTCTCTCTCTCTGTAGAGGAGATAGCTTCCCACATTTCAGTATTCGCGCCTTGCAACATGAATATGAAGGCACCTTACTTGGAATACCTGTTTCTCCTTATCATATATTTTCCTTCCTACAATGTCTACACTGAGACCTTCACTGATATAAAATAATGAGGGGTGCACTTAACTAACAAGAGGAAAAAAATAATAGTTGAATATCGTTGTAGGATTAATGCATACCTAACAAGAGGAAAAAAATAATATTTGAATATTGTTGTAGGATTAATGCAGGGGTCTTTGGATATCTCGTGTTTCTATGGGCAAAGCCTTATCAATGATCCCCACTAAGTCAGGCACAACATTGATGACTATCTTGTGAGCTTTCAGAAACTCTGCAGACTATCTAGTTATTATAATGATTGAAAAGAAACAAATGGCATGAGTTAGTTTTATAAAGTTCCTAATTATTTGAACGACAAACCCGCATGGCGTAAGGGGAAATTTCATCCTACGAACAAGATGGACTCATGTAAGCTTCAATATTTGTCTCATTTTTCTTTCTATTTTGATCTCCAATTCCGCAGAAATGAGTGCTATTGGATATATTCTTTAGATTATGGTTTAATTTCGTGTAATTAGGGCATTGAGTATAAAAACTATGTTATTAGTCTTTTGATGTTGATCCTCATGAGTAGATCCAAAAGAAACTAGAAGGGTTGGTACTATTTTTACCTTGATGAGTTAACATGTTGTCATGTTAACACCGTCATCCAACCACAAAGCCAGTGGATTATCATAAATATCTATTCTTTAGATTATGGTTTAATTTCTGTGTAATTAGGGCATTGAGTATAAAAACTATGTTATTAGTCTTTTGATGTTGATCCTCGTGAGTAGATCCAAAAGAGAAACTAGAAGGGTTGGTACTGGTTTTACCTTGCTGAGTTAACATGTTTTCATGCTAACACCTGTCATCCAACCACAGACGTGGTGGATTATCGTGCAAAGGGGTTCAAGGTATCCCTGTTCAAAGACTATTTGGAACAAAAGTCTAGGCCATGCACCATTATTTTCCCTAATCTACACCGAAATATAACATCTCATAGAGAAGAAATTTTGGAATCTCGATTTGATCGAGTTCAGCTAGTTGAGGGAGACAAAATATCCTGAAATTTGCTTTGTACTTTCACTAACTTGAAACAGGATGTAACATCCCCATAGGGAAGAAATTCGGAATCTCTACCGACTAAGTTCAAATGGCTTTTCATAAACACAATAAAATTTAATCGAACATGTTCCATTTTGTGGAAGTTAAAGCCTAAAGATTTAATCATAATCGAATGGATCATTCGATTACAAAAGTTCCAAAACATTTCATCAAATAGAAAAAGGGAAACGAGAGGTGGGAAAACCTCAAAGCATTGGTGATTTTATACAAAATATTTTGATAATTCGAATTTAAATTCCAAAAAATAGAGACCAATGGTACAAAAATTTATTTCACCTTGCCACAAGAGTCGGTATGGTGTTGAATCTAGTGAAAAGACTATTGATATCCCCTCTTTCAACCTTTTATGTTCGTGTTAGTGGCTAAAGAGGTTTGCACATTAGAATGAATGAATGATATTTTAATGTCCACGAGACTACAAATAGTCTATGATACTATCCGCTTCCTTGTTTTTTTCCTTTTGCAATTCAATCATTTTCTTACTCAAACTGATGACGAGCTGACCCAACCTTCTAAGAGTCCCCTCACTGAAAGATAATGCCACATAATTGATGCTAACATACGACCATAATTGTCCCCGATGTCTTTGAAAGCATAACATTTCAAAATGAAATGCTTTTCCGATTTCACTGCCCCAGAAGTACAAAAAGTACACACTTGTTCTTCCCAAGCTTCTTTCGGTCTCTTCCACCATTTTGTTTCACACCGAAGTTGATGTGAGTTATTTCTTAATTGAGCAATAAGAATCTTTGCTCTCCATGGAATTCTAGCTCCAATGTACTCATTTTTTTGGAGATCACAAGTGGGGTTGAATAACTGAACATAGTACTTCTTCTTTCTACTCAATTCGTTTCCCCATATACGCTTACGAAACTTCTCCATAACAATTTTTTTTAACTCCTTGCTATTTTTGGTACATGCATTGAGGTAAATATTCCATTTTTGCACCCATTTTTTTGTTTTGTCTCATCCATGATTTCTTTATTTCACTCATGCCTTCATTGAATATAACTTCTAGCCATCTACCTCCTCCCATTTTCTCAATTCTTCTTAGATACCTTATAAGATGCACCATAGAAATTGCTTCGATGGGAGCTGCTCTGGTTTCACTCAACATTATCTCATAAGGAACCAAAATTTTTATTTTGAACTTGCTCATGATCAAGCTTTTTTTTGTTTTTCTCAATTTGTTTCCATTTTGAAAGAGGGATGTTGCTAGCCCACAGTTCACACCCATATACTATCATTGGACAAACTAGGATTCCAAAAATCACTTTAGTCATGTTCCATTCCCATAAATTTGCCTCTCTACATATGTTTTGAAGTGCATATAATGCTTTCGACCCTCCTAAGATTATTTTCTTTCTGCAATCATCCAAATTAAGCTTTTTGTTGATATCGATCCCGAGGTACTTATATTCATTTAATTCTTCAAGAATGTTGCCTTCAAAGAAGAACGTATGCTAGCTTTGATTCCTTTTGTTAGAGAAAATCATTATTTTTGGCTTATTGGTATTGACTTGCATCCCCATTGGTTTACAAAAAATCTCAAGGGCATATAGGTGCATCTTCAATCGATGGGCCGATTTAGCAACTAGTATAAGATCATCAGCATATAGAAGAAGCTTTATCACAAACTCCCTCAACCGAACACCATCCCCACCTTGCAGATTTAAACACTTTTCTAATTTATCAATATATAAACCAAAAAGGGTAGGGAATAAAGGCCAACCTTGCTTGAATCCGATGTCACTTCTAAAATTTCTAAAATGCTTATTGAAGTTCTAATTTTGACTTTCACCTATTCATAAAGCCTATGGATAACAACTCTATATTGTGAAGGAGTTTTGAGTTTTTCCATTCTACACCACAACTTATCTCTAGGGACCGTGTCAAATGCCCTTTTGAAGCCAACAAAGAAACATTTCACTCTTAATTTCCGACTTTATATATGCATTTCACTCTTAATTTTTCAATCTCTTCGCTGAAACTGTATCTAATTTTCCATTTAAAGAGTGTAATATGTTGTTGAAATGTTAAGATTTGATAAAATGTTCTTTGCTAAGGAAAATTACTTCAATGATTCATATAGCCCAATTACAATTCCCATTTAATTCCATTAGCAATCACATAATCCATTGATAGTAACTAAAGAAAGAACATAGAAAGTAAATGTAGAAGACAAGCTAAGACAAAAGAACACACGATTGGATCATGCCAAGGAAAAACCCTAAGAAGGGGAAAACCCTTGATCAATTCTTATTATTATCATGATCAAATGTTCAACGAAGAATGAGATAGAGAGAGTAAACATAAAATCAAATTGATTTGTCAATATGTTGAGCAATACCATAATCCAGTCAACCTTGTACTTCTGAATGAAACAATTACTAACCATAGTGTAAGAGTAGCTCAATCTTGAACATGAATGTGTCCTTCTTAATTGATGATAAGGATGCAAAAATCATAGTCCATATAATACCTTTTTCCAATCTGTGATTAGAACTTCGGACATCCTGAAAAAGGTTGTTACTCCTCTTTGTAGACCATGGCCAGATTAGGGATTTTGTATGTAGCAATAACCCTTAAACACTCTAAAAACCCCCATATGCTATGGCCTAAGCAAGGTAAGTCGCTCTCTATTATTCTTGGGCATGTGACAATTCCTCAAGCCTCTATGCAACCTTGTAGGGAGTGGCTAGGCAAGCGACCTGCCACATTCCTCTGCAACACCCTAACAACCTTCCATTGTGACCTTTCATAGCCTCGGTTCAACCCTTAACAGATCAGAAAATAACTCCTCCTTTCCTTTACCCTAAAGCAAAGAATATAGGTCTCAAACCCAGCCTCTCGTTCTCTGGAATAGGCTTTAAAATAACCTTAATACATTTATGTTGAGCCACCTCTCCTTGTTGGGGCCCAAACAAAAACTCTTAGAGTTCAATGAACATCTCCATTGAAATCATGGCACAAATACCCTCTTAATTTGCGGCAAAACAAAGACCCTTTCTTTCCAACAAACTTCTCCAGGAGATGTGTCAATTGAGGATGGAGGAATTCCCTTATATACAATTTGATATGATGATTTTGGAGGCAAATTTAAAATTCAAATTTTCAATTTATCCCGCCTTAACAAAAACATAACTTGTAGCATTTCCTTTAGTATAAACAGCTGTTTTCCTTGACCAAGTTTGACGATCTTTAGATCAATTTTAGTCCTCTTGAAAAGTGGAATTCAATGTGATTATTATCTCCATCAACTGAATAGACTAGAGTAGAATTTCTCCCTAGTTGCCAATTTTAACATGAAGTTTACCAAAGACAAGTGGCATATAGTAGATAGTCCTGAAAGGGGTATAAAAACTTCTTCTAAGCTCTCATGCACGTATCCTTTTCAACAGTAATGCAATTCAATGTGTACAATGTTGTAACTCGATTGAAAAAATAAAAAATAATAAAAAAAACCCTTCTAACATGAAATGTTATAAATGTAGAAAACATATCATCATATACAAATATATTTGTTGGTTTTATGCCCCCAGTAGATGGAACTGATTTTGACAGAGGTGATAACTAAAAGGTAGGTTAAATTAGAGATATTGTTCATTACAAAAAGTGGCTACCCTATGATTCTTTAGTGAGAATCCACAAGCTTGGCCCTTCTTCTCTTATCTTCTCCAAGCCCCATTGGAGCTGGAAATGCCCCCAAGCATGCTTTTATCTAAAGCTAGAGCTGGTTAACCTTGTTGTGGTTGTTGGCGATATTGACCCATAAAAGTCCAAAGACAAAGAAGAAGGTGTCGAAACTAGAAAAATGCGTAGACTTATCAAAGAGTATAACTTGAATGGTTAGTTCTAATGGATATGTGCACAAAAGAATAGAGTACATAATGGTGAGTTTTATTGTTACATTTTTGACACAGGAGGTGCCTCTATAGAATTTATCCTTTTCACTTTTCAAATGCAAGTTATGTTTGATGAAGGATCTATAATTTCACCTAGAGTAGCCAGGTCCACTTTACAACTCAATATGGATGAAATATGTAACTAGGCGAGAGTTCTATAACTAAATTTAAAGAGGCTAGGTACATGCTATGGCCAATATAGTTGAGATATTTCACTGGGTAAAGCTTATAAATAAAAAAACAAAAAAATTGTTGAAATAAATACTCCCACAAAAAATAAACAAAAAATAATAGTACTAATATATATATCGAGATGTATTAAGTATTAAAAGATTTGTATTTTGGTTTTATCTATCTCTCCAAATTTAATAAATCTAAGGTTAAGATGTATTTATGGTTTTCAATCATTCATCCCAATTTTGTCAATCATAGAGATTGCCAAACAAATATTTCCAAATATTTTAGATGGAGTTATCCCAATAGAGATTGGCAAACAATCCATGCTTGAAATGCTAGATGTTTTAAGGAACTCCCTCACTCATGAGATTCACAAGGAGCTGGGCAATTTCCATGAGCATTATGTACTTGTGTTCACAAATCCGCTGGACTACACCCTTGGAAAAAATTATATTGATTCTGAGCCTACTAGTGGTTTATCAAACAGTGAAAAATTGGAGCTCAACTATTTTCAAGGAGATATTCCTGCCGATCTTATCACACTTCCTTGTGTTAAGATTATTTGGGCTCTACAGACAACTCAAAATGGAACCTTCCCTGAGGGTTGGGGTGAATGTAGTAGCTTGGAGATCCTTAATTTGTGTCAAAATCTTTTGACTAGTCGAATTCTTATAGTTTTGGGTAGATGCAGGAACTTGTATTTTCTCGCTTGAGAGGCAATCAACTTAGAGGGATGATTCCTGAATTTCTAGTTTCTTTTATGCTTTTATTTAATGTTAGTGGAAACAAATTATCTAGCAACATTTCAACTTGCTTGAATAATAGCTTCACCAAACCACCACTGCTTTCAATAAATGAGTTTTTCGATAGTTCGCAAGCTCAGGTCACCTTTGCTGCTCTTTATTCATCTCTCTTTATGTGTGGTCTTGGGGAAGCAATCCATATACTTCCATTCTATCTAATCTCTTTATGTGTGGTCTTTGGGGAAGCAATCCAATCACTTCCATTCTATCTAAGGGTCTGGCGGTGCTTCATGATTTAAAACAGTAACAATTTCACTGGTTTGCTTTCTCCACCACTAATAAATGAAGGGATAATGAAAGAACAACCATCTTATGGATTATTATTAAATGACAACCAATTTCTAGGGAATATTTATAGCTCCCTTTTTGCTTCATAACAGAGATTTCAGAGCTTTGTCTTGAATTCCAGGGCAATCAAATATCAGGGGAAATTCTTGCAGAGGTACTAGGGAATTATAAATCATTAAAGTTCTTAGAGACCTCACATAATCAAATTAAAGGATCAATATCATTCACCCTTGGGAATATAACATCATGAACACCCTCTGCCATATGCTATGAGTGCTCTAGCATATATTCCACCATTCACATAGCTTCTAACAATTGACATGTGGGAGCTCATACATTTGCTCATTATATAAATCTCAGCGACTTTTTAGCTTTGGATTCCTCAAAAGTTATAAATTGTTAACCCACTAGTTGAGTAATAATGTAAAATTAAAGTGTTACCCAGTTCAGTAACAATGCAAACTATTGACTATTTTAGAATTTGGTAGTTACACCAATATGTTGTTAATGCTTACATTTTTTTAAGTGATAGCCCTTGAAGAATGGTGGACGAAAAAGCTTGAAGAAGCTAAGAAACGTGAAGAAATGAAAGCCAGTGTGAATTCCTCCACAGAAGCCAAAGATACTGGTATGCATTTTTTCTATTCAGCTTGTGTGTGACTTCAACTGATGGCTTGTCCGTTAGTTGTGATGGCATAGTATTTTTTGGTGACATCAGGTTCTTTTCCTCCCTGCTCCTTTTGGTCCACAACTCCCAAATTTGGGCGTGTGTTTATACATTATGTATTGGGGTTCCCATGAACAGAGATGGTGGAAAATTTATTGGAGACTCATTGGGGCCCTGTGTTGGAGGAAACTGGATTGTCATTACCTCCCAAAGCTTCAAGCGAGGATAGTGGAAAGATGCTGGAGGATGGAACTGAGATTAGTAATGAATATATGTGCAATCTTAGTTTGGTGTTTTCACTTTTGATTTCTTGGGATTTTGACTACTAGGTTAGCATCACCAAATTATTTTGTCCTCTTCACTGCATTATGTCTTGAGAGCGTGTTTTACAAAGTATTCATATAGCAGTCTTATCTATTTTTAAGTTTATGACTTGAGGATTATGGTTTCCTAACAATTTCTCTAGGTTCCTTTTTTTAGCATATTTAAGGTTATTGTTATGTTGCTAAATTTAACAATTTGATTACTTACATGTGGGAGAATGGAATTTAGCATTTTGCAGTGAAGAGCTGTTAAAATTCAAAGTATTTTGTTTTAACATCTGTTTTCTTTTCCACAATAAATATCGAGTCATCAAGGAATAGGAGGAGATGGCGTCCGTCAAGTTTTTCGTTAGGGTTTTGCAGACTCCCGCAGGTGAAGAGCTGGCTTTTCTTGGAGGCGCAGACCCGAGGAGTTTCGCTCTTAGGGCGAATACAGTGGCCTTCGCTGTTGTTTCTTGGAGTGAAGGAGATCCAGCATCTCGTGATGCGACCAAACCGGCTCTGCTTCACGGCTCAGGGTTGGATCGCTGGATTCAAGCTAATGCAGGTAACTTTTTCCAGGGCAATGGCAAAGATGGAAATGCTTTGGAATCGGGCTCTTTCAATGGCGGCAAGAAGACAGAAGCCAAAAGGTGAAGAAAGACTTTCGACATCGGTAAGGAAATGCAAAGGATTATATGTATATGCGTTGTTGGATTCAGATCTGGCCCCTGTCCCAGATCTATGGCATTTGAGCTCTGTTCTGTCGACAAAGGCCAGCAAACAGGGAACGGATCAAACGTTTTACATTTCCTTTCTGATAGCCAAGAGCTGCACACAGCTATAGATCGAGCCTGGCTTCTCCAGATCTGGAAGGAGGCAAGGGCGAGGTCTTATCTATGTATACCACGGGGGCTGCTCCCTTTCTCGCATTTGGAGGCAGCGCAATGACATGGGCAGCCAGAACAGCCAGAACCCAGGCAACAGGTAACATTAACTTGTTTTCAGATTTTTATAAAACCCCATGTGGGGAAAACCAGTCTAGTATGGGTACATACAGAAAGCACCATTATGCAGTTGAAACAACAAATCTGGGCTTTGATGGGATACCCTGTTCAGATCCAACATTTGGTCAGCGGTAGATGGTCCCTCCAGGATAGCAGAACCCTAAAAAACTACGATATAAGCCCAGAAACAACCATTGCTTTAAATCTTAGGCTGAGAGGAGGTGCTCTGCCCTAGGGACATCCAAGCACCTCAGGAGGAGACAAGGGGAAAAAGACAACATCTCAGCAACAACCCAAGGGAGGCTTCTCTTACAAAAACATATTACAGGGAAACAGAGATCCAGGGACCCCTCCAGATCAAGGTGGACATACACCTAAGCCATACATAGTAGATCAGCTTGGGCAAACCCCAGCCCTCAACCTTGATTCTACAGGACTAGAAGAATATGTAAAGTCATATGAAACTCAGGCCCTAATCTGTCGATTCAACAGTTTTTGGCCAAAGCCAATGGATCTATTTCACTGGATCTACACTAGTTGGACCATGGAATGTGTCATACATCTATGCTCCAAAGGGTTTTTCATTGTTAAGTTTGCATCCACGGAAGCCAGAGATACAATCATCAGCGCAGGGCCCTGGTTTTGGGGAACAACGGGTCTTTTTATGACCCCATGGTTTCCAGATTTTGACCCAAACAAAATTACTGTCTCCAGAATGCCGGTCTGGGTCCGCCTATATAACCTTCCTCTTCACTTTTGGAGTGAGCGTGTTTTGGAAGGAATCGGGAACAGCATAGGGAAATATATCAAAATAGATCTGGAGAGGATTGACGAGAGGATCTACACCTTTGCACGCATTTGTGTGGAAGTAGATCTAAGTAAAGGACTGTCGGAAAGTATAAGGCTGGTATACAAGCAACAAAACTAGCTGCAAAGACTAGACTACGAAAACACTGCTTTCAGATGCAGAATCTGTAGGCTGACAAGACACTTGCAAAGTACATGCCCAGAAGCCAAGAAAGCAAACAGTAAAAAGAAGCAGAAAGGGAAGCAGAGAAAAGGGTGGCAATACCCTCCCCCTGACTCAGAGGACGATGAATCAGAAGCAGAGGGGGAAGTTACTCCCACAGAGAATACTGTGCCCACTCAAGGACAAGAGACCCAAAAGGAAATCATATTAGCTAACAAGGATTCACAACTCCATTCAAATCAGGCAGAGAAGACAAGTGAGGATTTGAGCATGGGAGGGATCAAACGACATCACCCCTCAGATACTTCAGACTTAGACAAAGATACAGGTCCACAGAAAGCAGAAACACAGTTAGTCCTAACAACGATTGAGCCCACTCAAGGAGAGTGGCGCAAGGTCGAAAAGAAGAAGGGGAGAAAAACATGAGGTGTGAGTCTTCTACTCACTCCCTGGAACCAGTTTTTCTGTCCCTCCTTCCTTTCTCTTTTCTTTTTCTTTCATTCTTTCTGAATGCACGGTAGCCATGCTACGCCGCATTGTGTGCCAAAGCACACGAGCCCAATGGGAAACTTCTGAAAATGCTTCAATGCATATGCTATGTGTAACTTTTCATTTTTATAAATAAAAGGTTACCGATTTTTTCTGTGGAAAAAAAAACATCTGTTTTCTTTTACACCTTTTCCCAGGTGTGTTATTTTTGAATGAGTTATATTGTTTCTTTGTTAAATTTGTCCAAGGGCAACAAGGGTTTGGAGAATCCTAGCTTAAAATGGTGCAATTAAAGTTTGATGCATAGTTTGATATTATTTATGCAGAAGATGGAATCATACATGGCAGGCCACTTCCTTCTGAATGCCATGCAGAACCACATACAGACTATGACGGAGCGACAGTTAAATGGGGTCTGGTGCACCATAAAGAAAGTGCTGCAAATTGTTGTCAGGCTTGCTTAGACCAAGAAAAAGGTGAAAATAAGTGTAACATTTGGGTTTACTTTCCATTTGAACCTGGTTGCTATTCTCCAGATATATATCAGAACAAGCATCAAGAATGCTGGCTAAAGCAGGTAGAATTCC
Organism: Pinus albicaulis; assembly: GCA_034641835.2. Classification (NCBI taxonomy): domain Eukaryota; kingdom Viridiplantae; phylum Streptophyta; class Pinopsida; order Pinales; family Pinaceae; genus Pinus; species Pinus albicaulis. The sequence continues at coordinate 299,954 of JAXQQM020089065.1, read as the reverse complement.
CATGCTTCCTCCAAAACTCTAGCTATAAATTTTAAAATTGTATATTTATTTTTAAAATTGCAATATGTTAAAACATATTAACATGACTGTTTATTTTGTTTAAAATTACACAAATTCACAACATATATATGTAAAGGGAGAAAAACAGAAAAGGAAAAAGAAGAACCTATGTTTTCATTTAAAACAAAAATCCAATACATATTCATATTAAGCTTAGATCCAAATAGAAAAGGTCAAAACATCTAGCCCCATTGGAAAATTTTCCACATAAAAAGACACCAAATACTACCTGAAACATGGATGTTGAGTGAGCTATTATCAAATGGCTATCATATAAACCACAAAATTGAAATTTTGTGTTTGTTCTTATTCAAGTTTGAGTTTATTTCAAGACTGCTACAGTCTATGGTCATGTGTGATTATGAATTATATGTTGAGAATTTAAGGGCTATAGATTAATACAAATTCTCTTCTTGATAACTACTTGTGAGCTTGCTGAGTTAATCCTTCATCAAGTCAATTATCAAAGTGCTTATACAAATGTAGAGACAAAATTGATATTTCTTGTAACTGAGTATTTTTCAATATAGTTAGGAAGGTAAATCTATGATTTACCTTCCTTACTTGAGGTTTCTGACTTTTGCAATTCTTTCCTCAGAGATAACTTTATCATATCCTTTAGTCAATATCTCAATCTTCCAGTTACTTCAGCAATTACTAACCTTTAGCTACTTCTGTAGAATATGTCCTTCAGTTACCTTGGAAGTTGTATCATTCAGTTCTTCCTTTCGATAAGTCTGCAATCAAAATTTTTCTTGTATTTGTTATCTTTCAAACGCTGTCACCTTCAGAATTATATGTAGACAATCTTGTCCTTAGATCTGATTTGTTATACCTTCAAACTAGTTCTTTCTTTTAGTTGGTTCTTGCACTATCAACTTCATAGGAAAGAATTCAGATTCTTTCAAACTCAATGTAAGAAGCTATTTCGAGATCCTCGAATGTACTATTTCATTGTGTATACATATTACTGTTTTGACCTTATTTTGTGCTTCGATTGTAAATACTTCACTGTACATGTCTCTGACTTCTGTTGACCATTTCTGTGAGACCCTATGTGATACCATCAAACTGAAATGGCATACTTCTCATCAAGCTATGATGGCACCGAACCAGTGAGACCTTTCTCACTGTGGTAGCACGAAACAGTGATAGATTTTTTACTGTGGTAGTTCCAAATTGTAGTGTCATACTTATCATGTGATTGATTATACCGAGACTGTAGTTGACCTGTGATTATAACACTGAATATCTTCACTGTAATATGGATTATACTGATATCTTTTTGTCACACTGAGCCTTAACTGTAAATACACCTTTATAACTCATTCTCCTCACTGCTGTGGTATCAAAATAATCTTATAAGAGTAGTACTGAATTGAGGCAGAGGTAATTTCAACACTGTGATGTCATTGAGATTGAGATGTTACCGAGATCCTTCTTTTCATAGTGACAGAGATTGACCTTTCTTGTGAACTTGCACCTAGTTTAATTATTGGACTGTCTTACTATGATTTGAGCCTTTTTGACATAGGTCCTTTTAGAATGTTTCGAGTCCTTTCAAACTACCTTTGATCATAACCATAGCTATGATACCATGTTGAGAATTTAAGGGCTATAGATTAATACAAATTCTCTTCTTGATAACTACTTGTGAGCTTGATGAGTTAATCCTTCATCAAGTCAATTATCAAAGTGCTTATACAAATGTAGAGACAAAATTGATCTTTCTTGTAATTGAGTATTTTGCAATATAGTTAGGAAGGTAAATCTCTGATTTACCTTCCTTACTTGAGGTTCCTGAATTTTATAATTCTTTCCTCAGAGATAACATAATCATATCCTTTAGTCAATATCTCAATCTTCCAGTTACTTCAACAATTACTAACCTTTAGCTGGTTCTATAGAATACTTCCTTTAGTTACCTTGGAAGTTGTATCATTCAGTTCTTCCTTTAGATAAGTTTGCAATCAAAACTATTCTTGTATTTTCTATCTTTCAAACGCTGTCACCTTCAGACTTATACGTAGGCAATCTTGTCCTTAGATTTGATTTGTTATACCTTCAAACTAATACGTAATTCCTGTTCTTTCTTCCACCTTTTGTTAACTTCAAACTTGACCGTAATTGTTACTTAAATATCCGCAGTACCTCAGAGACAGATCCACAAATCTTTTCTTTCTTTTAATGTGTTCTACCCCAAACGTTAACTTATTCTTTGCTCCCTTCTTTACGCTGTATTGCCTCAGTAGAATCCGCAAAACTTTCTTCTTTTGCATGTTGTATAACCTCAGTATCATCCACAGATATGTTCTCTTAACTGCAGCATATGTAGGGTATATATAGTAGTTCTAGCCAAGTAATTAAGCCGACCTTATAGCCATTAAGTAGGCCGACTTTAACATTTGTTTATAGGCCAACTTCATAGGCATATCTTCAATGTTTGTAAGCCATTCTTTTGCAACGTCTTGGAGGGTATTCTTCACACCTTTTACATGACTCTTAATTACACTTATGTACCTAATAGACATCAAGAAGAAGTCTATAGACCTATACTAAGAATCTTGCTCATGAAACCCATGAAGCAAGTAAACCAAAAATTCATTTTATTATTATTGACTTCATCTTTACATATTAAGTACATAATTACATAGTCATTATAATGAAGACCTACCTAGTTACACTCTTCAACATTATAACTATATATAATTTTGATGTTTCTAGGTTGGATATTGTACTATTTTCATTGGAGGATGCTACTATTGATGCGCCCAAGGCTCTTGAGTTACTTGGTAGGATTCTTGCAAAACTGGTTGTTGAAGGGATATTCTTTATTCAAGATATAGCAAGGGAAATCAAGGCTGGAGGTACATAGCCAGGAAGCTTAATAGAAATGAGGGGATTTTGAGGTATTTCTCAAGAAGAAAATTTCAAGCTAGTCTACTCACAATTTTAATGCCTAATCAATTTTGTGGTTTATTTGTGATCTCTCATGTTGACAAGTGAATGGTTGGTTAGTTTTTAGCTCGTGCTCACATTTTTTGGTTCCTGAAGCTCGAGCACTTCATAACAAAAATAGGCAAAGTCAAACAACACAAATGGTCCACTAGCTCTCTTTTCATTTGCTAATATTATAATGAAGTTTTATTAGAGGCATTGTTTGTTTGTTTATTTTGGTTAGAAAAGGGTTTTCTCTTGGTTTTATGTGATTTTCAATTTATCGTATGTAGCATGTTGAGAAATGGGAAAGAATAACGTGACATTTATTTTGCAGAAATTGATGTTGAAGGGAAATTGCTTTGACATTGTTGATGTTAAGGTATATGTTGTATAAAATATTTATAGTCTAATTTATGTTATATTCTAGTGTTCATTGTCATTCATTTATTACAGTGCATTGTATTTTCTTTTGTTTTCAGAAAATGAAATCATTATTGATGGTAAGAAGAATGAATTGAAAAAAGAGAAGAGCAATAACATTGGAGCGACAAATGAAAAAAGAGAGAGGAGAACTGGTTTGGTGATACCCTTAGAACCAATATCTCGCATAAGACACACATATAAAGACTGATGATCAAGTCTTCAGAGTTGGTGAATTTACCTGTAATGCCTTGACAACACAACGATAATGTTTTGAAGTGATGAAACATCATTTCATGTGTAAATTGTAGTCCAACTAATATAAAGTTGGAAACTCATATTGTAATACTTTAAAATTTCATATAATATAATTTATGTGGTTGAAATTATTTATAGTTGCACTTGATGTTGTTTAGTATTGTAATTAAAATATGCGACTTTGTGTTTTCATATTAGATGAACATGCACATTGTATGGCATTTTTTAAATCATACAAATTAATTTATGTTGATTAATAATGAACACAAATAAAATTAATATGCGACTAAATTAGTCATTTATAATGATTATTAATGAAATGAATATAAACTACTAAATTAGTCATTTATATAATGAATAAATGGCTACTTCAAATGATAAATTTGTGACTACAAATGATGACTAAATTTTGCATATATACGACTATTAGTAGCTAATTTACAGTATCTTATAACACGACTAAAATTTAATCACATTTCTTCGGTCATTAATTGGTTTCAAACAATGACTAAAATTTGCATATATATGACTATTAGTAGCTAATTTACAGTATCTTATAACACGACCAACATGTTGGTCATAGTTCTTTGGTCATTAATTGGTTTTCTTGGGTGATCATATAGTAATATATTTTGTTGTGTATTTGGTCATTAATTGTGACATTTAATGACCAAATCAAAAACTTAATCAGTGACCAAATGAATGACTAAATCAGTGACAAAATGAAAGACCAAATGAATGACTAAATCAATGACAAAATGAAAGACCAAATGAATGACTAAATCAATGACAAAATGAAAGACCAAATGAATGACTAATCAATGACCAAATCAATGACCAAATATACAACTAGATAACAAAATTGAGATAACCAATTAATGACTAAGCTAAAAACGACCAAAAGTTGGTCGCATTATAAGATACTGTAAATTAGCTACTATTGGTCATCGACCGAAAAATAGTCGTTTATATGCAAATTTTAGTCGTTTTTTTAGTAACAAATTAGCCATTTTGTACTAGTGTATGACCAACAAGGAGAAATCTTTCCTCCTATGTGAATATTGAGATGTTGGTGAGATAAATTTCATTGTTGGTTTTCTTGGAATATAGACTAAGAATGCAAAATAAGGATTCTTATATATGGGATACAAAATTAAGCCATGTGGATACAAGGTGAGGGATTGGAAGTGGCTGGTGCAGAAGTTCAAATTCAAAATCACCAAATGGACTCATAAATGGTTGACTCTGGGAAGAAAATACATAATGATACGAGTGGTTCTCTCCCAATTTATTGTATACTGGGGACATCTCTTTTTTATTCCAGAGCAAACTGCTCAAATTAATGCAATTTTATCTCAGTTCTTATGGGGCGGTGCTTCTATGGGGAAGATACATCATCTATGCAAGCTTGATATATTATTTAGTCTAAAACAACATGGGGGATGGGGCATGTTAAATACAAGAGCATTCAATTATGCTCTTCTCATTAAATCCTTGTGGAGGGCCATCAATGGTAATGGATTATGGTCATAGATCATTAAATGTAAATATTTAACGGGGGACTCCCTACAAAAAATATACTGTGATCAATTCTCCTTTCCAAGGGTAATATCTACAATATGACAAGGCTTTAGGAAACTTATGCAACTATTTGTGAAAAGGCTGTCATGGAGGTTTGGTAATGGACAGAGAATCTTCTTAAGCTTTGATAAAATATATGGGATGGCAGGAGATCCACTATTGGAACATCGCATTTTTCATCAACTTGCTCACAGAGGCCTTTTATATCTTTTTCAGGTTATACATTATTGGGCACATGGGGCTCCTATATGGAAGACCGTTGCACAAATTTCCTTCTTGGCTCAATTTTTTTAGATTGGAATAGGTTTGTGGAGAAAATATAGGCAGTTGCGTTGTGCTACATGGCTGGGGGCGACGGGATTGCATGGGAAGGGGCAATGAAGGGAGACTCTTTGGTGGTGTAGGATATATATTTCTACATCAATCTGCAATCTCTACATGACAATTCATCCTCGGAATTCTGGAACTTTTGGCACAAAGGAATTCCCACCAAGATTACCCTATTTAGATGGCTTGTATGGCGGAAGAAAATTCTTACGTGGGATTCGCTCATCAAAAGGGGTCATTCTGGCCTGGGAAGATGTGCCCTTTGCCTCCTTCATTGTCTAGGTGATCATGTCTAAGTGGAAAAAAACTCTCAAAAATGAAACTGCTCAGAATTGGTTGCAACATGAACGACCGGAAAGGCCTCATCGCTGCAATTATAGCGCCGTGAACGGCACTCAAATTCAATGTCGTATGTGAAAGTTACTGAAGTTTGAAATCACCCAATGACCTTCAAAACATGACTTTTGAACAAAACAAATTTGTCATTTTTCAAAAAATTTGATGGAATTTTTTTTTTTTAATAATTTTTTGAGGGCCTATGATAGGGTGCCACGTGGCCTGCCCAAAGGCTTCCACATGGCCCCAGGCCTATGGTTCAAATTCATGTTAAAAATGAATTTTGTGGGCTGACCCGACCCGACGTGAACGGAGTTGGGTCGCGCTAAATGCGTTTGGGTCTTCAAAAGGCAAGAAAAAACTGAACGTATTTGGGTCAGGAGTGCATGTCTAGTTGGGTCGTTTGTTTCAAATGGCTGAGTTTTAAAAAGATAAGCCCTCAGGGCTTGAAACTGCAGGTTCCACGACCAAATGCCAGGACCAAGGGCTAAGTCCTGTTGAACTGACGAAAAAAGTGATAAGCGCTCGGGTGTTAGCCCCTCACCACAGGACCTCCGCTCGTGACCATGGGCGGGGGCTAAACCCTTATCCGCCAGTGGAAACTGTCCATTTATTTTGGCATGTGAACACATTTGTTCAAACTGACAGTTACATTTAATGCAACCCCTAAATTGGTGGAGTGGTTTCGCCATTCTAACCTGTCCTAATATTCTGGTGGGACTAACTAGAGTTCCTCTAGTTTTGGAGGAGATTTTTTAGTGCCACTAGGAAAAATCTTGTTTGGGTCATAACTTTCTCGATTTTCGACCAAACAAGACAAAAGTTTAGTAAATTTTGGCTATTATGAGCATTATGGAGTGTTTGGGACAGGTTGCAGAGTGAAAATAGGTGTTCTTCAGCCATTTTTGCTTCAGGGAAGCTTGGAGAGCCACTAGGGCCATCAGGAAATGGAGTTGTATTGAGCTATACTTCACTGTTTAAGGTGAAACAAAAGCCATTTTTAGCTTATTTTTGTCTTCTGAATTCAATTTCACAGTTTTTTTTGCCTGTTTAGGCATATTTCTCACTGTGTAACCAATTTTAGAAACTCAATAGAGCAAGGACATGCCCATTGGGAGCCTTGGATCCGACAGATGTAGCCCAGGAGGACTGAACTACCTCATCATGTTGTTGTGTTATGTTATGGTGAAGTTTATCTACTGTTTATTTCTAATTTTAGATGTTAAATATTAATTTTAATTAACATTCCCTCACACATAAACTCAGAAACAGTTACCAAAAACACTTTGTTTAAATTGCAAGACATGTTGAACACTTTGCACACTTAATTAAATGAAAATGGATACTTTGCACAACAGATACAAATAGTTTCATTTTCAGATCATTCATGAGGAAATAGTGGACCACCTATTCTTCTTCTGCCCTATTGTAATTCTTATATGGAAACTTTTCAGCCCTTATCTTATGGATCCTACGTGGACATCAGTGGAATTCATAGATATTGTACACAGATGGGACAAGATCTCGAGCAAATTCCAATACCTACCTTTTTTCCTCATCTAGGAAGTATGGTTAGCTAGGAAAAAGAATATATTTGAAGGTAAGTGGATATCCATCCCTCACATACATGTTTCAATCATGAATTTGATCAATGATCAGGAACTTGCTAAGGAAAAAATAAATGATTTCTCTCGTCGGATTCGGCCTCACCCCATCTCTCTCCTGACGATATTTTTCGATGGAGAAAGTCAGGATGGTATGATGGGGTGCGAGGCTTGGATAAAAATCTCACATATAGAAAGAATACATATATGCTGGAATGGTGGGAAAGGAGCTAATAATAAGGCAGAGCTGATGGCACTATGGAGTGGATTGTTGGTAGTTAACAACCTGGGGCTGAGTGAGGTTCATATATATGGGGAATCTAGAATCATAATTGATGCCATATCTATAAAATCAGTATTATCCTCTCCGAGATGTGAGGGATGGATCATGAGAACCAAGCAATTATGGATTAAGATGAAGGAGCCTCCCCTGAAACACATATATAGAGAGAATAATACCAGGGCGGATGGGCTTTCTAAAAAGGGTATCAGTATTAGTTTTGGTTTCATGCAGGTTTCTCACTACAGAGATGGAAAACAATTTTGGACCTCCAATATTCCCGTTCCATGAGAACTGTGGGCGACTACTAACGAGACGGATCAAGCGAGCCTAAAATTCCATTGCATACATCCAAGCTAGTTGATGTTCTATGAATACAATTTCATTCATATGACGTTGTGATTGCTCCAAGCGAGCCTGCTATACTCTTGAATAGGAGGGTATGTGATCTGATTGAGCATATATTTCCAGGTTCATAATGGCTGAATAGACAATTCATATGTCCATTCGAAATTTTGAAAAGCTTAAATTGTATTTCCTTTCTGTTATGATGCCCAGGTGAGTGAACTTTGACATGGTGAACTATGGAGTTTTGAATGATGTAAACTTTTGTATTTGCTAAATTCCGTCTATGGATGGATGTATGCTATGCAGATACACCTCATTTCTATGGTGTATTCTGCCATATCTCGTATGATGCTTGAAAATGAACTATTTAAATATATAATAGACAACGTTTTTTTTTTCTTTTTGAAAAAAAAAATGTATAATGACTGTGATACCGCAGAAAGAAAGCATTTATTGAATAATAAACCAACATATATAAATTAAATAGTTGTTGCTTTGCAAACATTATGCTTATGGAAGTTTCTCGTGATATTCGAACTGGTAGGCTCTTTGTCAAGGATTGTAATTAATATGGGATGTAGGTCGCTATAACATTGTTGGAATTAGATCAATGCAAACAATGGTGTGGATCTTCCATATTTGACATTATTTTCATCAAAATGTATGTATGTATGTGTTCAGTCATCAAAATGGAGTGGATTATCCTTTGACTTGTTCTAGAAGTCGAGAAAAGCTGGTTTGCTTTGGATGGTTTGTGTCGATGGTCAATAGGTACAAAGTTAATGCACAGTCTAACCGAAGAAGTAGTAGTTGTTAATTGGAGTCAAATTGTGATTTTTTTATTGTTTAAAATGTTTTTATGAATATATAAATGGAGTCAGTGCATAAAATAATATTAAATAACTTAGATTTATAAATCTGTGTCAGAAATATTGACAAGTAAAAAAACATTCTAACCAAACAATATTAAATAACTTAGATTTATAAATCTGTGTCACAAATATTGACAAGTAAAAAACCATTCTAATTAAATTATATTTAAAGTTAATATAAAACATGATATAAAGTCAACAACAGATTGTTTTCTCTAGAAAGTCAAACTAGTTTTTGTTCGGTCAAAGTCTGGTGCTCCCAATTCTAATGAGAACCATTGGGAATCCGCACCTGATAGATTTGGCATTGAAGTTCAATAAGTGGCAGTCATATTGTCCCATTTTTATTCAAAAAAAATAACACGAAACTGGATAGATTTGGCATTGTAGTTCGATAAGTGGCAGTCATATTGCACATTTTATTCAAAAAAATAAAAATAAATAAAATACCCAGTAACCCGCATCATCGAATTTTCAAAAGAACGAAGTAGAAAAATATAATTTTGACTCAACCACCAAAATCACATTCACCATAAATGGGGTTATTTGACTGCTACATATACACCATATCTACGATATATTATACTAGCAACTTCACCCACTATATATTATACTAGCAATTGCACTTAGAGGTGTAAAGGAAAGCTCGAAGTTTAAGTGTCAGTGGTGGCCACAACACATAATGCCAATCCAATTAACCTAATATTAAATTTCATATTGTGTCAAGTGAGTCTCTTATGTGTTTAATCATTGATATTCTAACTTGAAGTGATTTTATACAAATATATTTTAATAGATGTTCATTATAAGTCAGACTAGAATTATAGCGCCGAGAAAAAGATAGATGGAGGCTAAAAAGGTTATGGCCTAGAAAGAAATTGTTAGTCGATAGACCATTAGTTAGTAGACCTAAAACTTGTCTTTGAGACTCTTATCACTCTTGTTATCCCATCTTTAGAAAATTATCTGAAAAAAATAAAGCAAATCCAAAAACATTTTATAGCTTATAATCTCAAAATTAAGGGTAATACGCCCTATCCTATCCTCATAGAATTGAGTCTTTCCCCATCTTGAAAGCATGACTATGACTAGGTTCTCAATACACAAGAACAAGATAAATGATATGGAAGACAAAATGCTTCCTAATATTGTTTCAAAATGTAGTGAAACCCACATGTATCTCAAACAAGGGTGGGATAAAAGATGCAAGTCTTGGCTAAATCATTGGGGAATAAAGTAAGAGATTATAATGCAAAATAATGATAATATTGAAAATCTCATTACATCCAAATTTAAGGAAAAATTATGGTGTAATAAATAATTAAAACATAAAATAATAGTAAGATAATGTAAGGAAGTGATAAACCCCACTCTACATTGACTAAAATAAGAAAATTAACATTACTAAAATAAGCACAAACTCTTACAAACTCCATAATGAAATGGGCTTTGGACATTTTTTAAAATGGCATGGGCATCAATTTTGTAACACTAAGAGGGTTGAAGAGGGTTGACAATGAAAACACCTTCTCTTAAAATATTGTGAAAAACACCCACATTGAATCACAATTTTAAAATATTTGTTATAATACCAACTTCTTAATATTTTAACCCATTTGAAAAATTTTCTACTAAAAATTTGTAAATATATATTTAGGGGTTTTCACACTGCATTGTATTACACATCATTTTTTTGGATTCAACTACGTTAAGTAAGTAATTCATCTATGACCATTTTCCATGAGAGGTAGTCGTAATTGACTAATTTCTAATTATTTTGTAATATTCCACTTAGCACTCATTGCATCATCTATGACCATTTTCCATGAGAGGTAGTCGTAACTGACTAATTTCTCATGATTTTTTAATAGTCCACCTAACACTCATTTCATCGGGTGATGCTTAGAGGGATGAAGAAGTGAGATTAAAACTAGTGTAATGAATCACATAGCATCAATCATCACTTCTGGGGCTTGCACCCAGTAACAAGGACTTCCCAGGAGGTCACCCATCTCAGATCGCCTTTGGCTCAAGCATGCTAAACTATGGTGTTTTCCCCACAATAAAGCTCACTTAGCTTGCTACCCCACTTAGCTTGTGAATGGGGTAGCAAGCTAAGTGGGCTTGATTATGGGGAAAAATTCACAGTTAAGCATGCTTGAGCGAGAGGAAATCTGCGATGGGTGACCTCCTGGGAAGTCCTCTTTACTGGGTGTAAGCCCCAGAAGTGATGATTGACACTATGTGATTCATTACACTAGTTACTCTCATGGAAAATTGTCATAAATGAATGACTTACGTAACGCAGTTGAATCCCTAAAAGTGATATCTAATACTTCGTAAACATAAAAATAAAATTTTAAAATAAAAAATAAAATTAATTTCAATAATTTAACCACCACCACCATTCCTAAATTAAATATGAACTAATTAAATTAATCCCTCACATTATTATTAGTCCCTGCCAGCAAGCAAGGGACTATAGTAATCGATATTTATTAGTAGCATTAGTTCGCTCGATTTTTTTTTATTAAACCCAAAGTTTTCTACGAGATTTTCCTTTCTAGTTTTTCAATATCCTATCAATTATTGGCATGGTTATTTCGAGCCAATGAGTGTTTTTGTGGTATTCTTGGCCTCTTCTCGAGGTTGAGAGCCGAATAGAAATTAAATTTCTTAGGTTAAAAAGAAATAAGGACTAAAAATAAATTCATGGTTGACTAATGCTAGCATTAATCCACCAGCATTAGATGTTTTTATGTTTTTGTCAATATGTTTTTTTGTGTTTTTCATGCAAAGAGGCTGGTGGTGCACTATCGTGCAGACACTTGTAGGTTCCCATAAACTTGTAGGTTCCTCGCCAACGCAGAGTTCCCATTGCCCAACTTCCTTAGTCTTAAGCTTTGCTTGCTGGTTTCCCCATAATTTATCCAAATATTCTGCTTCTCTGGTTTACCTTAATGGGGTCCTTCAGCCTCCTTTGTTCCTTCGGCATCATATTCTCCAATTCAGTTTCTCTGTCTCGATGCCCTTGACATCATCAACATTGGCCATAATCATGCATTCATCTATAGCTGTTTCGACAATTTCTACAGTCACGACTTCCGAACCTCTTTCTACCTATTATTCCACTGGAAAAAAAAAACCAAAAAGACAGAAGAAGAGCAGCGAAGTGCAGCATCGGAAAAAGACAGAACTAAAAGATAGAAGAAGAGCAGCAAAGAACCAAAAATATAGAAGAAGATCAGCAAAGAGCAGCATCCCGAGAAGGAGCAGATCATTTGAGCATTTCATGTAGTTGTGTCAGCTACAGAGCATGATGAAGACGATGGCGAGCCTCCATCCCCCCATGGATTGATACAAGAACTCGCCGAAAAAGAAAATAGAAACCACCCAACACCAGAACCTGCTGACAAAGAAAACATAAACTGCCCAACAAAGGAAAGTAGGAAACTTGATAGCAGGGACCATGATGGTACTACTAATTCTTCCAGCCTGTTAACAATTTTTGGCTTCCAGATTGGTCTCAATCATCATTGTCGTACTTTGATGATTGTTGCTCGTTTGTAGACTGGGATTCGCCGTTGTTTGTCTCACCCTGCTGTTGGTTATCAATCCTTCCTCACTCTACTCCAGTGCCTTATCTCCCTTTTTCCTTTCGGTAGGTTGATAATGGATGCAAGTTCAAATTTGGCCGTTTAAAATAGAGAATTGTTTCAGCCTCATAATTGTTGCAGGTTCAAATTTGGTAGGTTAGCTGACCTATTAGCATGATACAATGTTAGGTGGCCTTGTTTATTGCCCTGCATTCATGCTATTTTATGGAGAAGGAGGTGAGGCACATTTCCATCATGGGAGGGACCACATGGTCATCCAAGTTTTTTTAAATTTTTTTAAATCACTAAAATGACTTTCAATTTTTTTAAATCACTTTAAAGACTTTCAGCTAGCATGGCGAACCTAAGTGTAGTTGTGATGGGCCATGGTGCTGCCTATTATTGTAGGTTTCGGGCTCGATAGACTTGAAAGGGTTCTGTCTTCATTCTCAAGATTCCCCTCCCCCCAAAGCCCAAAGCATGACTTGAGGAATAGATTCATTACCATTTGGGTTATGGGGCTTTACTGGATTAACAATTGGAAAATTGTCATTCGTATTAGCTTATAAACTCACTTATGTTGTTATTTCTAGAACCAACCCTTTTTATGCGAGAATATTTGATCTTTCAATGGTGCAGAAAATGTGGTTACAATCACTTTGTTCTCACCGGGTGGACCTACTGGCTAAAACTTTCTCCAGATCTCGCAACAGGGTAAATGATTATGCTTAGCCATTTCTGTTAAACATGTCATTTCTCTATCTTTCTTTCCTATTATGTTAAAATAGTATAGCTATTATTCCTCTTTATTTCATTTCGTATTATATTCAAGATGAGACTCAATTAATCTTTAGCTTGCTGAAAAAATTATTATGGGAAAATGAATTTTTCCTTGATGTTTATCAGGTAAATAATTGTAATTGGTTTCTCTGATGTTATCAAGTAAATATTAGTTTCCTGGAAATGATGGGACTGTGCAAAAGAGGAAGATAACTGGTTTTAAATACACATGCCTCTTGAACAATCATTACAGAAACAAACATTCATCCTTTCCATGCGTACAAACATTGTTCAGCAAGGTGTCGAGCCTATATGGCCTTGGTTGTAGGCTAAAATTGGGGATGTCGGTTACACAAAAAATATATTAACTATGTAATTACTTAAAACTAGTAATTCAATCTACAAGCTCAGATAAAAAAATGTCTCTATATCTCCAGATTATACATAGTAAAAACAAGTTAAGCAGGTCCATATATACATATAAGATTCCATGAGTAAAGCTCAATTGCTATGTTTTGTAGTTATTATAAGTATTACGTAATAAATCAGTGCCATGAACAGTGTTGAAAGGGTATCGTTGACTACCGGCTATGATCGACTATTGGCGGACTTACAATGATTGTTTCCAGTTCCGTCGGGGATCCAGCATAGTCCTGATCAGGTCTTCTTTCAAACAAGAAATTTAAATTGTTGTTGACACCTCACTATTTAGTGTAAATATTAAAATTACCTTGCATACTTTCGCTTCGATCCCAATGTTAGATCCCAAAAACATAACTAATTGTTGGCTATGGTCTGTATCAGACATGAGGTTTGGTAAGCTCGACCAACAAATAACCCACAAGCATCGACATATTCAATATTCCATAGGATGAAAATAAGGTCTCACCTAAGACACGCGTAGGGATTACAAGGACTATCACATAGGGTGCGCAGGGAATATGGGGGAATGCATGCATTCTAACTTATTCCCTTATTCATACATTTTATATTGAGTCTCTTGTAGAAATACTAAAACCTTATCAAAAAGTCCATAATCCATAGACACATAGGGAAAAGAAACATATTTTATTATATAGATATCATGCAGTAAAAGACACATACAAAATGGGCACTATGCTTCTCAACAGTGTAAACATTCATGCTCTATAGAAGCTCTCTTTAAAATTCTCAGAAATAATGTTTAAAGTGCATTTTGTTTGGGATAGTGAGTAGTTGTGCCACCTGCTTGTCACTCAAAATGAAATGGTTGAATCTTGCCCCTGCATGTTAGTGTATCTAGGGTGTCATGTGTTTTTTTTAGGGGTTTTAAAGTGGAAAACATACTTGTTCTATTGGCCTTAACACATTAAATAAAACTTCCATTTAGAGTAAATATAATTTACGAACTTTCAAATGCCATCTGGAAACTTTTGGCAATTTTATGTTTCTACTCATACTTGAAAGTGAGATCAAGAGTTTGTTCATGCATCCAAGCTATCTTCAGAGCTAGTTTAACCGAAACTAGTTGATCTGCCTAAAACACTCGTAGCAATGGTTTACTCAGAACCTATTGATCCACTAGTTGAAGTTGATGACCATGAATGGACCTTCATTCACGCCCAACTCAAATTGAGGGTTCTGGCAACAACTCTACTTTGGTAAGGTCTAATCTAAGGTCAACCCATATCAAAGGAACTCATGCTCTTACCACATAGAGTAGTTATCAAGGGATAACCTGCTTGTTGCAGTCTTGAGCTTGCTATGTTTTCGTTTGAGACCTTAGCTCTTATAGGTCAACCCTTCGAATCATAGCTAAGAATAATTTATTTTAACTTTCTTCCATTGTAATGAGTATAATTTATTTTAACAAAACAGTGGCCACACTGTATGATGAAGAATTAAAAACATAAATGTTTCTAGGCAATCATAGCATGTAATCCACAGATAATCGCAAACCATCCAAAGTAATGTAGTATGCTTAGTCTTGGTTTAGTAAACTCTACCTTGTATGCTTGGTCTTGGTTTAGTAAACTCTGGCTCAAGGCAGGGACTAGCTTCCTTGCAGCCATCCTTGTTATACTACTTAAATATACAGTTATAACCTCAGCTTAATTTAAAGAAATTAGTGTTGATAAAAAAGGGAAAAACAATCATGGGATCTTATACCACCGTCGTAAGAAAAATAAGAATCAAGGGTAATGCCATAAGTTCTAATTCCTTGAACTTCAAACAGTTGCAACTTCAAGAAATCACACGAATATATATAACATTAAGGGAATAATAAAAATTCAATTATCGTGGGTTTAGGGGTTAGGATTTCTTGTCTTCAAGAAGCTACAAAACAATGTAAATTGAGTAGAAAAGTTTTTTTGTGATCAGTTACCTGTATTTCTACTTCCCGCTCATGAGGTCCTCACAGATTAAATGAACAATTTATAAACATTACAATTTCTTAGATGATTTAATAATAGTGATATATACATGGTTGCAGATTGCCTATAATTTATTTTTCATTACAGAATCCAAAGAATTTCACTCAAGACTAATGTTTTCACTATAAAGAAGTTGCAAAAACTTGGAGGCTAGGGCAACAAACCACACAAATTAGTTACGACATTGTTCTCCTTCAATAAGGAAATTCGAGTTTAAATTTTCAAAAGAGAGATCCTTGATTTAACCTTCACATGCCCATTTACTAAACCATCAATCCAATAATTTAAAGCATTACCTTCTCAATCAAATGGTGCCTCGTAAGGGTAAATTGTTACATTTTGTTTTCTCCCATGATAACCAGGTTCAATTTGTTCTTCTCGCATATTTAAATACACTGAAATATGTCAAATACCAATAATGAACATAAAGTGTAGACTTCTGCAAGGAAGCCTTCAAAAATTTTAATTAATCAGTGGTTCAGGACATAATGCACACAAGGAAAAGTCTTCTAGGTGGGATTTTGATGAGCCTTAAGTTCAAATGGAGAAAATGTTTATCAATCTCCAGCTATCTTTTTCAGTTAGAAATCAAAGATCTACAACCTTTTTTTGATAAAACTCTCAAAACATTCTAATGCACCAAAAACCTTCTAAACCACAAACATCACTCCTTCAGTTTAAACTACCGAATTGGCATAACTCCCTAAACTATACAAAGTTGAACCTAAATGCAGTAGTCTTTGAATCAAAGAGAGAAAAGATGAAATGGGAGAAATGTTGGAAATAATCAACAAACAATACATAAAGCAATGCGTTCCCCCAACAACACATAGAATGCAAAATCACTGCGAAAATTAAAATTTATAGGCAGACAGAGCGCAAGAGCAACAAGAGTGAAATTCCTTTTTCTATTCAACTCAAAAAACATATGGAAATTACATAGTTTATACAAAATTGTTCGGAGCCTGAACATTCAAAGAAGCTCAATACGGGAATCGAATGTTCAACAGCAAAATTGTCCTCTACTTTGATCTATTGTTTCTACACAAAACACTGTACAAACACACATAACACCGAACCTGAAATGTTATTGGTTCTGCTTGTGAAAAATACGTCGTGTCTGGCACTTCATCGCAGATCGGCGATCTTAACTTTTAATATTTGCGCTTATAGGAAAAAAATTAAGTTTTGTGATATGTGATGTGACGTGGCACATCGCATCACATCCAAAACATAATAACATGCGGGTGCTTAATCCACTAAATCCTAAGCTTTGCGGGCACCGATATGTGCTATCCTGCTGAGCTTGACACGTTCCCCCTTTGCAATCACATCGAAAATAACATAAAACATCTTGTGGGTGCTTAAACAAGTAATTTATAAACATTTTGAAGTGTGGGCTGCAGGCGACGGAAAAAGGTTAAAACAAAAAACTTGTGAAGTGCGGGCTGCGGGTGCTAAAGTGGTGGTAAGTGCGATAAAGGTTTAAGGTGGGTGCCGCCGGATTGCATCGACAAAGATTTAAGATTTGGTGAGGGCTTAAGGTTAAATATTAAAACTTGTGAAATGAGGGTGGCGATGCGAAAAGGTGCGCTAAGTGCGAAATCCATAAAATAAAAGAAATGGAGGAATATAAAGGATTTCACGGGTTTTGCAAATGTTGTGGAGATAAGTATGGGTCTCAATAATATCACATCAATGAGGAAATAACATTTAGCCAAAAGGCTTAAGGGGTAAACAAAAAAAGTTGCGAGCTGCACCTGCGGGAAAATGGTAAGTCAACGTGGAAAGGAAATTAAATGCAGGGAATGGGCCAGGTACTCTGTTTTGATCTTTTGTGTGAAACACCTCCCATTTCAAATCCTATTGCTTGTCCATCCTGCATAAATAATTAAATTTAGTGTGGGTTGCTGCCACTTCTTATTCATGGCGGTGGTTGGGAGTAATTCCAACACTCCCCCTTAATCACAACTGCCGCTATCAATCATTCCTAGACAATGTCTGAGATAAACAAAACTCTTCTATCCCAATGGCTTTGTGAGGATATCAGCAAATTGTTCCTCTAACCTGCAATGTTATAAAACAAATTCACCATTGTTAACTAGTTCTCTTATAAAATGGTACTTTGCACAATATGCTTTGTTCTCTTGTGGAAAAAATAATTCTTTGACAATGAAATTGCTGAGTTTTTATCACAATAAATTGTGGTTCCTCTGTCTTTCTCATGAAATAAATATCTCAGCATCCTTCTCATCCATACTACTTGGCATGTTGTTGTTGTTGTTGCTACATATTCAACTTCTGTTGTTGATAATGAAACTATTGGCTGCTTCTTGGAATCCAATGAAATGGCTCCCGATCTCAAATGAAAGACATACCCTGATGTGCTCTTTCTGTCATCTACACTTTCAGCCCAATCACTATCAGTTTATCCAATCAACTTAAAGTTATCAGATGTTGAGTATAGAACACCATACTCCTTTGTTCCATTCACATACCTCAATAGTATCTTGCATGCTCACCAATTTGTCTCCTTGGGTGTCTCCACGAATCTGGATATCATATTTACTGCATACATTATATCAAGCCTAGTTGTAGTCAAATACATTAGACTGCCAACCATGCTCTTGTACAATGTCGAATCGACATTCTTGCTGCAATATTCCTTGTTCAACTTCAACCCCATTATAGTTGGAGTTTTTGATGCTTTGTTGTTCTGCATATTGAACCTCTTTAAAACTTCTTCAACATACTTTTCTTGGGAAATAAAAATTCCCTTTTCATTTTTATTTACTTCTATGCCCAAAAAATATCTCAATAAACCCAAGTCAGTCATTTCAAATTCACTCTTCAAGATTGCTTTAAAATCAACAATGAGAGAAACATCATTGCCTGTGAAAATCAAATCATCTACATATAAAACAACAATAATAATTTTACCGTCATTTTCTTTGATGTAGAGTGTGGGTTTACCATCACACTTGTCAAACCCATTGTCTATCACGTAAGCATCAATCCTGTTGTGCCATGCTCTTGGTGCTTGCTTCAGCCCATAAATAAATTTATTCAACTTATACACTTTGTGTTATTGGTCTTCTATATCATAGCCAGGAGGTTTTTCAACATATACCTCCTCTTTCAACACTCCATTAAAAAATGTTGATTTCACATCCATTTGATAAACTTTCCATTTTTAATGTGCTGTTATTGACAACACTGTTTGTATTGTCTCCATCCTTGCAACCGGTGCAAATTTTTCCTCATAGTCTCTACTTTTCTGTTGCTTGTAGCCTTTGACAACTAGCCTTGCTTTGTGCCTTTCTATCTTGCCTTCAATGTTTCTCTTGGTCTTATAGACCCATTTCACTCTAATAACTTATTTTTCTTGTGGGAGGTCCACTAACTCCCATCTTTCATTCTTTTCTATTGCTCATATCTCTTCATTCATTGCTTCAATCCACTTCTCTTCTTTGATTGCATATTCAAAATGCATTGGGTCATCAAGATGAAAAAATAAAGCAAATAAAGAATTCAGACCGACATTACTATTTACTTCTTCTTGCTCATAAATTTCACTTAAATTTCTGATTTTTGGTCTTGTATTTGTTGAATATGTACTTGGAGTTGCACTTGAACTCGAGGGAGTTGCTCATCCCCGTGGTGTGCTTAGAGAAGCACTTCCTTGGTTCTGCACTGTTGTTCTATTGCTTGCTTGTTGTGTGCTTTGTTGAGTTTGTGTAGGCGTAGGAGGATCCACCGCTGATGAATTATTTTATGCAATCAATTCCTCTTTTTATTCATGTGAAATACATGTCTTCACATTTACAGTCTTCTCTAAATCTCCATCCCAAGCTTCTTCTTCAATGAATTAAACATCTTTGTTAATTATTACCTTCTTGGTTAATGGATTATAGAGCTTATAGGCTTTGGATTCATCACCGTATCCAATAAATATATACTTCTCCCCCTTGTTGTCCAACTTCTTCCTTAACTGATCCGGGACATGTGCATATGCCACACATCCAAACACCCTCATGTGAGTGAAAAACTGCTTTGTTCCACTCCATGCTTCTTCTGGAACTCTGCTCATAACAACTTTGGTTGGACTATTTAAAATGTAAGCTACACAATTGACATATTTTTCCCAATACTCATTTCGAAAATGCTTTGCCTTCAACATACTTCTTACCATGTCCATGATGGTCCTATTCTTTCTTTTCACTACACCATTTTGCTAAGGTGTATACCTTGTGATAAATTGCTTGTGTACTCCATGCTCCCTGCAGAAACGTAGGAAGTCTTTGGAGATATATTCTCCACCTCTCTCAGTTCTCAACACTTTTATGTGGTGTCCACTTTTCTTCTCAACAAGATCTTTGAAGTGGTAGAATTGTTAAAACACTTCACTTTTCTGTTTTAGAAAATAGATCCATGTCTTCCTTGTGTAATCATCTATAAATGTCAAAACATAATGACTGTCAGCGAATAATGGTGTTTTCATTGGTCCACATAAATCTGAGTGGACAATCTCCAAGGGTGCCTTTGCTCTTATGCTCTTTCCTGCTGGAAATGATACTCTGTGTTGTTTTCCCAAGATGCAGCCTTCACATAGGCTGTCTGGTTTCTCTATGAGAGGTAATCCTTTTACCATGCCTTTTCTATGCAACAAATTCAAACCTCCAAAATTTAGATATCCAAATCTCAAATTCCATAATTAGTTCTCATCTTTCACTTCTTCTTGAAATACCTCTTGTGTGACTACTGCTACAACACATCCTTCCTTCAAGTATGCTATGATATTGAGAGGAAACATCCTATTGCTTGTCATATGCACTTTTGCAATGGCATGTCTACTTAGAGGTATATCCATGATTGTGCACACATCATTCTTAAAAAACACATTGTATCCCTTATTCACGAGCTGTCCAATGCTTAGAAGGTTACATTTAAGGCCAGGTACATAATAAACATTTGGCACAAACTTCTTCTCTCCCTTCTTTGTTAGTGTTTTTACTCTTCCTTTCCCCATGATAGATACTTTGCTCATTAGAGGAATTTTGAGGTCTAAAATGGGCCTCCTAAGAAAATTATAAAATAATAGTGGAAATAATAAAATAAGATTTGATTACATCATCAAATTTTAGAAGGAAAAAAGACAAAACTACTTTTTCAACTCGTATTTTCAGCTTATCTCCCAAAGTTTTTACTCAAATTTTGAGCAGAAGTACTCGTTGGATGAAAAAATAATTCTTCATGCAAGGAGTGCCCATGTTGCATACTTTTGATGGACCCTGCTACATGAAAAATGAGAACTACATGAAAAACATGATTGCAATCATGCTTTTTAAATGTATTTGTTATTTTTCATGTATAAGGGTCCATCGAAAGTATGCAACATGCATACTCTTTGGATGAGGAATTAGATTTTGCATCCAACGAGTACTCCCACTCTATATTTGTGTAAAAAATTTGGGAGATAAGTTGAAAATACGAGTTGAAAAAGTAGTTTTATTATTTTATTATTTTTTAATCTTTTTACCCTTTTACTTAAAAAATAGTGAATCATCCCCCATGGTTGACATCATCATCTTGAATCCTATTGGTTCTTAAAAAAATTATTTTGGATGTACATTTTTCTTAGGAGGCCCATTTTAGACCTCAAAATTCCCCTAATGTATCAGTCCTCGTTGTCACTTCAGATTTTATACTCTCATCTAGATTCGTAAACATTTCTATGTTTCTAGTCATATGGTTACTACAACCTGAATCTAAGAACCATACATCTTCTTGTTTTTCTTGTGCTACATTACAAGTTAAAAGCACATTACCATGGTTATGATTTTCTTTTGTAAAATTTACACTAAGTTTATTACCCATGTCATTTTGCTTCTTTCTACATTCATTGGCATAATTCCCATACTTTATGTAATAATGACATTGGAATGGAGATTTATCACACCTCTATCCCTGTGCTTGATTTTGGCTTGAGGCTTCACTTGGATTGTAGTTGCTACACCTTCCACTTGTGCTTGCAGGGCTGCTTCTTCCACCTCTGTGTGGGCTTCTTCCTCTTCCTCAGTAGTTTGATCTTCCTCGACCTCTAACTCGATCAAAAGAAATTTGTGTCTTGAATGCATGCTCCATTGAGGATTTTGTTTCTTTGTTCAGTCTATGCTCATGAGACATCAGTGATTCATGAAGCTCATCCATTGAAAATTGTGAGAGATCCTTTGTCTCTTCTATGGCCACTACTATGGCATCAAACCTTGATGGTAGGCTTCTTAAGATTTTCTCCGCTATTCTCCTTTCCTCAAATGTCTCTCAATGAGACCTAATTTGGGTAACCAACCCAATCATATGTGTGAAGAATGATTCTATGTTATCATACTCTTTCATACAGAGAGTTTCAAAATCTCTCCTCAGAATTTGAAGTTTTGTTGTTTTCACCTTTGCCATACCTTGGTAGGCTCTCTGGGGAGTATCCCTTGCGTCAGAATTTTTTGCTACTACAATCCTTGAGAAAATACTCTCATGTACTTATTGAAAGAGATAGAAGAGGGAATTGGAGTCCTTCTTCCTATTTTCTCTCAATAAATCTCTTTGTGCTTGTGTCAAATCGTTAAGTGTTGTTGCATCTATTGGTTCTTGGAAACCATTATCCACTAGCTCCCAAATATCTTGTGAAGCAAACAGGATCTTCATTGTAATGGCTCAATAATCATAATTCTTCCCATTAAACTGTGGTAGTTGGGGATTTTTTAGGCTTGTGCCTGTTGCTGCCATATTGACTGTGTAACAAAAAATTTCTTACTATTGTAAAATTTTTCTCTCTGCTGGAGACTTCCACTGACAACAACAATTACAAAAATACTTTTAATTTATTTGAAAACCTCAATTGTGATTAACCCTCTTGGAGTCAATTACCATATGAATGTTGTTAACCCACAACATGATTCAGGGGAATATCCTAGAATGATAATTTCATAAGCATGGGAAAGTAAAGATGTTCCACAGACTATGCCACATAATCACAATATAGAGACACAAAATGAATACCAACCAGAGAATATACACCAACAAGTGCTAAATTGCAGAGCAAGGATAATTTAGACATCATGTTTAGTTCACTTTTGACTATTTACACTAAAATTTGATAATAGCTGCTAGCAAAATTACAGAGCAAGGATAATTTAGACATCATGTTTAATCCACTTTTGACTATTTACGCTAAAATTTGATAATAGCTGCTAGATTGATTGTCAATATACTTCACAACAAACATACTAATAATCACAATGCACTACATACGATAACAACTAGGTAAAAATAGATTATGATTGGTAGGATAATTGTGACCCAAAAATAATTGGATGTGACCAATTATTGGAATGTGATTGATCCTTCCACGTTTTAGTTTGTGTGCAGAGCTACTCTAGTTGAAAGTTGTAAGCTTAATCTCCCAATTGATTCGACCTTTCTTAAAATATGGGAAAATAATCCAAATCAAGAAACTTGAATGGTGGCGGCTTCTTTGAAATTCTATTCCCAAATATTGGGTATATGCTACCCTTCAATTCATGGAATATATTGAGATTATCCACCAATTTATGGAAAACATCTCATCCTGCACATTGCATATAAAAGACAAGTCGTAGAGACCTTCACACTCTATTTTCACCAATAGGTTAAATTTTGACAAAATTCCAAAACTCGGATGTACTAACAAGAATTAATCATAAATCCTAATATATATATATACTCATTTGAATTTTACTGCAAAAAATATAACCAACTATAAGAAATTTGAATATGCATGGCAAGTTCTATATTTCAGGAAAATGAAGTATTCCCTTATCTACATTTTTTTTACTTTACATCTTATGACATGAACTATGGGAAATATTTTATGCTTAACACATTCTTTGTAGCAATTTAATTAAGCATACCCCTTTCGATTGAGAATTTCCTCAAATGAATCCATTTATAAATGTGCAAATTAAAAAAAATAATCAGAGGTCATCTATTTGCGAGAGAGCAACCATTACAAAACATACAGTCAATATTTGAAATGGTCCTTACTTGAACAAAAATAGTTCCATCAGTGTAGATATGTGGATTGATTGAAAGAGTTGTACATTTCCCACAAACAACACAATTGAATGCAACTCTCATATGTCGACTCGAAGATTTAGTAAATAGAGATCAAGGATAAATAGAATTCTCAGCCACTTCATTGTTTTCATCAACACCTGCTGATACAACAAGACCTTCCATTTCAGATCCTGTGGTATAAGATTGCAACGATGAACTTTTCTGAGCAGCTGGGAGGCAAGGACTTCAGTTCCGTTTCAAAGCGACTATAAGAGAGGGCTCCCTGGTGGCGGTTAAGAAGTTGGATAGTGTGAGCCAAGGAGAGAAATAATTCAGCACAAAAGTGAGCACCATCGAAATCACACAACATCTCACTTTGGTCGCTCGTGGAATTTTGTGTGAAGGGTCGCAAAATATTGTTGGTTTATGAATATATTCCTAACCGTTCTCTCAACTCCTCCTTATTCCACAAAAATCGAGCAATGATGATCATATTCAGAGGAAGTTGTTGATGAACTAGAAAACTTATTTAGCACTATAGCCTCGTATTTCCCGTGAAACCAATTACTTCGTATGAGAAGAGCAAGAATTGCATCATCCATCGCAACATGAAGCCAGAAACATCATTTTTGGAATTGATTCAAAATCTCTGGCCTCCAAGTTGGCTGATTTCAAGCTGGTGAAGCTCCTCGATAGAGAGTACGTGAAGGTCCTTGGCGACCATGAGAGGAACCAAGGCACCTCGGCTTCGTAATGGCTCTCCTGCTTCCCATCACGTCAACATACCAAAATCTTGGCATGACATTGATCGAGATCATTGCAAGAAGGAGAAACGTGTCTCGGGTCTTGTAATCTAGCGAGCTCTTCTCCCCATGTCTCGGGGTTGTAATGTAGATCAATAGGGGAAACACCATGGAGGTACGTCGGACAAGAAGTTGATGAAGATGCGCACGGATTAGGTGGAGCGAGAAGAAGGTGGATAGAAAAAGGGGAAATTAAAACCAATAATGTGTTAAATTCTGGATAGGTGCAAGGAGGAAAAATGTATGCACTCCGATTTGTGTTGTACTTCGAACAATTTCGAACGACAAAAAATTATGTTTTGCAAACACAGATGATGTGATGAGAGATATGGTAAAACTCTCTTTCTATTAATACTTGAACTCGTTATTAAAAAAAATTTCCTTCGAAATGCAAAGGGTCCGGATTCTAATGCAAATATGCTTCGCCGCTACAAACACACCGCACACACCATCTTTTTTGTTCGCGTCTTTTTCACATAGTCATAACATTGTTTTTTTTTTTTTATTGCTCTTTGTCTTTTTCACTTTTCAACACAAGCCACATTTTTTGCCTTGGAGATTTTCATATTACAATCCACATTCAACACTCTGTCTTTATATATATTATAAATATTATGATGTTTATAATATATATTATAAAAAAAAACTTATATAATATATATAACCCCAATGTTTTAAAATAAAACTCTCATGGCATTTTTTAAAACAAAATAAAAGCATTAAAACTTTAAGAAAAAGGTTTTAAACCTTATGTCATCGTGGATTTTAAACCATAAAATAAAAAATGTTTGATAAAAACATCGCATCCAATTTTCCCTTTGCTGACTGGGTTTCAAAATGTACGATACAGCTACTATTGGTTGAGCCATGACATGGTGGCAGATTTCAAAGGATCAATTCAAAATGGTTCAATCTTTTATCGCATCTATTTTTGGGCATGTTGACTGTGCTTCAGAATTTGTGATCGGTGCGCTATTGGTTGGAATTTGTTGACTTGGCAGAGGTGGGTTCCACTACTATGACATGGTTTATTCAAACAAAATCAACGCGTGGGGTTTTAATGGTTGGTGAGATTTTAAATGCAGGTTGGTGCAGGAGTTTTATGAATTGGGATGTTTGCATGGTAAAACCACGGTTCGTCATTACTAACACAGGCTATGGCCTTAACCTAAAAATTGAACTTGCAGGTTTACCTCAGAATTTGAATGTGTGGCTTGAGTGAGGATCAAGCCAAAATAAGAATTTCTTCTGCTGTATCCTTTGAATTTCAATCAAAATAAATTTATGTCCTCCTTCTGTCTATTCGCGGTTGGAGTTAATATTTCCAACACTCCCCCTTAATTTCAACCGCTACATTCTCTTGCATACCTAGACATTTCCTTAGGTAATTAAAACTTTTCTACCCCAATTATTTTGTCAATATATCAACAAACTACTCCTCAGTTCTGCAATGTTGCAAAACAATTTCCCCATTGTTCACTAGCTCTCTAATGTAGTGATACTTAGCATCAATGAAACACTAAATTCTTTGATAAATCTATAGCCGAGCTATTATCACAATAAATTGTTGTGCCTTTTACCTTTTCATGTCAAAAACTTCTTAACATTCTCCTCATCCAAATTTCTTGACATGATGTTGTTGTAGCTACCACATAATCTGCCTCTGTTGTGGATAAAGCCACAATTGGTTGTTTCTTAGAAGCCCATGAAATGGCTCCTGATCCCATATGAAAAACATAACTAGAGGTTCTTTTCCTGTCATCTATACTTCCAGCCCAATCACTGTCAGTATATCCAATCAATTCAAAATTTTCTGAAGTTTTATGTAAAATACCATACCTCTTTGTTCCTTTCACATACAATAGAATTCTTTTTTGCTGCTTGCCAATGTGCCTCCTCTGGCCTTTCCATAAATCTGTAAATTAAATGCACAACATGCATAATATTAGGCCTAGTTACAGTCAAGTACATGAGGTTGCCAACTATGCTTTTATATAAACTTGGATCAAAATCCTTCCTGTTGTCTTCTTTTCTCAATTTCAATCCCATCACTGTAGGAGTAATTGCTGCCTTGCAATCCTGCATGTTAAATCTTTCCAAAACTTATTTAACATACTTTTCTTAAGAAATAAAAATCTTATTTTCATTTTTCTCTACTTCTATTCCTAAGAAGTATTTCATCAATCCCATGTTAGTCATTTCAAATTCATCCTTCATGACTGTTTTAAAATTCTCAATGAGGTAAGCATCATTACCTATGAATATAACATCATCAACATACAAAACAACAATGAGCATCAAACCATATTTCTCTTTTAAGTATAATGTAGGTTCTCCTTCACATTTTTCAAACCCATTTTCCAGTAGATATGCATCTATCCTACTGTACCATGCTCTTGGTGATTGTTTCAGCCCATACAGAGCTTTCTTCAATTTGCATACCTTGTGCTCTTGGCCTTCTTTCTCATATTCAAGAGGTTGTTCAAAATATACTTCTTCCATAAATAATCCATTTAGGAATGCTGATTTCACATCCATTTGGTAAACTTTCCATTTGTATTGTGCTACTATGGACAACACTGCTCTTACTATTTCCATTCTTGCAACTGGTGTAAAAGTTTCCTCATAGTATCTTCCTTGTTGGTACTTGTAGCCTTTGACAACAATTCTGGCCTTGTGCCTTTCAATCTTACCTTCAGCATTGCTTTTGGTTTTATAAACCCATTTCACTCCAATTACTTCTTTTCCTTTTGGGAGATCAACTAATTCACATGTCTTATTCTTGTCTATGGCATTTATCTCTTCATCCATAGCATCTATCCATTTTTTCTCTTTTACATCTTCTTAAAAATGAATAGGATCTTCTACATGACAATATAATGCAAATAAAGAGTTCATACCTTCATTTGTTGCCTCTTTCTCAAAAATTCATTTAGACTTCTAAATCTGGCTCCTCTTTCACTTGTTGCACTTGTGCTTATAGAAGCACTCAAATTTGCTCCTTATGATGTGCTTGGAGAAGCACTATCATCACTTCTCAAGGGTGTTCTCATACCTGCTTGTGGTGTCCCTTACTGTCCTTGTGTTGGTGGAGGTGGTGTTGCTAATGAGGGATGTCTTTCAGCCATTTCTTCCTCATCTTCATCATGAGGCAAACAACCTTTTACATTCACTATTTTCTCAATGCTTCCATCCCAAGCTTCTTCCTCAATAAATTGTACATCTCTGCTTATCATAAACTTCTTGTTGAATGGGTTATACAATCTGTATTCCTTGGATTCTTCACTGTATCCAAAAAATATGCACTTCTCCCCCTTACTGTCCAACTTCTTCTTTAGTTGATATGGAATGTGCGCATAAGCTAGACAACCAAAAACTCTCATGTGAGTGACAAACTGTTTTATGCCACTCCATGCTTCTTCTGAAACTTTGTTCATAACACTCTTTTTTGGGCATCTATTCAGCACATATGCTGCACAATGTACAGCTTCAGTGCAATATTCATTTGGAAAATATTTTTCCTTCAGCATACTTCTTACCATATCCATGATGGTTCTATCTTTTCTTTCCACAACTCCATTTTTCTGTGGTGTATACCTTGTTGTAAATTGTTTGTGTATCCCATTTTCTCTACAAAAATGCAGAAATTTTTTTGAGATATATTATCCTCCTCTGTCTGTTCTTAAGACCTTAATATGTCGCCCACTTTGGTTATCAACTAGAGCTTTAAAGTGGCAGAATTTCTCAAACACTTCACTCTTCAACTTCAAGAAATAAACCCAAGTTTTTCTTGTGTAATCATCAATAAAGGTCAACATATAGTGGTTGTCTTTTAATGATGGTGTTTACATTGGTCCACACAAATCTGAATGGACAATTTCTAAGGGCGCCTTTGCCCTTATGCTCTTTCCTAATGGAAAGCTTTCTCTGTGTTGTTTGCCCAAGTTGCAGCCTTCACATTGGTTGTCTGGCTTTTCAATCAATGGTAATCCCTTTACCATTCCTTTCCTATGCAACAAATTCAAACCTCTAAAGTTGAGATGTCCAAATCTCAAGTGCCATAACCATTTTTCATCTTTTTCTTCTCTTTGGAATGTCTCTTGTGTCACTGGTGCCATTTTATCTCCTTTCTTCAAATCTGCTCTCATCTTGAGAGGAAACATCATGTTTCTTGTCATCTTCACTTGTGCAAGGCATTGCTTTCTTGGTGGTTTATCCATGATGGTGCATACATCATCTTCAAAAAAACATTTTAGCCTTTCTGAATGAGTTTTCCAATGCTCAAAAGGTTACACTTCATACCAGGCACATAGTAAACATCTGATATGGTTTTTCTTTCTCCTTTCTTTGTCAAAACACTCACTTTGCCTTTTCCGATGACATAGACTTTACTGTCTGACCCAATTTTACTTGAGAGTTTCATTTTCATCAATCATGGAAAATATAGAAATGTTTCCAGTCATATGGTTGCTACATCCTGAGTCTAGAAACCATATATCTTCATTTTTCTCTTCAGCCATATTACATGCTAAAAACAAATTCTCTTGACTGATATTTTCCTTAGTGAAATTAGCACTGGGTCTACTACCCATGTCACTCTATTTCTTCCTACATTCATCGGTATAATGGCCATTCTTATTACAATAATGACATTTGACTTGTGATTTATCATACCTTTTCCCATGTGCTTTATTTTTTCCACCATTTTGGCTACTGCCTTGGCCTTGGTTCTAATTTTTATTGTTGCCCCTTCCACTAGTATTTGCAGGGTTATTTCTCCCTCCTTTGTTTTGGCTTCTGCCTCTTCCTTCTCCTTTGTAATTTCCTTTGCCTTGACCTCTTCCTCTTCCACAGGACATTTGGGTCTTGAAGGCATGCTCCAAAGATGAATTTGTTGTTCTACCCAATCTTTGTTCATGTGTCATCAATGATGCATGAAGCTCATCAACAGCAAATTTTGAGAGATCCTTTGTCTCTTCAATGGTTGTGACTATCACATCAAATCTTGAGGGTAAGCTCCTCAATACTTTCTCCACTATTCTTATTTCTTCTACTGTCTCTCCATGAGATCTCATTTGGGCAACCAACCCAATCAAAAAAGTGAAGAATGAGTCTATTGTATCAGACTCCTTCATGCAAATGACTTCAAAATATCTTCTCATTAATTGAAGATTTGTTGTCTTTACTTTCTCCATACCTTGGTAGGCTATCTGGAGGGTATCCCATGCATCCTTGGATCTCTTAGCTACTGCAATCCTTGGAAATACACTTTCATGCACTATCTGATATAGATAGAAGAGGGATTTTGAGTCCTTCTTCCTATTACTCTTCAGGAAATCCTTCTCTGCCTGTGTTAAGGCATTAAATTATTTTCCATCTGTTGGTTCTTCTAAACCATCTTCAACTAGCTCCCATAAATCTTGAGAGGCAAACAAGGCTCTCATTGTGATTTCGAAATAGTCATATTTCTTCCCATTGAACTATGGGAGTTGAGTATTTCCCATACTCGTGCTTGTGCTGGCTCCTGTCATAGCTAGCTTACTAAACTATGCTTTAAAAAAAAACTTGATTGTGTTTCTCAAATAAACCTTCTCACTGCTGAGAGATAAACTCTACCTTTTAAAGACTTCTATGGATTGCACTCTTTGAAAAAAACTCAAGACTATGTTTTGGTAAATACCTTTTTTTGCTGAGCCTTCACACTGCTGGTCAAAAGCTTCAACAAACTTCTTCTGCCTTCCTTCAGCTTCTTTAGCAAATGTAAAGAGCCTGGAATAGCTCTGATACCATGTTGTAATTTCTGAACAATTTCAAACAACAAAAAAAATTATGTTTTGCAAACACAGAGATGATGTGGATAGAGAGATATGGTGTAAAAATCTTTCTATTAAAACTTGAACTGTTACAAAAAAAAAATCCTTCAGAAATTCAGTGTTCTGGATTCTTATGCAAATATGCTTGGCTGCTAAAAATGCAGTGCACACACTATCTTCAGCTCTCTGTCTTTTTCACACTGTCATAACACTGTTTTTTTTTACTGCTCTCTGTCTTTTTCACCTTTTAACGTAGTCACATTTATTTTTGCCTTCGAGCTTTTCATATTACAATCCACATTCAACACTCTGTCTTTATATATATTATAAAAAAAATTATATATAATATATATAACCCCAATGTTTTAAAATAAAACTCTCACAACGTTTTTTAAAACAAAATAAAAACATTAAAACTTTAATCAAAAGGTTTTAAACCTTATTTCATCGCAGACTTTAAACCATAAAATAAAACCTATTTGATAAAAACATCACATCCAATTTTCCCTTTGCTGACTGGTTTTCAAAAATTGGGATACGGCTGCTATTAGTTGAGCCATGACAAGGTGGCGGATTTCAAAGGATTAATTCAAAATGGTTCAATCTTTTATCGCATCCATTTTTGGGCATGCTAACTATGCTTCAGAATTTGCGATCGGTGCGCTATTGGTTGGTGGTTGTTGACTTGGCGGAGGTGGGTTCCACTAATATGACGTGGTGTATTCAAACGAAATCAACGTGCGGGGTTTTAATGTTTGGTGAGGTTTTAAATGCAGGTTGGTGTGGGATTTTTATGAAGTGGGAGGTTTGCGTGGTCAAACCATGATTCGTCATTACAAACACTAGCTATGGCCTTAACCATAAAATTGAACTTGCAGGTTTAACTCAGAATTTGAATGCGTGGCTTGAGTGAGGATCAAGCCAGAATAAGAATTTCTTTTGCTGGGTCCTTTTAATTTCAATCAAAATAATTTTTTGTCCTCCTTCTTTCTGTTCGCAATTGGAGTTAATATTTCCAACAATTTGCTGTAGTGAAAAATGTTTGAAAATCAATAGCCCATAGAATTCCATTAAATGAAGTAGTGCACTAACAATATTAGACTCCTTAAAACATAACATAATGTTCATTCCCATTCCAAGTAGAGAAATAATTTAATTCCACTTGCTTCATCGACTCTTCTTTCTAAAAATTAATTTCTTGTGCCATGGATGCCCTCCTCAACATCTTGCTCACAGGAGGACCATGGTTTCATGTTGAAGGATTAGTGTTTTCGATATCCAGTGCACTGCTAAATTTGAGTGATCGTCGTTCATTACAAGATGGGTTAAAGATTGAGAGAACAACCAACATTGTAGAGGATTTGGGTAAAATTGGTTTTGCGTTATTGGGTATTGTTTTGCATTGCATATTATACAGGGATATGCTAATTAGGTTAATTTTCTCAATGCTTGTGTTCAGAATTATGTCACTAAAAGCACTCAATACAATTCTACCCAATATGCGTTGTTTAAAGAAAACGAGGAAAAAATCAATAGCAAGAGGAAAAGCTTCATTCACTTATTCAGAGTGGATAGTGTTGATTCCAATCCTCATTCTGGTTCTTCTACCAGGTTTCCAACAATTTTAGTCTGCTAATATCTAGACCCTGCTGAGAATCTAGAAGCTCATGGAGTACTCGAGTGCATTAAAAGGCTGGAACAAGAATACATTTTTTTGCAACCTTAGTCCTTCTTCATCTTTCACCATGGTATGCTACGAGGGCACAATGACACAATTGAAAGTTGTGGGTGACAAGGGCTCTCCTCAAAAGGGAAATAGTATGTTTTTTTTTGTTTCAACCTAGACTCTCTCATCATCTTTTCAACATATTCATTTTTAACTACCATCTACAAGCTTTCAAGTCTTAATGTGCACTCTCTAGCATCTCTAGGAATCCGGGGTCCTATACTAGCAAACATAGGTCACTTATCCTCCCTTGGTATACTAAATATCACTTCAATGTTTTTCTATGTAAACTTTCCATAGTAGCTTTATCTTTAGAGGAATCTCCAAACCCTAATACTAGACAATAATATGTTGAATGGAACATGGCCTGACTGGATAAGTGCCCTTCCTATTTTAACTTCTCTGAGTTTGAAGAACAACTTATTAAGTGGTCCTCTTTTGATCTTTCCAAGTACATAACAAAACCTCAGAGTATTACAACTTTCAAAAATCAATTGTCTAGGGATTTTCCAGCCTCAACAGCTTGACAAAATTTTAAGAACTTGATTTGCAGGGAAATGGTCTTAGACCTGTGTTCCAAATTCTAGGAAACAAACAAGTTTTCAAGCTTGTATTTAGCAAAAGCAATTTCATGTTTCATGTTCTAGATATTAGTTCATTTGACTAATTATAGAGGCTTGACCTATCTTGGAATGACCTTGTTGGGTCACCTCTGCCTTCATTGTTCTCGTTGAATGGAGATCGAAATCAATACGAATTATTTAATGATCTCGAGCCTCTCCTTTTTCCCTTTCTATAAAAATATTAACAAGAAGGATAGAGTTGTTATTTTTTGAGTTTCTGGTCTTATTCTTACAAGATTTCTAGGTTTTATACTAGCAAGATTCAAAAAACAGATTTTTCTTACTGTTTATACTTGTTTCAACTATCCACCTAGACCAAAGATGCTTTAGATATTGCTTATTATATATAATGTTAACAAGAGTTTTGGTTCAGTGGACAGATGGACAATTTAGCTGTGGACAATTTTTAAAACACTAGTTATTTTGCTATAACTCGCATATTCTGTGCTTTAGGTTTACAAAATACAACTTTTAGTTATTTTTCCACCTGAAGAGTATTCAATTTCTTTCTATTCTCC
Organism: Pinus albicaulis; assembly: GCA_034641835.2. Taxonomy (NCBI): domain Eukaryota; kingdom Viridiplantae; phylum Streptophyta; class Pinopsida; order Pinales; family Pinaceae; genus Pinus; species Pinus albicaulis. The sequence goes on along the minus strand of JAXQQM020089065.1, from coordinate 266,564 downwards.
ATTGCATTTTTCTTCTTTGGAAAACTTAGTACTTTCCTCTGTTATCATTATCATGATCCTGAACCATTATTTATCCATTAGGCTATGTCACAAATGCACCTAGGTCAAGGTCACTAAATGAATATGGCGAAAACGCCAAGCACTCGGGCATATGAAGCACATCCATCAAGGTTTAAAATTATAATTCTAAGCACCCAAACATATAGAGCATGCCCGCCAGGATTTGAAATTGGGTCATTGCAATGACAGTAGCTCAAGTTGTTGCTTGACCATAGCTCCCCTTCATTCCATTTACACCGTCACTAGAACTATGTTACCAGAAACTAGAAATAGGAAATGAAATGAGAAACGACAACATGATGAGAAATGAAGTTCATAGGTTTCACATTCAAGAAACGAGAAGAGAGAAAAAAAATTTATTAAATACTTAAAATAAAACAAAAAATTAATCATCTAGACACATTACAAGCTTGTTTGTGTGAGTAAAAATTACAATGCAATGTCACAAATTGAATTATAATAATGCAAAATATGATCAAATAGCACATTACAAGTTTGTTTGTGGGATCACAAAAATCACACTGCAATGTGACAAATTGAATTATAATAATAAAAATTATGATAAAAAGTGTCTCCCCATGTGTTATTCTTTATATAAAGTATTAAAAACAAATGATGAAACATACACAAAGTCATTTGACATGTATCAATCAATAATTTATATATCTGAGTTGGTCAAGATATTGACTTAAACCTTGATTTCCACTTCTCTTCATGATATGATGAGAATCGCAAGACACATGAGAACCCCATGAGAAACAAAACAGATGATGACATTTGCTACAAAATAACTATTCTTGATCACTGGCCTGAAAACTTGATGGCTTCATAGTCTAATAAGTTTTTCAATGATTGTTGTAGATTCCAGCACCAAAATTGGAACGAAGAGTAGAAATTTGCTTCAAAACTATTGCTCTTGATCACTGGACCAAAAACTTGATGGCTTTGTGTAGAGCTACTGTACAGGGCAGATTCGGATAGTAGCTATGCACTAAGCCATCAATTTTCTTGGCTAGTGATCAAGAGAATTAATTTCGCAAAAAAGTGTGCCAACTTTAGAGATAAAAATGTTCAGGTTCCAATGGGTAGTATTAACAAATATTCTTCTTGAAATGCACAAAAAGAGTCAGGTTCTACAAATATATCACTTATAAACCTCATAAAATTGAAGCATTAAAATAATGCAAACTCTAAAACAGAAACCATAAACCCTGCTAGAGTCCAAAACTCTTCAACAAAATATCATGTTTGTAATGGATTGAAAGTAATAATATTCGGTATCGTGGAAAATCCACATACAAATGGAGAAAATTGTGGGCAAGAGTGTGGATATATCTTGTGATAAAATATCAGCAATTCATTATGAAAACCAAATGGGTGTCAGCCATTGGCATCACGATTTTAAATGTAAGTTACATTTAAAATATATGCACTTATTCACATTTAGAAACAACTCAAGAAAAAAATTAAAAAAATCACGAGCCTTTTAACTATCTTACCAAATATTTACGAAGCTAATTGATTGCTCCTTGGCATACACACTTCGTCCTCTCCTATGCTCGGATCTTATTTGTCTCGTCTCCTCTGCTCTACTTGCCTCTTCTCAAATCCGATCCATGCCTCACTGTTGCATCTCCGAATTTTCTCTCCTTTTTGCAGCTTAAATCTACCTGAAAACTTGCTTTACCAAATGAAACTAGTTTGCATGTAGTTTGTTTTTGGAACAATAGTTAACCAGAATTTGCATGAGTATGGATAGGAAACCACGAAACGATGGAGAAACTAAGGAGAAACCAAATCGTTGCAGGTAAATCCAAATAATTTTTTGCATAATCCCACTGTAAGAAACAAATTGTTTATGAAAAACCAGTTTCTCGTCGATGAAAACGAGAACGGCCATAGAAAATGACATTTTTGGTGTCATTGTTTTTCTATTGTGTTTTTTAACGAGAACGGTGGCTACCGTCCCATTTCTAGTAACAGAGGAGAAGAATATAGTTTATTCCAATTTATTATATTTACATGTTTTATTTGTAACCGACTGACACAAACCCTGATCCAAGCCATGGAGAGAACATCACTACCTAATAAACTTAAACATGACTCTATGTTTGAACCCTTAGATTTTCCATCCCAAAAATCGAAATAAAAAATATTGCTCATTAGTGTTTTAATAACATAGAAACTAAAGGTGCAATTTGACTCAAATTTTACCCTTTCCTAGTTTGGATTAGGATTAAATTTTACTCTTCCCTAGTTTGGAGTGGAGATTATGTCTTTTGGGTGCCTAGAGTAGTTCCTTTTAGACTTCTCTAACTTAAAATATTTGAGACTTCAAGGAATTTTATTGACACAAACCATGTTCTGTTAATCTTTTCAACTTGATTTTGGTGTTGTATGGATTATTCATTTTGATTGGTTGCTTTTGGAGATGGTTGATATTCCTTATGTAGAAAGTGAATGTGAGGTTGAAAGGATTTTACGTACTATTGCAGATGGTTGATATGGCTTATGTAGAAAGTGAATGTAAGGTCAAAAGGATTTTTTGTACTATCATTAACAGAGCTCGGAAATTAAGGATGATTTCCACCACTGCTCAATTTTTGGTGGGCTAAGGTGTAGTGTAAGGAGGAGCATAGTTGTGGTGTTACTCCACAATAAGATTATTTTTTGTTTCCTTTTGGGCCTACTGCTGCTATTGCAACTTCATGGAATGTGAAACATGTAAGTGATCAATGGTTGTTGGTTTTACTTTTTTACTTATAATTGAATTGTTTCATCATTGCTATAGTCACCTTGTTTGAAAAGAGTTGTGTGCTTATGGGGTCAGTGAGGCCTAAAATGTTTTCAATTATCTTTATGCCAAAAAAATTTTCCTTGCTCAAGGGAACTCAAAATATAAGGCTATACACATACCTTGAAGGTTCCTAGAATCATGCTTCTATTGTCATTGAAATTTTGGTTTTTACTATGAAAAATGTTTTCGACCTTATTTCATCTAGGTGTCAAAAGGCTTTAATACATTTTTTGCAGTAAAAACTAGAAATCAATGATGAGATGTTTCTCTTCACATTTATATCTTGTGTCTATGGTTTTATATTATATGTTAATGCTTGTTACTATTGTTTATTGGTATATTAGGTATAACACCTTTGACTGAACGACTTGGTTTTTCGATAGAGTAAGTGTTGGTGACCATATCCTTATAATATAAGCATTATATTATGTTAACTATGGTTCTAAATTATTTATGATTTTTACAACATACCAATATTGGTGATAACATTGCCTTATATACTTTATAATATTTGTGTCATACAAACAACTAGCATTTTACACTAGCCCAACATGTGTGTTCCTCTTTGGGTTTCTTGTTTCATTGTTTGATATATGGAAAAGAAGTATGTTTGGTTTGAATTTTATGCTTATGATTATGTTTGATGTTATAGCTGAATGACTCTAATTGATTAAAATTAATATCAATTCCTATTTCCCATCCACTGTAACTAGACTAACACACTGACACAACATATGGTGTAAATCCTTACTGAACTAACACACTAACACAACATATGGTGCAAATCCTTCAACAATTTTGTGCATAGGCCTTTGAATAAATTTAGTGCCTATTTCCTTGAAGAATGTATGTCACATTACCTTGAATCATGATTCTCCATATCTTCTTAAAATAATACTATTCACCCTCATCTAATTCACATTGTTCTTCGATACCTCTATTTTGAAGGGATTTTGTCCATCATGTTTGCTAGAGATATTTTATAATTTTTCTCTTTGTATTTGGAGGTCTTTTAAAAGCTAATTTTGGTAATTCCATTGAGAGTATAATTTCAATTTATTCCCTAAGGAATGGGATGATTCGTTTTGTACAAAAATCATTGTTGGGTTCCATACTGTAAAATATGGTGCTTGTGCTCGGAACAACATTTTCAACTGGTGGTATCGTACACAATAAGAAAGAACACACTTTTAACAAGGTAGATTGAAGTCTTGGGTGCTCATCATTGCTAGACCTACATGAATGTTGGATTTCTAAATATTTTGCAATCCATATGACATGCAATCAAATAACATGAGAATGGTTGATATGTTTTCTACGAGAAACTATTGTTGTTAATTTGGGATTATTATTGATGGTTGTTATTATACTAGTCAATTACAGTTAGCTCTTTCAATATTTACAAGTTGTGTAATACTTGTAGCATATGCATCTTACATTGTCTTCCAATAGAAGAGTCATCCAGATATTTATGGTTGTGGTACTGAGGTTTGCGATTTCCCTTTATTCTTTTTTACCTAGTTGCAGTGATTTTGTCATTGTTTCACAACATGCATGTATCTGGAAATGCATAGTCTGATCTGTTCTTTTAGATCTTTCCATTTCCAGTATCTAGATACAATTAAGTCCAGTAATTCAGTATATCATGGATTCAAAGTACAATAACTTATAAGTTGTCTTCCTATGTTAGCAAGGAAAGATAGCATTTTCACTTTAGTTCCAATCTCAATAGAATCTTCATCTCATCTAGAGATGTTGATCCTAGTAGAAATATATGTATCCAACTACGATTAAACATTGTAATTTGGACCAAATGAAACATATTAGCCAATGCATGAAAGGTTGCATGACACCATTGTTTATATAAAAACAAAAAAATAATGCAGATTATTATGCTCACTTGTCTAACAATCTGTTTGTCTCAAAAAATTATCTCTTTTAAAACAATAGAGGCAACAACCCATGCCCAAAGGCTTTAGCAACTTTGCAAGTCCACATTTATGTGCTCAACATTTCATCTTTGCGACAAACCAACTAGACACTATCTAAAAGACTAAAGCAATGTCATCAATCATTAACTGTGAAATTTACATGGAGGACTAACCACACGAGTACTACACTTATACCGATATGCATATTTTTATCTCCGGTTTAGCATGGAATAATCACATGTTTAATGAAATATCATACACCAACAGATCTAATTGCTTCAATTGTTGTCTAAAGTGAAGAAATGGCCATATATAAGTTGTTCCTCTTAGTTTTCTTATGAAATTGATAGTTATGATTTTACACTATTACTAACATGGTAATGGTATAACTAATTGAATACATGTTAATTTTTTAGCCTAAAATTTTCTCTTCAATATCTTGAGAAATCTTCCGAGTTGTTTTCTATTTGATTTATGGGGAAATCTTCCTGTATGTTTTCTCTATTGGACTTCTTTCAGGATTTGAGCACATGCATTCTCTAGAATCCTCTTTGATTGGGGAAGCTCTTGTAGCACCTTTATTAGTAAAAAAATTTACTTATCAACACTTATCAAATACATTTGTTGTTTTTATGGTCATAAAAGTGTTGTGGGACTTTCAGATACCTTGAAATTGACACCTTTGAAGCCATCCCGATTCCTCGTCTTGAATGGTTTGTTTCCTACTAAAAAAATGACCGAGAGGATAACTTGGTCAGAGTTTCCAATATGTCTCCTTTTTGGTAATCCATGAAGGACTTTCCATAGGTCCACTTCCATTCCTTCCAAATGGGGTCACAATCATCCAAATTTAACATAAAAAAATTGTTAGTCGCAATTATAATGGAAAGTGTATAAGCTTGTGTAGGGCCCATATATTTTGACTAAAGTTGAGAGTTTTCTAACATATATCTTCTCTTGTGTAAAAGCCTTTCTTCTTCATCCTTTTTCTTGCAAGGGTTTCCACACTTCAATAATCTACCAAAATTCCAATCCAATAATTTTTTGAAAATTAACTACCATATTTGCCAAATTCTCTTAAGAACACCTGAGCCGATGATTTTGGAAGTGTTGGTTGCACCAACTATGCCACATAGGGGTCTACTATGCGATTTAAATTAACATGAGTATCACTTTGTAGAAGATGGTGGGTTAGGATCTGCCAAGATGCATTCATGCCCACAACCTAGACAACCCATTTAACTACTAGACCTATGCCTTGAGTGCAAATAATATGTCCAATGTGTCATTGGAAATAATAAAATAATATCAATGGAAATATAATATATAGTTAAATAATTGAAAATAAAATAATTTTAAGATATGAATAATGTTTTAAAATAATATCAATGGAAATATAAAATATAGTTAAACACTTAGAAAATGATTATCTGTATAACTAATAATTTTTTTTTTTTTTTTGGGTAAGTTACACTTGTGTTTGTCTAAACAAAAGTTACAATTTTAACTATCATATGATCATTTATTTTGATTAGATGACCTCTCTTTCTCCTTTAGATGTGCCTGTAGTTACTTATTGTTTAAACTACCTTTAATTGTTTAAACTAACTTTAATTGAAGATAAAAGTTATTTATCTGAAAATATTTTATTTTAAAAATTATTTTTAATATATATATATATATATATATATATATATATATATATATATATATATATATATATATATATATATAAATTTTTTAAATTTTTTTATAAAATTATATTTTAAATAAATAAATAAATAAAAATATATAAATAAAGAATATTGAAAACAAATAAAAAAACATATACTTATATATTACTTCTAATATATTAATAAATAGATTCAAAATAAATTGATATAAAAGATCAATCAAATCTATATATATATATATATATATATAAACATACACTTATTCAGATTTGTTCTAATTTTATTTTTAGAAAATAATAATATTGATTGTTAATATTGAGATTTTGTTTAACTTCATTTTTAGAAAATCATATTATTCGTTGTTAAAAGCATTGACATTGCTACCACGTGGATCTTGTCATATAAGTTGGAATAAATTTTCATATATATAAAATTTATTGTGAATTAGTCATAAGTAGGAATAAATTTTCATATATATAAAATTTATTGTGAATTAGTCATAAGTTGGAATAAGTTGGAGTAATTTGTATCATACTTAAGATTGAGGGTGTTTACCCTTCAAGCCTTATTTGTAACAGCTAGATCTGTTTCCAAAACTATTTATGTTTTTTTTGTTAAAAGAGGATTATGTATTTGAATTTTTTTAATGAGATTAACACTTAAAAAGTTAATATAAAAAATGAACATTGTTTATTATTGTTTTGAATAAAGAAATTAATTATGTAATGTTTTCCATAAAGATTGATGATAAAGTATTCCAAGATTCCAGAGTAGTTAGGAAACAACAGTTAAGGAGAGTTACCTTTTCCTCTAAGGATAAAAGGAAAATCGCAGTGAGGAAAACGGGTTATGTGACATTGGAGGAAAAGCTAGAAGGCTTCAGGATGAGGGTAATTCCAGATTTGGTTGAACTAGTGGAAACTCAACAATCCTAAATCTAGAAAGGAAGACTGGATTGGAGGTCTTGATGTCTCAACTAGAACTACTGCTAGATAAGCCCTACTCTGGTGCGGAGCACAGGGGGAGACAATAGCCTCTCTCAAGGTTGAGAGGATCATCATCTTCATCTTTAGAAGTTCTAAGTGAGATAAGTAACTAGTCTGAGTGAAAAGAAAGATTAAGAAAAATGACTGTGCAATTTATTTACTTAGACAGATGCTTCTGTAAAATTGATGTATATGCATACAAATGTAGTAAATTACCTTTTTATGCCTCTTATTAAAGTTATTTATTTACAGGTTTATCAGAAAAATAGTGACTATGTGAATATACCAAGATATGAAATAATAAGGTAATAATATGCTAATACAGTCCTAACTCTGTAAAAATATTATGCTTATCAAAAGAGTAAAACTCTATTATGTAGGGTAAACAATTTAAGGAAATAAATAGGAAGAATATATGTGAAATTATAGATACGTAAGGTAGAAGGGATTGTCGATTTAGTCCATAGTAGACACTCTGGATAGAACCTGTTGTCTCTTCTTTCTGTCCATCCTATACTCGGACTAGGGATACCATGGGTATCCATGAACCTTGATGGTCCAAACATCGACCCTAGAAGCAATAGAAATTTATGATACACTACTCAGAAAGTAACATAATATTTTGGTTGCATAATTCCCATAAGATTTCTTTCTAGGAGAAGTGTTATTAGCATAATTATGTAACTAGGAGAACACTCAAACTGCATTAACAATAAAGAATAAAATCCTGTAGAATGAAAGATACAGGTATTCATCTACAATTCCTTTCCTTATTCCACAAGTCAAGAATTTGTTTAATTATACTAGCATATAAAACATAATTTACATTTGGAATTGGAAAACACAAAGAAAATAAATTCCAATACAAGAATTAAAGGCTACATAATGAGGAAGTAAGATCTGCATAGAGTAGTTGTGCTATGAAGCCAGATATATTCTAATTTCAAATACCAAAGAAGTTTTAAATAAGACATATAAATGAAATACAATCATGGAATTATATAATAAATATCAGTCTTAACATATATTCGTGTTGAGAGGCCTTCTTGATCACAAAACAACTGTATAGCTAGAAAACACAATCAAGCCAAAATAAGATCTGACTATAATTGTTAAGAAGTCCAAGTCAACACAGAGTATTAATGCATGTAAGAAATATATATACATATATACATATATATATATATATATATATATATATATATGAAAATTTGAACAAACTCATTAAATTATTCCATTTCCCAATATTTGATAGCTATTACACCGAAATTCCAAAAGTAAAGAGACGGAGCCATAAGGCCTCCATAACAAGAACAAGCTATAGCTACTCATGGTTTCAAACCCAGAATTTCCCGAAAGTTTTAACATCTATTTCAAATAATAAACCCAGGGACCGCGGTACCTATGCATCAAGGAATGCGGGTCATTAGAAAGAGAGAGTTGGCACTAAGAGAACAATGTGTTTCATAATGGAGATAAGAAAACGAGGTCATAGTTACCTGCAACACCAACAACCAGAGATTAACATTCGCAGACTAATAAAAGACATGACCACATCTAATAAAATAAATTATGATACCCTGTGAGGAGGGTGATGTTATCTGGGTGAAAGACCGAAGAAACACAGTAACAGTAACCTAAAACACCAAGTGAAGCCACATCAAATAGGGTTAAACCTTATGCGGGGGATTGATAACCTTGGAAATGAAGCAAAGGAGAACATATTAAACCCGAGAGTTTACATATGCGAAAGGGTTGAGTCTTCCAAGCTTGAACCCTTAGTGACATGATGGTCTTGCTTCGACTGAAGCCTGCATAGAAAGATTGAAGAGTTTACATCTAGCAGAGTGTAATCAATAATGAAGCTCAGCTGTGTGACAAGAAGGCTAGGCAAAGTAGAAAAAACTGTGAAGACAAATAGAAGCCCCATAACATATCAACAGAAGCATATGCAGGAATAAATGAAAGACCAGCAACCATTAAACCCATAGCAAAGCACTGCTGAAGGAAATCACGACCACCAAAGATTGCATGTTGCAGAGATGAGGTGTCAAATCATAGTTCTAGCCGAAACAAGCTGGTAAGTCGGTGAAAATGGAGCGTCGATGAGCTCGAAGCCACAGAGCGACAAAGCAATACACCACAACATGCAAAGAAAATGATAAAACACAGTTAGGGTTGTGGGTAGGTGGATTACCCTAACCACAGGATAGACACATGACAACCGTCGATCATTACAGAGATCTAACGGTGACAAATCCCGCAGGTGTCAACACAATCTCAAAAAAGTGGCACGGAGATCGAAGGGAAATTAAACACCTGTACGCTCGAATTAAATGCATATATCATCTAACTACCATGGAAAATCATCTTAAAAATGGAGTCTGTCGTATTAATTTATAAAGTAGGGATAAACCATAGGTTATATGGTAGAGAATCAACCGAAATATGGAACTGTCAGATTTGACACCCAAAACTACTTTAATCATAAATCTGAATGTGTAAATATATGCACAGAATCATATAAATAGATTGTTATAATGCTTAGTTTGATTAACATATGATTGCGTAAATCCATATGTGGCTATAAAGTTTTGAATATGAAATGTGTTAATGAATTTAAGCTGACTAAGATCTTGATTAAATATATTTACATAATATAACACAAGGTTAGTGTAGTGTTAAATTATTATTTCATGTATTTTAAAAGAAATGATAAGGTTATATTTCTCTAGGCACAAAGAGATGTATATATATTGGATGTTACAAGTGGTATCAGATACCACTTACATGGTACATGGTGGGAGGAAGTAAAAAATGTCCAAAGTATTGAAGACCAGAATGTGATATGGGATAGATGACAATGGATGAACTCATAACTAAGTTCACATCATCGTTAAGATATGTGCTTTATCTGAGAGATGAGAAGGCTAAGGTTCAACAATTTTTGAGCAGTTTACCTGCTCACATGAAAGAAATAATCGAATTTGTAAACCTGAAGGCTATGGATGAGGCAATTCAAAAAACATGAATGTGTTATCAACAATCCAAAGCAAAAGGAGAAACTGGAAAAAACTGGCTGCCAAAGAAAGGACAGAAAAGTAATTCAAATTTTAAAAACTCTAGGTCTTATAATTTTAAAAATTTTGCAAGAACTTCAGTAAGTAAGAAGTTCGAGAGAAATCACCAAAGAACAAAATGGCCAACAGAGGAATGACCCATAGAAGCCTCCAGTAAACCAGAACATGAACAAACCCAGAAACCTCCCTACAATGTTTGGGATGTGGTGAGACACATTACTACAAGAATTGCCCACATCTTGGATGAGGAGAAAAAACATCTAACCTGCAAGAGGCTTCTACGGTAGGGGATGTGGCTCGAAATATACCCAGAATTAATGCAGCTCTAGAAGACCTACAAGCAGATTACAAGTCGACAATGACAAAACTTGAAGGTAAGTTATTTTCACAAACTGTTTCTATTTTGGTTGACCCTGGTGCCAGTTTAAGTTACGTAAACCCCCGAATAGTAGAAAATTGTAACTTACAAAGCCATAAATTTAAAAACCGCTGGTTGGTACAGCTAGCTACTGGGACAAAGAGAAGGGGTAGTGCCAAGGTTCCAAACTATTCTTTGGAAATTGGAAACCAAGAGTTAAGCATAGAACTGAATATTTTACCTTTGGCTTCCTATGACATTTTACTAGGTATAGATTGGTTGGAAAAGATTGGTCTCTGGTAGACTGTAAGGATAAGATTACCTACTTCAGATCTGAATATGGGACATGCCAAGAATTGGATGGAATTAAGAAACCTCTACAATTATGCCCCATCACAACATCTCGATTGGGTAAATGCATCAGAAAAGGATGCCAGATTTATGCCATCCAAGTGGGATTTGATAAATCTAAGGAGAAGAAACCTATGCTGTAAAATATACTACTAGTACAAGATTTCATGGATGTGTTTCCAGAAAATATACTAGGATTACCTCCAAAAAGAGATATCGATTTCATTATCGAATTAATGTTCAACACAACACTAGTGTCAAGAGCACCATATCGGATCAGCGTACCCGAGTTAACATAATTGAAAATGCAACTACAAGAACTGTTGGATAAGGGGTACATTCGAGCAAGTGTATCCCCTTGAGGAGCATCGGTGTTGTTCGTAAAGAAGAAGGATGGAACCATGCAAATGTGCATGGATCACAGGTAGCTCAATAAGTTGACCGTCAAGAATAAATACCCGCTACCACGTAACGATCATCAATTCAACCAAGTGAAGGGACCGACTGTATTTTTAAAGATAGACTTAAGTTCTGGATATCACCACATCTAAATTAAAGATGAAGACATTTACAAAACAACCTTTCGCACCTGATACAGGAATTATGAGTTCGTGGTATTACCGTTTGGTTTAACCAATGCACCAGCAGCATTCATGAGTCTGATGCATGGCATATTTCACTCCTTTATGGACAAGTTCGTTCTTGTATTTATTGACGACATATTGATTTATTCACGAACCATGGAAGATCACAAGGAACACTTGGAACAAGTGTTGTAGATGTTGAGGAAACATAATTTGTATGCAAAGTTTAGCAAATGTGACTTTTTCAAAGAGAAAATATAGTATTTAGGCCATGTCATTTTCGTTGATGGCACAACAGTAGATCCCGAGAAAATAAAGACCATCATGGAATGGAGAGCGTCCAAGAATGTGGCAGATATACGTTCCTTTATGGGATTGGTTGGATATTATAGGCGTTTCATTGAAGTATTTTTGAAAATTGCCTTCCTATACATCTCTGCAACAAAAGGGGAAGGTGTTTAAATGGACCAACGAATGTCACACTACTTTTGAATTGTTGAAATACTTGCTGAATACTGCCCCTGTGTTGAGGGTAGCTGACCCCAACAAAGAATTTTAAGTATGCACCAACGCATGTAAGGAAGGAGTAGCAGCTATATTAGGTCAAGAAGGAAGGGTTGTTGCCTATGAGTCAAGAAAACTAAAAGATCATGAACAACGATATTCCACTTATGATTTGGAGCTGACATTAGTAGTGCACACACTCAAGGTGTGGAGAGACTACTTATTGGGAAAAAGGTTTGTGCTGAAGACGGATCACAACAGTTTAACTAACTATTTTAAACAAGCTGATTTAAATGCTCGCCAAGCAAGGTGGAATGTGTTTTTAAGTGAATTTGATTTTGACATTCAACATGTTAAAGGCAAGGAAAATTGTGTAGTTGATGCCTTGAGCAGAAAACTACACTGAGTGTATGAACTCTACTTTAATTAGGTAAAATTCAAATTTTAGGATCAGGTAAAAGAAGAAGCTGAGAAAGATCTTGAATACCAATTCCTATGGCAACAAGCAAAGGAAGCAGAAAAACAATAAAAACCATCAGATTATGGGATTAACAGAGATAAAATTTTAACTTTCAAAGGAAAGTTAAATATATTTTGAATTAGATAAGTTTGAAAGAGTTGATCTTGGATGAATACCACCGCAGTAATTATTATGGACACCCAGGATAACAGAAAATGCTGATAGCAATCAGGAAATTTTATTTTTGGCTCGGTATGTGGAAGAATATTACTAAATATTTAAAAAAAGTGTCTGGAATGTCAACAGGTTAAGGTGGAGCATCAAAATCCAGCATTATTGTTGCAGCCTATACCTCTACCTGAATGGAAATGGGAGGTAATATCATTAGATTTTATTACTAGTCTACCAATATCAAAAAGACATAATGATTCCATAATGGTAGTGGTTGATAGACTGAGCAAGGTAGCACTCTTTATACCTATTCAGTTCACTTACAAAACAGTGCAGATTGCAAATATTTTCATGAGAGAAATATCTAGGTTACATGGCATCCCAAAAACAGTCATCTCGGATAGAGATGTAAATTTCACTTCAGCCTTTTGGAAGGCACTTTTTACCAGATTGGGTACAAAAGTTAACCTCAATACTGATAATTATCATCCACAAACGGATGGACAAACAGAGTGAGTGAATGAAATCTTGGGAGACATGTTGTGTATGTATGTAATGCAACAACCCACAAAGTGGGAGGATTATCTGCATCTGGTGGAATTCACGTACAATAATGGTTACCAAGAATATCTTAAAATGAGTCCATTTGAAGCCTTATATGGGAGACAGTGTCGAACTCCCATTAACTGGAGTAGTTTGAAAACCAAACTACTCCTTGGCCAGGATATGTTGGTTGAGATGGAACTGGAATTAAATTAGACAGAAACTAAAGGTTTCTCAAGGTTGGAATAAGGTTTATGCTGACAAAAAGATAACCTATCAGGAATTTGAAGTAGGTGACCATGTTTATGTGAGAATAAAACGCAAGAAATGCACCCTAAGGTGCACTTTGTGTGCCAAGTTGGCTCCCAGGTTCCATGGACCATTCCCAATCTTGGAAAGAGTAGGACCTATGGCCTATCGATTGGCATTACCCAGTCACATACGGGTGCACAATGTGTTTCATGTATCAATACTAAAATGATATGTGCATGATCTGAGGCATGTAATACATTGGCAAAACATTTAGGTAGGAATAAGATTGTGTACCAGATCTCTAAAAGGAATGAATTTTATGATTATTAACTTGAGTCCTTGCTGAATGCAGGTCGAACTGGATGGAAAATTTTCGGTAGAACCTCAATATTTTCTCTATTAGAGAGAAATCATGCTCTGGAGGTGAGCCATCACCCAAGTTAAAGTGCAATGGAAGCACTTTGGCCCAGAGGAGGCTACACGAGAAGACGAAGGATTTGTGTGTGAGGCATACCCAGAACTATTTGTTTATCTGGCATAGAACACCGAGGATGTTGTTTACTTCCAAGGGGGGGAGATGCAACAACTGGATTTGTTTCCAGAACTATTTCTGTTTATTTTTTTTTAAAGAGGATTATGCATTTAACTTTTTTTCAAATATTAACATGTAGAATTTAATCAGAAAAATTAACATCGTTTATTTCTATTTTGAATAAAGAAATTAATTATGGAATTTTTTCCATAAAGACTGATGATAAAGTATTCCAAGATTCCAGAGTAGTCAGGAAAAAGCAGTTAAGGACAGTTACCTTTTCCTCTGAGGATAAAAGGAAATTCCTAGTGAGGAAAAGGGGTTCTGTGGCTTGGAAGAAAAGCTAGAAGGCTTGAGGATGAGAGTAATTCTAGAGCTGGTTGAACCAATGGAAACTCAACAATCCTGAATCTGGAAAGGAAGACTGGACTGGAGGTCTTGAGGTCTGAACCAGAAATACTGCTAGATAATCCCTACTCTGATGCGAGCACGGGGGGAGACAAGGATGTAATAGCCTCTCTCAAGATTGGGAGGATCGTCATGTTCATCATCAGAAGTTCTAAGTGAGATAAGTAACATGTTTGAGTGCAAAGAAATATTAAAAAAACTGACTGTGCAATTTATTTACTTAGACAAATGTTTATATAAATTTGATGCATATTCATACAAAAGTAGTAAATGACCTTTATATGCCTATTATTAAAGATGTGTATTTACATGTATTATCATAAAAATAGTGACTATCTGAATATACCTAGATATGTAATAATATGGTAGCAATCTGCTAATACAATCCTAACTCTATACAAATATTATGCTTATCGAAAGAGTAAAACTCTATTGTGTAGGGTAAACAGTTTAAGGAAATAAATAGGAAGAATATATGTGAAATTATAGATATGTAAGGTATAAGGGACTGTTGGTTTAGTCCAGAGTAGACACTCTAGACATAACCTATTGTCTCTTATTTCTGTTCATCTTATACTCGGACTAGGGATATCGTGGGTATCCCTGAACCTTGATGGTCCGAACATTGCCCTAGAAGCAGTAGAAATTTATGATACACTACTCAGAAAGTAACATAATATTCCGGTTGCATAATTCCCATAAGATTTGCTTCTGGCAGAAGTGCTATTAGCATAATTATGTAACTAGGAGAACATTCAAACTGCATTAACAGTAAAGAAAAAAATCCTATAGAATGAAAGATATAGGTATTGATCTATAATTCCTTTCCTTATTCCACAAGTCAAATATATGTTTAATTAAACCAACATACAAAATAGAATGTAAAGTCAAAATTGGAAAACATTGAGAAAATAAAATTCCAGTACAAGAATTAAAGACTACATAATGATGAAGTAAGATCTACACAGAGTAGTTTTGCTATGAAGCCATATATCTTCTAATTTAAAATACCAAATAAGTCTGAAATAAGACATATAAATGAAAGGCAACAATGGAATTATATAATAAATATTAGTCTTAACATCTATTCATGCTGAGAGACCTTCTCGGTCACAAAACAACTATATAGCTAGGAAACACAATCAAGCCGAAACAGGATCTGACTATAACTATGAAGAAGTCCAAGTCGACATGGAGTAGTCATGCATCTACCGCTGCATCTACTGCAGATAATGTGGCTCGCATCTACCACCGCATCTACCGCAGATAATATGGTTCGCATCTACCGCAGATAATAGAGTCTGCAGCTCTTCGTTAGTGTCTACAGCTCTGCGGTTCTTCGGAAAATCCTCTCCGAATTGAATATTTTGTGGCTCTGTGGTTCTTTCGTTATTTATATCCTATGATTGAATATTCGTAGTGTCTACAGCGTGTCTACGGCTTTGTGATTCTTCGTTAGTGTCTGCAGCTCCGCGGTTCTTCTAAATTTCACATGTTATTTATATCCTATGATTGAATATTCGTAGTGTATACAGCGTGTCTACGGCTCCACGATTCTTCACTAGTGTCTCCGGCTCTGCGATTCATCGTTAGTCTGCGGATTTGTGGTTCTTCGATAAGAATTTTTTTGTGCGATTATGGCTCCTAGCTTCGCGAAGATAATTGCTGACCCAATTCTGTCCGCCTCTGAGAGTCAAGCTCCTACCCATATTGTCAATGAAGCCCCATCTCCCACTGTTCAGGTGGTCAAGGCCTCACTAGATGAAGCCTTGAAGTTCTCTGAAAGTGCCTTAATCTGTCGGTTTAATGGCTTTTAGCCGTGGCTGACAACTATCCACACTTAGATCTCGGAGGTATGGAAGTCTCTCATTTCTGATGACATTAATATCTACCCCTGTGCTAAGGGTTTCTTTATAGTAGATTTTGAAAACTCTAAATGCAAAAAATGCATTTTAGATTCTGGCCCTTGTTTTTGGGAAAACTCGGGCCCATTCATGAAGCCATAGAACCCATCATTCGATCCCTCAATAACAGTGATAACCTTAGCACCAGTTTGGGTCAGATTTCCAAACCTACCTTTGCATTTCTGGAATCTCTCCTCGCTAAAAGCCATTGGAAATGCAATTGGGAAATTTTACTACAGGTGCCCAGAAACAAAGGAATATGTCAAAACCACCTATGCACCCATCTGTTAGAAATGGACTTTAGCATCGGATTCCCAGCTAAAATAATCCTAACAAGAAAATAATATGTATGGAACCAGAAACTCAACTATGAAAGTGTTCTCTTCAAATGTCGATCCTACTTTGAGACAGGTCATCTAGCCAAAAATTTCCCAAAATTATCCCAGAAAAATTCTACTAGAAAGAATTACCATAGATCTACATGGTGGGAAGGAGCACAAAAGGAAAATTACACTGTCATCAAGAAAGAATACTCTCCAGAAAACTCTGAATCACAAGAAATTAGGCAAGAAAGAAATAACCCTCAAGACAATCAGGGGGAAAGCCTCGCCCAACAACAAAAAAATGAACTTGACAACCCCTCAAGCATCAACAATTATGAGGATTCGAATACCGAGAAAAAGAAATCTTCATTTGGCAGAAAAGTAGATCTCCCAGATCCCAAAGATAAGACACTAGTGTCCCAAGAATCAGAAGAGATGAAGGAGGGGTAAGATAGAGGAGGTTGGAAGACCGTAGAGAAGAAAAAGAAAGCTACAATACCAATCTCCCCAAGAAAGACGAGAATCCAGACAATTAAGAACTAAGAAAATTATAGGTCCGATAGACCAAATTTGGTCTCAGTGGACATTAACCATCATCATCATCATAAATATGAAAATTTGAACAAACTGATTAAATTATTCCATCTCCCAACGGTTGATAGATGTTACATTGAAATTCTGAAAATAAAGAGACAAAGCCATAAGGCCTCTGTAGCAAGAACAAGCTATAGCTACTCAGGGCTTCAAACCTAGAATTTCCTAAAAGTTTTAACATCTATTTCAAATAATAAACCCAGGGACCGTGGTACCTTTGCATCGAGAAATGCAGGTCATTACAAAGATAGAGCTGACACCGAGAGAACATTGTGTTGTAGAATGGAGATAAGAAAATGTGGTTGGTAGTTACCTGCAGCACCAACAGCCAAAGGTTAACATTGGCAGACTAATAAAATATGCGACCACATCTAATAAAAGAAATTATGATACCCTGTGAGGAGGGTGATGTTACCTGGGTGAAAGATCGAAGAAACACAGTAACCATAACTTGAAACACTAGGCGAAACAACAAAAAATAGGGTTAGACCTTATCCATGGGATTGATAACCTTGAAAATAAAGCAAAGGAGAACCTATTAAACCCGAGAGTTTACCTGTGCGAAGGTGTTGAGTATTCCGAGCTTGAACCCTCAGCGGCATGATGGTCTTGCTTTGGCTGAAGCTGGCACAACAAGAGTGACGAGTTTACATCTAGTAGAGTGTGATTAACAATGAAGCTCAGTTGTCCGACAAGAAGGCTAGACAAAGCAGAAAAACCTGTGAAGACAAATAGAAGCTCCATAACATATCAACAAAAGCTGATGCAGGAAGAAATGAAAGACCAGCAACTGTTAAACCCATAGAAAATCACTGCCGAAGGAAATCACGACCACCAGATATTACCTGTTACAGAGATGAGGTGTCGAAGCATAGTTCTAGCCGAAGCAAGTTGGTAAGGCGGTGAAAATGGAGTGTCGACAAGCTCGAAGCCGCAGAGTGACGGAGTAGCAGACCACAACACATAAATAAAATGAGAAAAAGAAGTTAGGTTTGTGGGTAGGTAGACTACCCTAACCCCAGGATAGGCACATGACCACCGTCAATCATTGCAGAGATCCAACGATGACAAATGCTGCAGATATCAACACAATCTCAGAATAGTGGCACAGAGATCGAAGGGCAATTAAACACTTGTACGCTCAAATTAAATGCATATATCATCTAAGTACCATGGAAAATCAACTTAACAATGGATTTATTCATATTCATTTATAAATTAGGGATAAACCATAGGTTATATGGTAGAGAATCAGCCGAAATTTGGAATTGTCAAATTTGACACCCAAAAGTACTTTAATCATAAATCTGAATGTGTAAATATATGTGCACAGTCATATCGATAGATTGTTATAATGCTTAGTTTGATTAATATGATTGCGTAAGTCCATATGTGGTTGGAAAGTTTTAAATATGAAATTTGTTAATGAATTCAAGCCAACTAAGGTCTTGATTAAATATATTGACATATAATATAATGCAAGGTTAGTGTAGTGTATAATTATTATGTCATGTAGTTTAAAAGCAAGGAAAAGGTTATATTTTTCTACGCACAAAGAGATGTATAAGGAGTATATATATATATATATATATATATATATATATAATCTAGGATGTTACATTATTATAAGGGGCTAAATATGTCTCTTGAAATTGAACCTTGGTAGATGAGAAAACAAACCATATTCCCTATCACTCAAGCTATCAACATGAGACAAAATGATATATATAATTAAAGTTTAGGGAACAGAAAAAGAGATTAAAAGCTTTAGCTTTCCAGAACAAGGAGAAAAAATGATCTACACCTCTAGTTTTAGAAAATAGGATGAGTTCATATGCAAAAATTGAAAGAAAGAATTATATTTCAATATTGATTTGTTAAATTAAACTCTTTTTTCATATGAAAGTAAAAATTAATTTAAAATGTTATATATTACTCACCCAAAATGTCTCTAAATGTATAAAGTTGTATAAACCTCAAACAAAGAATCTTGTCTTCAAACCATAAAGCTAGGTATACTTGCAAAAATACACATAGGTGCCACAAGTTTATTAGTGTTAATTGTCTATATAGTAGAAATCATATAGAAGGAATTTAATAGGATTATTTACTCTCTCATTCTCTAGAAATGATATTCCTCACATAAAACAAATCTCTATTTTTTTAAGGTAATTGGTCAAATCATTTAAATAATTGCAATGAGTTCTTAAAAGCAATGAAATATAGTATTGTTTTACAAATATAATTGCAAAGTACAATTCAATATCATTAAAAAAAACATAATTATTAAAACCTTCAACGACCCAATTTTCTTAAAAAAATATAATTTACAATAATATTTTTCCATAAAAATTATAAACTCAATAATTGATGCACATGTACAATATGATGAAAAAACCATCAACACAATAGACACAAAAAATAACATTAATTATTTTTTGTGAATGTTTAAAATGAATATTAATTTAATGTTAATTTTTTATTATAAAAAACCTAGCATTAATCAATTTGATAACTAGTGTCCATTATCTTGTCTTTGTATTGATCAGCAAGCAGAGCCCTTAATAAATGCAAGCAAGTAAAGAACATAGTAAGATGATCCATATAAGGCTGAGTAAATTAAATGCAAGCAAGTAAAGAACATAGTAAAAAGATCCATATAAGTTTAGTAAATTTGGATTTGTTTCTCTTTTAAAGTAAAAGAATTAAGCACAATAAAAATATTTGATTTTAATACCCACATTAAGATGAAATTTTAATAACAGATAATAAAATGTATGCATAAACTGCAAAATAATAATAAAAAATATTGTATGAATTTTTTATTTTATTTTTAAATATCAGAATCAATTATTCATTTAAATGGATCACTTTCTATCAGTTTATTGACAGACTTACCCTGAAAAATATATTTATGATCTCTGAATAGCAACTATAATTTAACTACAAAGATTCAACAAACTAACGATTCAACAAATTAACCCATAGGGCCTGTAATACATTTTATACTAACGATTCAACAAATTAACCCATAGGGCCTGTAATACATTTTATATAACATATAATGATAAGTAAAAAATAGTACTAGAATAAATCAGGAAATAATTTTATGCGTTAAATGGCTCGACAGTCAATAAAGTCTTCAATTTTGAACCTGGGATTCTTGCTTTGGTAAAAGCCAACAGTTAATTTCGACGGCCAACGATATATTCATTAAGCCCCAGTGTACATGGAAATTTCCCCATATATTTGGGTCCAACAACGTGTAGTACGTTTTTATCGTTCGTGTAATATTTAGTTGTTGATTTGTTTTAAATTTGGAAAAAAATTAAGATGTTAAATTTGTTTATTTTATTCAAAACACATTTTCAATTTTACTTTTCTTACATACATATTATTTTTTTTTCATACATACTATTTTCATACTTTTATTATCGATTTTCAAAGATTTGTGAACCTTACCTTATGATTTCAAGTATTCAGCATTCTCTTTCTTGAGCATTGATCTAATTCTACCAATGTTATAGCTGCTTGCATCTCATATTAATCATAATCTTTTATACATAAGAGCTTGTTTATAAGTTTAATTAATATTTTTACAAAAATTTATAATATTAATCATAAGGTTTATAGGCATTAAGGTTTAATATTAAATTTATGGTTTATAATATTAATTTTAGGGTTTAATATTAATTATTTTAGTTTATAATTTTTTGGGTTTATAATATTAATTTCTTAAATTTATTAACGTTAGAGTTTAGGTTTGTGAGATTTATTATTAATCTTAAAGTTTAATTTTATTCTCTTGGGATTTTAATATTATTCTTTTGAGCTTATTAATCATATAGATTTATAATCTATAATGTTCATTATAAGGTTTATAATATTAATTTTAGGCTTAGTGTTTATTTTAGGGATTAAATATTTACCTTAGGTTTTATAATATTAATTCTTTATGTTTAATATTATTCTCATGGATTTATAATCTCATATGGGTTTATGTTGAAATTGTTCATAAATCTATCATAATGTATAAAAGATATTGATAATTATATTAATAGGTTAATATATATATATATATATATATATATATATATATATATATATATATATAATGGTGAGGGATAAATAAGTAATATTAGTAGTATTCTTATATTATATTAATTTTGTTATTGTTAGATATATTAATGTTTATATGTACATAGTTGTTATTATTTATATAGTTATTAATAAGTACAAATAATCACTTAATAGCCACATTAACACTATACATTTAGTAATTATTAATGTGTTTCATAATGTACTATCAACATATATCAACCACATTTACTAATGTGGCTGTATATATGCTTCATATAAGCCTCTCTACATGTATCACTGCACTCATAATTGGTAAATGTAGTTGTGCTAGTATTTATAATGTTAATTTATTTTAGCTTTGAGAAATTTTTTAAGAATGTTGAATTTGTTTATTTATTAAAAACACATTTTCAATAAACTACAAAAATAAAATTAAAATCCCCTTCCATTTGACTTCTAATACATACATACCATTTCCATTTAATTTTATCACATACATGCGATTTTCATAATCTTGTTGTCGATTTTCAAATATTTGTGAACCTTATGATTTCCCTTCCCCGTGAGCATTGATCTAATTCTACCAATATTATAGCTGCGTGCATTCCATATTATGGGCCTACTTTCCAAGTTGTATTGCACTTTACTCATATAGAACTCCATACTAGTCAATCATAGTTAGCTCTTTCAAGATTTACAAGTCAAGTGTAATGCTTGTAGCATATGCATCTTACCTTGTCTTCCAATTCAAAGAGTCTTTCAGAATTCCTTTATGGTTTTGGGTACTTCGAGGTTTGTGATTGTCCTTTATTCTTGTTCACCTAGTTGTAGCGTTTTTTTCTATTGTTTCATAACATGCATGTATCTAGAAATGCATAGTCTGATTTGGCCTTTTAGATTTTTCCATTTCCATGAATTGATATAATTAAGTCAAGTAATCTCGTTGATCATGGATTCACAAGACAATCACTTGTAAGTTATCTTCCTATGTAAGCATGGAAAACTAGCATTTTTACTTTGGTTCCAATTTCAATAGAATCTAAATCTCCATGAAAGGTTGCACAACACGTTGTTTATATTAAAAAGAAAAATACAATGAAGATTCTTATGCCTACTTGACTAATAATCCATTTTGTCTCAAAAAATATCTCTTTTAAAACAAGAGAGGAAACAACCCATGCCCAAAGGATTTTGCAACTTTGCAAGTCCACATTTACATGCTCAAAATTTCTCGTCTTTGCGACAAACCAATTAGAAACTATTTAAAATACTAAAGAAATGTCGTCGATCATTAACTAGAAAATTTCCATGGACCACTAACCACACGAGTTCTATACTTATATCGATAGGTATGTTTTTCTCTCTCATTTGGCAGGCGGAATAATCACATCTTTAATGAAATATCACGCGCCAACAAATCTAATTGGTTCAATTGTTGTGTAAAGTGAAGAAATGACCATGTATAAGTTGTTCTTCTAGTTTTCTTAAGAAATTGATAGTTGAGATTTTACACCATTACTAACATGGTAATGGTATAACCGATTAAATACATGTTAAATTTTGTGTCCACATATTCTCTTCAATATCTTGAGAAATATTCCAAATTTTTTTCTCTTTTATTTTAGGAAATCTTTTCTTGATGTTTTCTCTTCCAAAGATTGGGATGGATTTATGTTTTCTTCCAAAGATTAGATCGATTTATTTCAGGATTTTAGCACATACATTTTCTAGAATCCTCTTTGATTAAAGCCTCGTTACACCTTTATTAGTAAAAAAGTTTACCTATCGACGCTTATCAAATACCTTTGTTGTTTTGATGGTATTAAGTGGAGAGGGACTTTTAGATACTTTGAAATTGACATATTTCAAGCCATCTTGATTCCTTTCTCTCACTATTTGTTTCTGTTAAGACAATGATCGAGAGGATAACTTTGGTTAGGGTTTCCAAAATATTTTTTTGGTAATCGATGAAGGATTTTATAGGTCCATTTTCTTTCCAAATGGGGTCGCGATCATCCAAATTTAACATTAAAAAATTGTCAATCGAATTATAAGCTTGTGTAGAGACCATAGATTTTGGCTACAAACTTGAGAGTTTTCTAAAACATCCATGTACTGAGGGTTTATAAAATATATCTTCGTGTAAAAGTCTTCTTCATCCTTTTTCTTGCAAGAGCTTCACACTTTAGTAATCTACCAAAATTCCAATCTTATAATTGTTTGAAAATATTCAACATATTTCCCAAATTCTTCGAAACATCGCCAAAGGGATTTTGGAAGTGTTGGTTGCACAAAACTATTCCACATATGTTGTAAGGGCCTACTATATGATTTATATTAACATAGTAGAACTTTGCAAAGATGGTGGGCTAGGACTCCAAAATGTGTTCTTGCCCATAACCCAAAGAACCCATTTAACTACTCACACTATGTCTTAAGTGCAAATATTAGTCAAACCAAGATGTCTAATAACTCACATCCAATAATAAAATAATATCAATGAAAATATAAAATATAAATACAAATACTTGAAAATAAAATAATTTTAAGAAATGAATATTGTTTTAAAGAGAATGTTTATCTCAGATAACTAATAGTATTTTTTTATTTATTTTAAAGTTACACTTATGTTTGTCTGAACAAAAAATTACAACTTTAACTATGACGTGATCATTTTTTTTGTGATTAGATGTCTTTTTTTTTCTCCTTTAAATGTGCCTTTAGTTACATATGGTTTAAATTACTTTTAATTTAAAATAAAGTTACTTATATAGATAATATAATAATTTTTTTTTAATTTTTTAATAAAATTATATTTTAAATAAAATAAATTCAAAATATATAAATGAAAAAAATTGAAAACAATATTATATATATATATATATATATAATAAATGGATTAAAAACATTGAGTGCAAATTATATATATAATTAATTTTCACATATTTATATTTAAAATATAAGAATAAATATATTTAATTATAAGTATATATTTTTAATTATAAGAATGAATTATATTTTATATTAATTAATTAATTAAAAAATAGATAAAAAACTTTCAAAATAAATTAAAAATATATATTTATATAATTTTGTTCTAATTTTATTTTTAGAAAATAATAATATTGATTGTTAAAGTTGAGATTTTGTTTTAATTTTATTTTAGAAAATTATATTATTTAGTGTTAAATATCGGATTTTGATTGATGATCATGATGATAGTTAACGCTCACTCAAAACCAAAATTTTGGTTTATCACCTAAAGAAACTAATTATTTAGCGATGCATTGTGCTCCTATGCTTAAAGTGTTCGAGAGAAGAGTCCTAACTCACTATAATTTTGACATGTTAAAAGGCTAGGAAGGTCAATATTGCAACAAATATTATGAAACTGAGATCTAATGTGGGTGTAGGAAGGGCACTGGAAGAGGAAGTGATTTTCATCATCAATGTTCATATTCTCACACGTATGGAGAGCCTTTCTACCCATGGTGTTTTAGGAACCGCCTGGGAATTTGTTTCATCATGGAGCCTTGGGTGAGAGTCTCTTCTTATCTTGGTCAGATAATTTTTTCTTTGAGGGTTAAAACATAGAGATATTTTTAATCTTCTAGTGTAGGGTTGATGACCTCCTTTATAATATCTTAGTTTCTTTAGCCTTCTAAATCTTTCTCCTACCATATTTTCTCTTAAACTTAGAAGTAACAATATTTTTAATGTTATTAATATTTTTCAATGCAATATTTGGTTTATCTCCCAATGGTTTAACCGTGTAACTCCGTATCTTTATACCAATCTAGTTTGAGCCTTAGTTGGTTTTAGGCTGAATTTGGGAGCTAGCTTAGGAAGTCTATGTATTCCATGTTATTGATTTTGTGTGACTCCACTTCTATAAGGAGAATAGGATAGAGGTATTGCTTTTAGTTTTGAGGTTATATGTTATAAAAGGGCTTCGGATTTTCATCTTTCTTAGAAAAGTCAAAATCAAGATTTAAGTCCAATGGATGCATTGTCATTATTCTTACATTCTATGAAATTATATAATTCATTGTTAAATATATGATTTTTACTATGGAATGAGAGAATCAATAAAATAGCAAAGTAAAAATCAAGATTTAAGTTGAATGGATGCATTGCTATTATCTTTATATTCTATGCATAAATTTTGTCATAAGTTGGAATATTTTTTTCATATATATAAAATTGATCATGAAGTAGTCATAAGTTGGAATAAGTTGGAGTAATTTGTATCATATATAAGATCTGCCAGGGTGTTTACCCTTCAAGCCTTAGCTATAAGGTGAGCTATCAACATGGGACAAAATGATATACAATTAAACTTTAGGGAACAAAAAAAAGAGTGAATAAAGTTTTATTTTTCGAAACAAAGGAGGTAAAATGATCTACACCTCTAGTTTTAGAAAATAGATTGAATTCATAGGCAAAAATTTAAGAGAAAAAAAATTATATTTCAATATTGATATGTTAAATTAAACTATTTTTTCATATGAAAATAAAAAATAATTTAAAATTCTTTATATACCTTAGACAACATATGTATCATACAGTATAAATCTCAGACGAAGAATATTGTCTTCAAAAACTATAAAGCTAGTCATATTTGCAGGAAATATTTTCCTTTCTCATCTTCTAGAAATAATATTCTTCACATACAATAAATTTTTTTTAAATTAATTGGTCAAATGATTTAAATAATTACAATGAATTCTCAAAAACTATCAAATATAATATTGTTTTACCAATTTAATTGCAATCTCTAATCCAAAATAAAAATAAAAAGAAAAATATAATTTTTAAAATCTCCAACACAATTTTTTCTTTAAAAATATATATAACTTACTTTAATATTTTTCGAGACAAATTTTAAACTCAATAATTGATTAATATATATGTGCAATATAATGCAAAAAAGACTATCTACAAAATACACACTGAAATAACATTATTTTTTACAAATATTTAAATTGAATTCCCATCCAATGTTGATGTTTAGTCAATTTGATAATTATGTCCATTATCTTGTCTTTGTATTGATCCAAGCAAGCTGATGTTTAGTCAATTTGATAACTTGTGTCCATTATCTTGTCTTTGTATTGATCCAAGCAAGCCGAGCGAGTAATAAATGGTGTTAGGTAAAGGAGATAGGGAAAAGATCTATATAGGGCTGAGTAAATTTGGAATTGTTTCCTTTTTATAGAGTAGTGAGAATTAAGAACGATGAAAGCATTTGATCTTCAACGCTCACGATTAAGTCATAATTTTTAAAAACAGATGATAAATACACGCATAAATTTCAAAATAATAAAGTTTTATTATATGAAAAAGATAATATTTACTTTTGAACTATGATATATGAAAAAATAAATCATAATTTAGTATATATATATTTAATATCATAATTTACTATCCTAATCTCCACGAATCGCACTTCACTACTGCAATCCAGCGGCCTTTCTACTGTGTCCCTTCAATTACACGTCAATCTTTCAGGGAATACGAGTGAGAAAATGAAATCCAATATATAAAATAGTGGCCGACGCCTTTAAAGATAATCCCACGCTATAATTCACTTTCACATCTGCGTGGTCATGTTCCCACGCGAATTCAGCGAGGTACACCTCCAGATAAATATCTTCTTTTAAAAAAATATATTTTCAATTAATATGTAAATTTTTTTTCCTTTCCTTCTTTTAGTGTGCTGAGCTAAGTCCATTCTAAATTCTTTACGGAATGGTAGAGGATCGATTTTTTAAATATTAAAAGTAAAAGATAATTATGTTAAATTGATAATTCGTCTTAATTTTGATAATGAACCGTATTGAGTAGATTTAATATTTTAAATTAAATTTTATTTAAAACTTTTACTAAGATCAAAAACATATATTCAGAAATTAAATTAATATTAATAAAATTTCATATTATTTTCAAATTATATAAATTTATTTTATTATTAAAAAAAAATTATATAATTATATGTAATGAGTATTAAATGGACTACTCAAAAATTATAAGAAATTATTGAGTTACTAATGAAAATAATATTTAATTTTTTTTCCTTTTATTTTAATAAAATTAAACCTAATAAATAATCCCATTTCCCGAGAGAAATTGGTAAACATCACAGGTCTCATCTGCCACTTAATTGGGAAAAGCATTGGTCACTGCTAACAGCTTACCCTGACAAATGGTTACCTGAAACAATCCTCACATAGTAACCTAAACCCACATCATTTGAGACGAAAATTCTCACCAAGTTATGCTTCCCGCTTAATCAGGAGAGGCAATGGTGAGCGGTAACCCATCACAGAAAAATAATCAAATTCTCAGATCTGCGAATAACAAGCTGTGAAGATGTTTACCTAGTTTCCACTGGTAATGGTGACATTATTTACAGAAGGAACCAAAGGATTATCTACACAGCCAGTGGACACTGAGGACGTGGACTTTGTGGTTCCTCTCACTAGTTTTCACAAATGCGGGCCTTCTGGGATTTGGCAATGTACCAGAACAGCTGGAAGCATCTCTATAACATTAGAGATAGGACGGATGCCTGAATCAGCTAGTGCAGAGAAGGGCGACTTGAATGCATTCATTGAAGCCATTGCCTGCATGTTGCCCTTATTTGTGGAATCTAACATATTCGTAAGACACCCTTAGCTTGTATAATCTCCATGCCTCCATCACATCAATGATTATAAGTGAATCCGTTGTCATTTAACAATAGCTTTCTAGTGTAGCACAACAGACCTGCTATTTTAAAAAGAAATCGTGAATTTATGTATTGAAGCCAAAAGGTTGAAGTTGAAGTTGAAGTGTTACCCATCCTTAGGTAGTTTTGCATTTCTTGAGGAAAATCTGTATCACTGACTTTTCTTCCACTCACAATTCAAGCAAGGACCAGCACTCCAAAACTATAAACATCAGTTTTTCTGATGGATAGTTGACCCTGCATTGCATACTCTGGAGCCATGTAACCGCTACATCTGGAACAGAAACAGCTCAATCAGTGTGTTGGTGGCTAAATCACATGATGGTAATAAATGTCGACTGTTAATAAAATGCAGAACGGAAAGGTAGAGGGAAATGTGAGATTACTATGTTCCTGCAACTCTTGTTTGGATATGACTCTGGTCTTCAGGAAAGAGTCTGGTTAACTAAAGTCCGCTATCTTGGGATTCAATGCCTTATCCAGTAAAATGTTGTTGGCTTTAATGTCTCTGTGAATGATTCGAGGGTCTGATTCCTCGTGAAGATATCGGAGACCACGAGCAATTCTATTATGATTTTGTAGCGCGTCTGCCAATCAAGCAGCTTGCTTTCTCTGATCTTGATCTGTATTTTATTAATTCACGATAACACTAAAAGAGTATGAATAATAAGAATCGTGAACCTCATAATCTTTAAATTTATTAATCAATGAATGATCATCTTTCTTAGATAAACTTTCTACTACTCAAGAGGAGGCCGTGAAGACATTTGTTTTACAAATATTCATAAAATTAATCAATCTTTCTGGCCCTTCGGCACAACACCCGAGCAACTTTACCAGATTTCGGTGTCTAACATTGGCCAAAACCTTCACTTCATTCATAAACTCTCTCGTTGCCTTGACTAGATCGTAATAGACAATTTCTTTACAGCTATCTGTTTTCCATCCCTCGTATTTCCCTGAGAAGAACAACCACATCAACAACTCATCCCTCGTATTACACATGGAGTTAATGGAATTGCTGATGAATAACAGTTTTGTCATGCTCTTTGACTTTGTTTTTGCTTCAAAGAGGGCCTCAGCCAAACACATCAAATCCAATGAAGTGGATGTCTCCACATCTCCTTGAAGTTTTGATGAATTTGGTTATGTGGTCTCTTTGGCTAGATGGTTCGCATAGAGATGTTGTTGATGAATTTGGTTATGTGGTCTTTTGGCTAGATGGTTCGGGCATAGAGATGTTGTTGATGCTAGATAAGGTGGCGTTTATCGACCAAACATGGATACTGTATCAAGCACATATAAGTTCAGCTTGTTCCTGCTCTTTTGACTTGTTTGCTCCGAGTCAAAGAGGCCAAAGCCAAACACACAGCAACCCCAATGAGGTGGATGTCTCCACATCTCCCCCTGGAGTTTTGATGAATTTGGTTATGTGATCTCTTTTGGCTAGATATGTCTTAACTAGTGCTTTTAGTTTGGTTAATAATCTTATTAGAACTCTGTAAGGTTTTAGATTACTGGGATTATTTCACTGTTTATATTGACTGCTAAACTGTTGTTTCTACAGTGGACTATAGTTTCTCTAGTTGCAGGACACTGACAGACAGGTGTAGACAGTTCAGTGGTAATTCTTATATTATAATGTCTTTTTCAATGAAATATTGGCTAAAAAAATAGTTGTGGGTCTCTAAATTAGTTAAAAAGACTTATAAAATAAGTTTTGAAATGCAATAAAGCAACACAGATATGATATAAATTGTATATACTTTACCTTGTATACAGAGCCAAAGCCTTCCTCCAAGCTTGTTGCATTCATGAAAATTATCCGTTGATTCTATGAGCGTTTCTAAGCTGAAGTGAATTTGTTTCTGCCTGAGTAGTGTCGATTCTATAATTTTCATGTATTCCTGTGTGGAACGAAAGGTGAATAAGAATCTGAAATCGTTATGAATAACATAGATTTACTTGTGCGAAACAGAAGTCTAACGAAGTATTCTACCTTCATTCTGCGGATGGGTTACTGGCCTGAGTGAAATGGCAGATTTCAGTTTTCCCTATTGCAAACGCACAGACCAGTAACACTAGAAACACACTTCCCATACTCCCCAATATTATGGGTAATCTTTAGAGGAACCGCCTGCACATGTAATATTTTGTACTTTATTTATAAAAGCTGGAACAATCAAATTGTATAATCCCAAATGGCACAAATCATAAAGCTGAATGCAGTAGCAGAGATAATATATACATTACTTGTTCCATTCAAGCCGGAGGAACCTGGGGAGCGTTTGCAGGTGGACTAGTACCTGGAGGGTTTGCTGGTGGACTAGTACTGGTATTACTTCAATGTGGAAGTATTAAAAAAGGGGTATATTTCATATCGGACCGTACAGCTTCCGAACAATGCTTGAGCTCCTTGCTGCATAGAAAAATATTGGTAGAGGTTAGTCCTGCCGATTGGTAAACAAGATTCACAGTCCTTGATGGATATATCTCTCCAACACTGAACCAGACCATAAAATGGTTCCACAGAAGAATCCTTTAGCTGTTCAGCGAATCCCTTGTTTGCAGGAGCATAAGCTTGATCAGAAATGTTGGAAAGGAGATCTAAAGTGGTGGTCCTAAATTTATTTACATCATTTGTGCTGATATCGTTTACATTCGCCAGTAACTGCCATCGGTGTCTAGCTTTGAGAAGAAGCTATAAGTTCTCGTAGTCGCAGGAAACACTTATCTAACCATACTGGTCTAATTGCAGAGCGTTCGCAGAGTTTTTATAAGAGAGTCAAGTGCTTCGAACAGATTGAGCAGTCATCTGCGATATGCTCCCCGAGCACTGCAGGAGGCCATAAATTATGTTGGGACTTTCGCCATAAGAGGAAGTGTTGAAGCCTGTTTCAGGTGCATTCACAAGTAGATCACTCATCACGTTCGTAAAATATCCCCAGAATGCATTCCTTTCGGCAATTGCAGAAGCGTTATTACATATTTAAATGAGCGCAATCGTCCAGACAAGCAAAGGAAAACTGCTAATGAGTAGAAAACTGATGAAAAGAAATCGAATAGTTGCTTGTTTGCCAGAATTAGCAAGCTCTTCATGATCATAACTGGCAACCTCTTCTTGCGAAGGATTTCCGATCAGAATTAGATCAATGTCTACGCTGAGAATTAGAAGTGAAATGGAAAATGGTATGTATGTATTAGAACTGGAATGAAGGGCTTTTTTATTTTATTTTGTAAGTGTATTGAAATTTTGTTTTTACCAAATAAATAAATTCAACATACTCAAAAATCCTTCAGAGCTAAACAAAATCAACCTGGTAAATATTATCACAAATCAACCTTGACCAAGGGAAATTTCCATATATTTGGTTGTCTGTTTTATGGTACAACAACGCATAGTACGTTTTGGAGTAGTCTAACCAAGCGAAAAGAATTGCCCCTGACTGTGGCCACCAGCAATTCCTCGGCCCTCATCGAGGTCAATCCGTTATCTGACAGCCCAGGATACACAGTGAACGTCACATTATATAGAACTTACTCATTTAATGGAACAGTAGTTGAAATTGAATGTGTTATTTAGCCACTATGTGTTATTTAGTACATTTTTTAAATTTTGAATCATGAACTTTATGTTAGATTATGCACGGTGAAATACATTTGTTTTTCAATTGTAAAATCTAATAAAAAATAAAAAAATTTAGTTATTAAAACTTTAGAGGATTTAATAAAATTTTATAAATAAAATTTTACAATGTAAATTATCTTAAATAATAAAATTTTGAAATGATTTAACATGGATTTTTCTGATGTGAATTCATAATTCAAGTATGACATCATGTTTTTAAAAATTTGAATTATAGCTTTAGAAGACTAGATCATGGAGAGGAATGCTTGATTAGTAAAGCGTATATAAAGATCAATCTTAAAATCATCAAAGGAAACTTCTTCTTGATTTTTAGGAATAAGCATGAGAAAGGTTGAATTAAAATACTGTGGAACCTTTCTTAGGCATTAAGACCCCAAAACTACTTTGATCAAGCCATTCTTTAAAAGTAGTCATAGAAGTACATATAGAATTCAACCGTAATCCATTAGGACTTGGGATTTTTAGTTTCCTATGTACAAAGTGGTATCCCTTAACTCAATTTCTTATATGTTCTCCTAGAGCACTCTTCATTTCTTAGTTAAAATAGAGGAAAATTTTGAGATCACTCCTCGTATGATTACTTTAATGGGAATAAAGAATTGAAATATATAACATCTTCTAGCGTAATCTATTTTAAAAAGCTTGTCATTGAACCATCATCTCTTAAGATTTCCAAATTATTTTTCTTATTCCTCCTATAAGAAAAGAAGTAATGGAAAAACTTGGTGTTATCATCCAATTCCTTTGTCTAGATAGTTATGTTGTTCAACCCCATTCAATTTCCCTCCTTTTCCAATAGATATTGTCATTCATGTTCTATATACCAAAACATGCTATGTTTCTTTCCAAGAAAGCATCACTAAGGTTAACATCATAATATTTATAACATATTTACAACCTGGATGAAATTATTATTTTCTCCCTATAAAAATACTAACATTTTACAACATCCTTGATCCTAGAAATATTTTTAGAATTTAAACTATAAAAAAAAAGTGAATTAAAATCTATAAGATGAACCGAAGAATCTTCAACTAGATTTTTCAATTCATCCTCGTGAAACCCAAAGAGGTTGTATCAAAAGCACAAGAAGCTTGTTACCATCTTGAACCATACAAATGACAATAGGGAGACGATTTAAAAGGCCTCCTAAATTCAAGCCCACAACGATTTAAAACTCGATCCTCTCCCCATTCCGTGAAAAAACTAGCATGGACATGGACCTAAGCTCAGCATACTAAAAGAAGGAAGGGAAAAAAATGACATATTAATTTGAAAATATATTGTTTTTTTAAATAAGAAGATATTTATGTGAGTGTACCTCGTTGAACATGACCACGCAGATGTGAAAGTGATTGACACATAAGTGATTATAGCGTGGGATTATCTTTTAAAGTCGTCGACCATAAATTTATATATTGATTTCATTTTCTCACTCGTAT
Source organism: Pinus albicaulis (assembly GCA_034641835.2). Lineage (NCBI taxonomy): Eukaryota > Viridiplantae > Streptophyta > Pinopsida > Pinales > Pinaceae > Pinus > Pinus albicaulis. Next base: position 233,152 of record JAXQQM020089065.1, on the reverse strand, counting down.
TCCGTGAAAGATTGACGTGTGGATTATCTTTAAAGTCGTCGACTTTTCATAATTTATAATTTGTATGGAAAAAATATTAAAGTTATATTTTTTAAAGAAAATTGTGTTGTTAGAAGTTTTAAAAATTATTTTTTAGTTTTTAGTTTTTATATTTGGGATGGTTTTGGAAAAGTCATTGCAATTATTTAAATGATTGTATATTAAATTTCTTCTATATTGTGCCTTGTGCCAGTATGCTTAGCTTTATGGTTTGAAGGCAATATTCTTTATTTGAGATTTATACAACTTGATACATATGTGTTGTGTGAGATATAAAGAATTTTAAATTATTTTTTACTTTTATATGAAAAAATAGTTTAATTTAATATATAATATTGAAGTATAATTTCCTCAATTTTTGCCTATGAATTCAATTTATTTTCTAAATTTAGAGGTGTGTAGATCATTTTTTTTTGTTTTTTGAAAACTAAAACTTTTATTATTTTTTTCTTTTCCTTAAACTTTAATTGTATATATCATTTTGTCCCATGTTGATAGCTTGAGTGAGAGGAATATGGGTTGTTTTCTCATCTACCAAGGTTCAATTTCAAGGGACATGTTTAGCCCCTGGCTAATAAGGCTTGGAAGGGTAAACACCCTTAATCGTAAATATGATACAAATTACCGCAAATTATTCCAACTGATGACTAATTCATAATCAATTTTATATATATGAAAAATTATTCCAACTTATGACAAGAATATAAAGAAAATGGCAATGCATCCATTTGACTTAAATCTTGATTTTGACTTTGCTATTTTATTGATTCTCTCATTCCAACACCGAATAATATAATTTTCTAAAAATTTAAACAAAATCTCAACTTTAACAATCAATATTATTATTTTCTAAAAATAAAACTAGAACAAAACTATATAAATATATATATTTTTTTTATTTATTTTGAATGTTTTTTTTATCTATTTTTTAATTAATTAATTTATTTAAAACTATAGTTTATTCTTTCTTTATATATATATATATATATATATATATATATATATATATATATATATATATATATTTTTTTTTTTTTCAATGTTTTTTATCCAAATTTATTTTATTAATTTAATATATTAGAAGTATTAAGAATCAATTTATTAGTTTAATATATTAGAAGTAATATAAGTAAGCATATGCATTTTTTTATTTATTTTCAAATTTTTTATTATATATTTTGAATTTTTTTATTCATTTAAAATATAATTTTATAAAAGATTTAAAATAAATTGTTATATTGTTCATATAATTAATTTTTATTTTTATTCATAGTTAAATTTGTAACTTTTATTCATACAAATAAAAGTGTAACTTAAAAAAATAAAAATATTATTAGTTATACACTTAAGCATTTCTTTTAAAACAATATTCCTATCTTAAATTTATTTTATTTTCTAGTGTTTGTAACTATATTTTATTTTGACTAATATTTACACTTAGACATAGTGTTAGTAGTTAAATGGTTGTCTTGGTTATGAGAAAGAACATATATTAATGTAAAGTGCTACTAAGGCAATGTAACCACATAATAGGCCCTTACAATATATGTGTGGGAATAGTTATGCAACCAACACTTCCAAAACAATATATGTGGAACAGTTGGTGTAACCAACACTTCCAAAATCACAAAGCCTGTGTGTTCTTAACAAAATTTTAAGTGTATATGGTAGTTAATTTTCAAAAATTATTAGATTGGAATTTGGTAGATTATTAAAAGTGTGCAGCTCTTCCAAGAAAATGATGAAGAAAAAGACTTTTTGGTGAAGGAATTTTTTACGAAGCCCTAGATACCTGGATGTTTTAGAAAATATCAACTATAATCAAAATCTATGGGTTCTACACAAGCTTATAATTCGATTAACAATTTGTTTATATTAAATTTGGATGATCACGACTGTTTCTATTTGGAAAGGAATGAAATGGACCTATGGAAAATCCTTCATCTATTACCAAAAAGAGATATATTGGAAACTCGACCAAGTTATCCTCTCGAAACAAACCATTCGAGACAAGGAGTCAAGATGTCGTTGTCAAGGTATATGAAAGTCCCACACCACTTTTAAGACCATCAAAACATCAAAGGTATTTCTGATAAGCTTCAATAGGTAACAAATTTGTTTACTAATAAAAAGTGCCAAGAGCTTTCCAATTAGAAAGGATTCTAGAGAATGTATATGCTCAAATCTTGAAATAAATTCATTCTAATCTTTGGAAGAGAAAACATCAAGAAAGATTTCCCGTAAATTAAAGAGAAAAAACTCAAATATTTCTCAAGATATGGAAGAGGAAAATGTCTGCCAGTCAATTGACATGTATTCAATTAGTTATACCATTACTATGTTACTAATCTGCAAAATAATAACTATCAATTTCTTAAGAAAACTAAGAGGAACAACTTATACATGGTCATTTCGTAGAAATTCATAGAATAATGACACTATCCACCGAGACTATCCTGATCACATATCAATTCGAATTCATATGCAACACATAATCTCTTCCAATTCGATCATCAATATCCGGAAATAAAACAAGCGATAGCACATCAAATCATCATACACATTAACACAAGTATGTATGGGGAAAGCTTATAGCTAAAAACCCTACAACCTATTGTGTATATTATAATGAAGAAAACATGTAACAAACTCAATACACAATTCTCACAAGTACTCAAGACTATCTCATGAAGTTACACAAACTAGCTTGGTTTTGAACAAGTCACGGGTTCAAAACACATCCACTAATTGCCCGCCTATTGTGAAATCATGGCCTACTTAACAGAGATCCAAGGTTCTAATATCCTTGGCTTGACAAAGGTAATCATCATGGGAAATTGGCCTAAGTGTGGTGCAAATCTCATGCATAACTGATGTCACAATCCCATAAGCTAGAATTCTCACTCCCTTTCATTCTACCTCTTCCATCGGGTTCCACCGAACTGTCCATGCACCGTAGTGAATCAGATGTTCTTGAGTTGAGCCAATGAGTTGGCTAATTAATGAATTAAATAATATTTAATTCACTCCACTCATTACTAGTCGATTAGCTAGTTAAACTAATTCAACTAGTTCAACTAAGTTAAACCGAACACAACTCCACCAACCTGCCTCATCAACTCCACCAAACTTCGCCACCGAAGTCCTAATCAAGTCAACCATGCATGAGCTCACTCAAACCCCTGTGAATAGCGTGCATTCCTCCGCTCGGGATGCATGAGCCACTTCGTAGCTTGAACCGAAGTGCTCCAAGAGAGTAAATCAAGTTTGTGAGTCCAAATATTATTAAGGGTAAATAATATTTGACTTCCTATTTTGTGATAGGTAGTCTAAAAATAGACTTCGACCTATAGGTCCAAAATAGAGGTCCATCTATTTTCACCAACATGACCAATACTCCAAGAATAACATATCGTTAAATCCGGACTATGCTCCATATGTCTAAAAATAGACTTTGCGCCGTACCTATTCTGCTGGCCCACTTAGTGAGGGCGACTTCATTTCACTAAGCTCCATCATCTCATTGAATTTTCAACACTCCTCTCAAGATATGGATTATCCGCAACCCCTATCCTCGCTCGTGGAATTCAACTTGCTCGGGTGAGCGCCTTCGTCAAGATGTCGCGCATCCGATCCTCCGTGGGAACATATGAAAGCATCATGATCTCCGCCGAACATACACTTCCGAGCTAAGGATGGTACTCGATGTCGATGTGTTTGGATCTATCATAAAATACCGGATTAGCCGAGAGTTTAATTCAACTCAGTTATCACAAGAATCACCGTAGGCTCCAGATACAACCCGAACAATCCAACGCAGGATCTTCCTCATCCAACAGGGGCCTCGCATGCCCAAGCCAGCGCCATGTACTCGACTCGCCGAACCGAGTGCCACAGACTGGCCTTTACCGGCATTCTCAGAAACCGCTCGTCGACCCACGCTAAAAACTCCTTCACGGGGATGTGCTCTTCCTATTCGTTGGGCTCCCCGCCCCACCCGCATCGCTGAAGGAAAGCTTCGCTCCATCTCCGTCCGTACCATAGACCATATCCCGATGTGCCTCTAATATAACACAATACATGCTTGCCTCGCCTTCCAAAAGAGCTTCGTAGGTTTAACCATAGCTTGTGAAAGCCGGTTAACAACATAGCATATATCTAGTCGTGTACACTTCGATACATGTTTACCCCACCAACCGTCGAGCCAGACAAGACATCCACTACCTCCGCCGGGCAGCATCCTCCTTCCTCCAACCACTGTATGAGGAGGCCAACAAAGCTTGCAGCCTTGCATGTTGAACCTCTCCAATCTCCCGCGCATACTTGCCCCGAGAAACAAACATCCTCCATCAAGGCCGCCAAATATCCAATCCTGAAATAATGAAGGATGCCTGTGTCCTTCATCTCAAACTGCAAGATCCTCCTTGCATGAAAGTATCAACTGCCATCGCCCGTCAAAATCAGATCATCTACATACAGACAATGATCACCGCCTCCTCCACCACCCGGCATGTGTTAGATCCGCCTCACTCTTGGAGAATCCAGTCTCATGGAAGTAGGGCCGTCTATGCAAGTGTACCAAGCACGAGGTGCTTGCTTCAGCCCGTACAATGCTCTCTTGAGTCGGCACATGCGACTCATTGTCGAAGATCTTGAAACCTTCAGCTCGCTCTATGTACACCTCCTCAATGAATCCGTTGAGGAACGCAGCCTTTCACATCCATCTGCGGATGTTCCATCCCATCTGCGCTGAGAGAGAAAGGATCACCATATGGAAGAGTACCTTGCATGTGCAAGTCTCCTCATAATCGATCTCCTTTGATCTCGTGAGGCCACGGCGACAAATCTCGCCTTGTGCTTCTCCACACTCCCGCCGCCCGCCCGCTTCACTTCTTTGTGACACATCTCGAGCTCCAATTACCGATTTTCCTCCGGCCTTGGGACACCTCCCATGCACTCGCCTCGACGATCGAATCATATTCTTCGATCATGGCATCTACCCATGCGGGTTCCTCCACAAACTTTCCTCAAAAGAGGATGGCTCCGTCACGACACATTGACTCACAAGAGCCATGTATGCAAAAGTGTACCGATCCCATGGATCGCTCGTCGCGCGCTATACCGTAGGCGGGGTGGTCCTACAACCTTTCCTCAGACTTCGAGCCGGGGCCGTCAGTTTCTTTGTAGTGCGATGCGCCCTCCCGATGGTTGGCGCTGCATGGGTGGTTTCTTCCACTCACTTCTCTCAGGGCTGATCCACATCCGGAAGCTCCTCCTGTGGAACTAACAAATTCTTCATCCGCATGCAAGTGTAGCCCCCTCTCAAGCGAACACCGCATGACTTTCTCCTCCCCGAAATTTTATATCCCGCCGTACAACAAATTTTATGCATCAGTTCAATAAATATCTCGATAGTTGTGAGGTGTATCGTTGTACTCCCATAAATATTCCAACTCAAATGTTGGATCCAACTTCCTCTTGCATCCTTCGTCAAAATGCATGTAGACAGGAGAGCCACCATCCACAAATGGGAAATGTCGCCTCTTGCCGTATCAAGCTCCTCCGGTACTCATGCCAACAACCTTGTGAGGACAACGGTTCGCACATACACTACTCAGATTGCATGCCCTGCCCACAAGTGAAGGGGTAGGCCCTGATCATGTAACATCACCCGTGCAAAAGACCTAATGACGTTCGTTCTTCCGCCGTACCCACCATGTTCGTGGGTTATGGGGTGCGATGAGCTCTCCGAATCCCTTCAAGGTCAAGAGAACTCTGAATCTCGCCCGAGATGAATTCTACTCCACCATTGTCGCTCCTTAGAGCAATCACCTCTTCCCCGAATTCTCTCGACCAAAGGCTTTAAACTCACACAGCACTTCGCGAATGTATTGCTCTCTTCTCGCATGAAGAAGATCCAAAGACTTTCGAGAGAAATCATCAACAAAGATCACATAGTACTTGTGTCTTGGTCGTCGGCTAACCGAGAAAGGACCACACGTCTATGAACTCTCTCAAGGATCGTCGTGGCTGTGACTATCCTTCTCGTGAAAGGCGGTTTTCACATACTTCCCCAAGGTACACCCCTGCACCGATCTGATCGCGCAAGAGTGCCCTGTAGGGCCCAAGAGGAAATCACAAGTAGATCTTCTGTGCTTCCATGGTGAAGGTGGCCCAATCTCTCAGGCTAAAGTTCGCCCTCATCATCCCGGCTCACCACTTCTCCGCCTGCGTGCCATTGTTGCGCAACCATCTACTTGCACCGATAAAGGCTCTGGTTCACCCCTATCTTCCGGCTCCTTCCAAAGAGGGGTCTTATTGCGCTAGAAGGCTTGTCCTTCACAAGACCACATCATACCTCTTATCTTCCAACATTGCCACAGAGATCAAGTCTTTCTTCAATCCAGGTACATGCATGACATCCTTCAACATGAAGTTTTACTATACTTCCCTCTAAAAGGATATGGTACCGATACCAGCCGCATCAGATCTACTTCATCATCGCCCATCTCGATGTGCACACCCGCATCTTTGTCCTCCGGGACTGGTGAACAAATTCCGATCTCCGTCATATGAAATGACGCATCGCTTCCAAGAACCATCGATCCCATCACATCTGAAACCATGCACGCGATCGCTGAAAGTTAAGTCTAACCGCTTTGCCAAAGCCTCTCCATCTCGGCAGATCTTCCCGCTTGCTTGTTTTTCTTATTCTTCCTGACAATTGGTAGCATAATGTCCGTGATCATGGCGCGGAAAACACTTCACTTTGCCATATCCTCGCTTCTGCCCTTTGCACCAGAATGAGAAGTTTTCTTACCTCTTTCCTTCTTTGCTTTGGCAACCAAAGCACAATTTTCTTCATCAGCCTCCTTTGATGAAGATCCGTCCTCGGTAGTCCTCCCATTCTCCCCGCATGAGATCCGCCCTGTTAGCGGCTCCTATCCCGACAACTCTCCCGACCACTGACACTATCTTGATATGAATTCCAAGCCTTCCTAAGACCAAGGAGAGCCAGTCCACCATGTCCTCATCTTCCGACAGTCACCCCCACACTCCTACCATTTCCCAGACAGTGAACTTCTCAGAGGTATCTTGGCGATACCGTCGCCTTCTCCATCTTGATGTTTCGAGCTTATCTTTGAGCCGTCTTCCTTTGGTCACTCTTACTCCGGAATAGATCCGTCAAAGCTTTCCACATTAAATATGGAGAAGCCTTCCATGTGCTAGATACAATATGATCCTTGACGCTCCAACAAAATGATCCTTCGACATTTCGCCATCTCTTTTGCCATGCTTCCGACTTCCGCCAGGATCGTGGGCTTTGACATCCAGACTATGAACTCCTTCACTCCATTATCTTCTAATACCGCTCCATGTGATCCTTCCATGCAACATAATTCGAACCGCCTTCAAGAGCATATTCGAGTCGCAAACCATTGAAAGACATTTTCTCAACTCCGAGACCAAGAAAACAAACTACCGCAAAATCTTCGAATTCCAACTCAAAGCTCAATCGCCGTGTGAGAACAAATTATTTCTAGTATCAGTAGATCGAATGTAGGGGCATTTATCGATATAATCTTCAAAGGAAGATGGATCTGCAGGCTACTCCGGCTCCGCATGCGTACTCGTCTACCAAAATAAGTTTGTAATCAATCGTGATGATCAATCTTTGCTTCAATAGCTTTGATACCATGTAGAAATTTTCTGAATAATGATTAATTATCCACCGATAATATCATGATCACATATCAATTGAACTATGCAACACATAATCTCTTCCACTCGATCATCACACATGCGGAAATAAAACAAGTGATAGCACATCAAATCATCATACACATTAACACAAGATGTATGGGGAAAAGCGATAGCTGAAAACCCCACAAACTTTATTATGTATATTATAATGCGTAAAACATGTAACAAACTCGCATTAACACTCCTCACAAGTACTGGCATTATCTCATGAAGTTACACACAAACTAGCTTGGTTTTGAACAAGTCACGAGTTCAAAACACATCCACTAATTGGCCTACCTCTATTGCACAATCATGGCTCCTGCTTCCAAATAGAGAGATTCAAGGTTCGAATCTCCTTGGCTTGATAGTGCAATCATCATGGGAAATTGCCTCCAAGTGTGGTGCAAATCTCATGCACACCGATGTCACAACTCGATAGCCGTACTCACCCTTTCATCTACCTCTTCAATCGGTCTCCACCGAATCGTCCATGCACCGTAGTGAACTAATGTGTTCTTGAGTTGAATAATGAGTTACTAATTAATGAATTAAATAATATTTAATTCACTCCACTCATTACTAGTTGATTAGCTAGTTAAACTAATTCAACTAGTTCAACTAAGTTAAACCTAACACAACTCCACCAATCGTCTCATCAACTCCACCAAACTTCGCCACCGAAGTCCTAACTCAGTCAACCATGCATGAGCTCACCAAACCCTCTAGGAATAGCGTAATTCCTCGTCGTATGAATGAGCCACTTCGTAGCTCAAACCGAAGTGCTCCAAGAGAGTAAATCAGTTAGAGTCCAAATATTATTAAGGGTAAATAATATTTGACTTCCCTATTTTCAGATAGGCAAGCCTAAAAATACTCGACCTATAGGTCCAAAATAGGTCCATCTATTTACCAACATGACCCATACTCCAAGAATAAGACACCGCAACCCCTAGACCATGCTCCATATGTCTAAAAATAGACATAGTCTAAAAATAGACTTTGCGCTGCATCATTTCAAGGCCCACTTTTCTAGTGAAGGCAACTTCATTTCTACCTGCTCCATCATCTTGTCAGATTTCTGTATAATTTCTTCACTTTAGAAATCAAGCAATTAAATTTGTTGATGTATGATATTTCATTAAACATGTGATTATTCCATGCCAAACTAGAGAGAAAATATGCCTATCGATATAAGTATAGTACCCGTGTGGTTAGTGTTGAGATTCAACAAGATGATGAGCTTAGTGGAAAAGAGTCACCTTCACTAAGTGGGCCCGCGGCTATTTTTGGCGCAAGTCTATTTTTAGACTATGTCTATTTTTAGACATGGTGATCATGAGCCAGTTGAGTCAAGGAATTACGCAATTCCTGTGGTTTACCGGGTGGTTCATGCATGGAGGACTCCGCCAGGAACTGTGAAGGGAAAGGTTATGACAAAGTTGGAAGAGTACTTCATGGAGTTGTATCTGTTTTAATTCCCGCTAGACTCATTGAGCTAGTTGTATATAGTCTAACTAAATGATACACTAGTGAGATGGAGTGAATTAATTAGTTAATTAATTCACAAATAATAAATCATTAATCAATTGAACAATACAATAGTTTCTAATAAAGGCAGCATGTCAGTCAGTGGAGACCCGTGGAGAGATAGGTGAAAGGGCAAGGTGGACTATCTCGTTGTGACTATAGTGATGCATTGATTGTATCACACACACATTGGAGTTTCCAATGAGGATTGCGTAGGGGTCAAGGCAAGGGTAATTGAATTCATTCAGAGCTATTCTTACGTGGATTATGCTAGCTGGAGGCAAGCAGGTGGCAAGAAATCGCGTGCACGTATTTGCATTTCTTCGATTAGTGTGTGACGATGATTGTACTGAGAGCTTGATGTACTAAGCTTTGTATGAGATTGTTACATGATCTCCTGTGATACATAATATATTATAGTTGGGGTTTTCAACTTCAGCTTTCCCCCAAACAACCGTGTTATAAAGATTGTTTTTATTTATGCTTCATGTGTTTGCAATTAATTTTCCACAAAATATTAATAGGAATGATTATGTATTTTGCAAGAAGTTAAATATTATGAGATCATGGGAATCTAGATGTATGCATGCTTAGTGTATATAATTTCTACATATTATCGAGTGTTGTTAATTCTTGAAGATTGCAATTGTGAATAATTGCTGGGAGTTTTAGCCGGTGGACAATTCAATTTGCTTCATAAAATTCGGTGCAAAAGGAGTATACATTGAAATGTCTTTCAATGTGTTGCGATCGAGTATGCCCTTGATGGGAGCTCGAATTACATAGCCCGGAAGGATAGGATGGAGGCGATGCTGAGGATAATGGATTGAAGGAGTTCATCGGGATAGCGATGTCCCTTGCCAGGATCTATCGATTCTGCATTACTGACGATGGCAAAAAGATAGAAAAGATAAGAAGAATTATGTTGGAAGGTGTGAAGGACCATATTGTGTCCAGCCATCATGGGAAAGCTACTCCATTCTTAATGTGGAAGGCTTTGACAAAAATTTTCCAAAGTAGTAGCGACTAGAGGAAGTTGCCACTGAAAGACAAGCTCAGAAAAATAAAAATGGAGAAGGGCGACAGTATTCCAAAATATCTCACAAAGTTTTTCCACTATAGAGATGAACTGGGAAGTGTGGGGATTACTATTGATGATGAATAATTGGTGAGCTTGGCTCTCCTTGGGCTTCCGAAGAGTTGGTATAGCTACGAAGACTCTGTCAATGGATAGGTGAAACTGTCGGGATGGGAGCAACTTTGGTCGGACCTCGTGATGGAGGAGATAACGTGAGGTACCAGGGATGGCTCTTCATTGAAGAATGAAGATGAAGAGAATTTCGCTTTGGCTGCCAAAGAAAGGAAAGGGAAAGGGAAGAAATTTCCTTCAAAATCTGAAGCTAAAAGAAAGAAGCAGGATTTTTCCAAGGTGAAGTGTTTTCATTGTCACGAACATGGGCATTTCGCAACTAATTTCCCACAGAAGAAGAAGAACAAGAAGGCTGCTGGAGCTACAGCTGGAGAGGCCTTAGCCTCAAAATTTGAATTTGATTTCTCTTTGATCACATGCTTGGTTTCAAGCTATATAGGATCGGTGTGGTATCTTGATAGTGGTGCATCTTTCCATATGATGGGAGACAAGGAGTTGTTTAGTGACTTGGAGGAGAAGGACCTTCAAATGCATATAGAGATGGGAAACTATGGTCGATATAGTGCGAGCGGCATTGGGACCATTACCTTTGAGAGGTATTCCAATAATCCATTCTTGTTGAAAGATGTTATGCATGTTCCAAGTCTAAAGAAGAACTTGGTATCAGTCGCAATGTTGGAAGACAAAGGTTATGATGTTGTTTTCAGTGAGGGAAAATCTTTCCTTCGACATAAAACAAGGGTTCAAACCAAGAGGATAGGGATTCAAGTTAAGAATCTCTATAAGATAAAGGTAGATGGCTGCACTGCAATGGTGGGCAAAGCAGAAGAAGTGGTGAGCCGGGATGAGGGCGAATTATGGCACAGGAGATTGAGCCATCTTCACCATGGCGCTTTGAATATTTTGTAGCAGATTTCTACTAGACTTCCCAACGGTACTCTTTTGTAGTCAGATTAGTGCAAGGGATGTACTATGGGTAAGTTTGTGAAGACCACCTTTCATGAGAAGGAGAATCGTGCTTTGGTGATCCTGGAGAGAATTCACACAGACGTGTGTGGACCTTTCTCGGTTGTTTCAACAGAAAAACACAGGTATTATGTTATATTTGTTGATGAATATTCTCGTAGATGTTAGATCTTCTTCATTTAGAAGAAGAGTGAAACATTCTCAAAGTTCTGTGAGTTCAAAGCATTGGTGGAGAAGGATTCGGGAAAGCAAGTGAAAGCTCTACGAAGCAATAATAGTGGTGAATACACTCTGGAATTAAGGGCTGCAGCAAGAAAGGATGAAGAAGAACTGCGCGTGCCCTCCTGTACCACGCGAATGGGGTCGTGAAGAGCAAACGAACGATCGTGGGTGTTGCACGAGCGATGATGCATGACCAAGGCCTACGGGTGCACTTGTGGGTGGAAGCATGCAACATTGCGGTTTATGTGAAAAACCATTGTCCTCATAGAGTACTTGGCATGAGTACACATGAAGAAGCACTACACGTTGAAGGCACAGTCTTCTCATTGAGTATTTTGACTCCATACGTTTCGTTCATGACAAAGATGCAGGAAAAATTTGAATGACTAGGGATGGAAATTATTCAAGGCTACAAAACACCCTGGTATATGTCAGTTCTAGATAGTCAGATGACTATGATGCGACGGGGTATAAAATTCAATGAGGTGAAAGCCATGAAGTTGTCGCTTGAGAGGGAGCTACACTTGCATGCAGAGGAGGAGCTACTTGTTCCCAAATATGAGCCTCTAGATGTGGATCAGCCACAGGAGGAGATTCATGGAGTGGAGGAGTCCACTCATGTAGAACCAAACATCAGACAAGGTAGAAAGCGGACCACAAAAGCTGAGAGACTAAAGCTTGATGCGGCACAGAATGTAGGAGTCCCTACATCATAGCGTAGACATAGATGGTCACCTGGTCGATTTACTAGATACATGGCTCTTATGAGAAAGTGTATCGTGACAGAGCCATCTTCTTTTGAAGAATCAGTGCAGGAGCCCACATGGGTAGATGCCATAGTGGAGGAGTATGACTCCATTGTCATAAACAGTGCTTGGGAGATTGTTCCAAGGCCGGTGGGAAAATCAGTTGTAGGATCAAGATGGATCTACAAGGTAAAGCAATTTTTTGATGGGAGCGTCAAGAAGTATAAGGCAAGATTTGTTACTTGGGGCTTCTCACAAATCGAGGGGATTGATTATGAAGAAACCTTTGCACCTGTCGCAAAACATTCTTCCATAAGGACAATCCTTGCTCTCTCAGCGCAGATGGGTTGGCACATTCATCAGATGGATGTGAAGACTTTGTTCCTTAATGGGATCATTGAGGAAGAGGTGAACATTGAGAAGCCTAAAGGATTTGAGATCTTCACCAATGAGTCGCATGTGTGCAGACTCAAAAGAGTGTTGTATGGGCTGAAGCAAGCACCTCGTGCTTGGTACACACAAATCGACAGCTATTGTTATGTATATTTTATTAATTATTAGTTAGATATAGTTATCTTAGGTTTATTAATGTGGAAGGGCATGATCAAAGATCATGCCTCTTCACCAAGGGACACTATGAGGCTATATTTAAAGCCTCGGTGATTCCCCATTGTAATCATATCTCATATTTATCAATAATAATATATAGTTATAAAGTTTACCAGAGGTTATACACTCCATTGGTATCAGAGCCATCGCTCTTCGGGATTTGTGTGATCACCCAAAATTAAGGAATTACAAGAATTCCATATTGCAGATTTTTTTTACCAAGTGCTTGTGGGTAGCAACATTTGTTTAAAAAAAAAAAAATTGCAGATTTTTCCCACAATTGCCCTCTTTAAGAGAGAAGGAAAGTTAACATAAGGGGGAAATAAATTAAAAGGATAAAAAAATATTTAAAAGAAAATAGTTCCAAAAGAAAAAAAAAAAGAAAAAGTAAAAAGAGATATATATATAAAGAGGTACATATACGTACATGTGAAGACAAAGTAAAATTAAAAAAGAAGAGTAATTGCTCGTGTTTTACAAGCTCGTGGTTTTGGAGCCCATGGTAATTGCCCATGGTATTAAAACCCATTCCCCCTTTTCAAAACAACGTGACTTTCAAAACAACATGACTTTTCAAAGTTAACAATTTTTTCCCCATAATTTTATATATATATATATATATATATATATATATATATATATATATAATTCAAATAATAAAATAATAATGATTATTATTATTATTATTTAAAAAAAAAATCCTATTTTCAAAGACAACATTACAAGAGAAGGTACTAGTGGTGAATGACATATGCCAAAGAAGATAAATCTTAAGTGAAGAAAATTGTCAAAAAAATACAGCTTTGAGGTCAAAGCTCTTAAGGAAAAGGGGATAAGCCCTAATTACAAGGAGTATGAGGAGTATATCTTCATCAATGACAATGGCCGATCAGATAGAAAAGGAAATATGGCTAAAATGTATGGAGGCCAACGAGAATCTTAACAAGGTAATGCAGACATTTAATGCCATTATGGACAAGTTAGATCTAATGCGAAAACGTCAACAGAACAACTCAGCTAATTTAGAAAATTCTGAAGATAATATGAAGGAAGATTGTTTTGTAAAACAAGAAGATGAAAAATCTAATGTAGAAAAACAAATAATGAGAGAAGGCAAGTGCAAGCGTTACGGTGAACATTGGGACCCTAAGCACAGATGTGATAATGGAAAAGCGAAAAATTTATACAATTGTGAAGCAACTAATGACACTAACAATCATGATTCATATATAGAAGGATTAGAAGACAACTTAGAGTTCTCTCCAGAGGTAGATGGTGAAACCATTCCACGAGTTTCATTATCAACTATGACAGGCTTATCACAACCTCAGACCCTAAAGTTAAGAGGACATATCAAGAAAAACAATGTAATGGTTCTCGTTGACACTGGCAGTACCCACAATTTTCTAGATTCAACCATGGCGAAAATACTTAACATCTTTACCTTCCCCATGCCTAATATGAAGGTGATGGTGGCCGATGGTAAGAATATTGAACAAGTAGGGAAATGCCATAAGGTCAAACTACAGATAAAAAACTTTCATTTAGAATCTCCATTCTACACCGTTCCATTACGAGGAGTAGATGTGGTCTTAGGAATTCAATGGCTACAAACTTTAGGTACTTATTATGCCAACCATCAGAAGCAGTTTATAAGATTTAAGTGGAAAGGACATAAACACAAGTTGTATGGATTCCAAGTCCCCGAAAATCAAGTCGTATCTTCATCTCCGATGACGAAGATGAGTCGACAAGGAGCGCCAACATCTATGGTACAATTTCATCAGTTAGATATGTTATCTACAAAAAGGAATCATGAAGAGTCACTAGAAGAACAAGGAATAGTTCGGAAACACGAAAAAATACTCCAAGATCTACCCATAAAAGTGCCTCGCGATAGGAAAATCAAATATCCAATAGAAGTCAAGACAGGATCTGACCCTATCAATATCAAATCTTGTCGCTATCCACATCACCAAAAGATTGAACTCGAGAAGATGCTCCACGATCTTTTTACAATGTGGGAAGCTAGAGCCCGCCGCTCGAGAAACCCAGGCATTCGTGAACGATGTCCTTCATTACATATGCTTTGAGGACAAAGCATATTTAAGAGAGGGGCAATGTTATGTATATTTTATTAATTATTAGTTAGATATAGTTATCTTAGGTTTATTAATGTGGAAGGGCATGATCAAAGATCATGCCTCTTCACCAAGGGACACTATGAGGCTATATTTAAAGCCTCGGTGATTCCCCATTGTAATCATATCTCATCTTTATCAATAATAATATATAGTTATAAAGTTTACCAGAGTTTTTACACTCCATCTATTTCACTGGACTTGGCTTCACCAAGTTTGAGGCAGATGCAAACCTATACCAAATTGTTGTGGAGGGTAAGATTTTAATAATTTTTCTTTATGTTGATGATTTAATACTAACGGGTGATGAGCAGTTGATAAACTCATGCAAGGTAGTTCTTGCAAAGGATTTTGAGATGAAGGATTTGGACCTCCTTCATTATTTCCTTGGATTGGAAATATGGCAGTGGGAAGGTGAACTATTTGTTTCTCAAGGCAAGTATGCCCAAGAGATACTAGAGAAGTTTCACATGCAAGGCTACAAGCTTGTCGACACTCCTCTTCCAGGAAATTGGAGGAAAGAGGATGCTACATCGACAGAGGTAGTGGATGCCACTGTTTATCGACAGTTGGTGGGTTTGCTCATGTATTTATTTAATACAAGACCGGTCATATGCTATGTGGTGAACCATCTTTCACAAGCGACGGTTAAGCCTACCAAGCTCTTTTGGAAGGTAGGCAATCATGTCCTGAGGTATCTTAGGGGCACATCTGACTATGGCTTATGGTACAGATAGACGGATGAGGTGAAGTTGCATGGCTTCACGGATGCAGATTGGGTAGGCAGCCCAACGGACAGAAAGAGCACATCAGGAGATATTTTCAGTATTGTATCTACGACAGTTTCTTGGTACAGTAGGAAACAAATATCCATGGAACTCAGTTCAGTGGAAGCAGAATACATGGCAGCAATTCAAGCTGCATGTGAGGCTATCTGGATGAGGAAGATCCTGGTCGGTTTGTTTGGTTCACATTTAGATCCTACAGTGATACATTGTGATAATCAGAGTTGCATTGAACTCTCAATTAATCCAGTGTTTCATGATATATCTAAACATATTGATATTCGGTATCATCATATCATAGATTGTGTGCAGCGTAAGATCCTGTTGCTTCAGTACATTCCTACGGAAGATCAGGATGCAAACATTCTGATGAAGGCGCTCGGCAGGAGAAAATTTGAATACCATAGAGGCAGGATCAGGGGGAAGGATAATCCCTATCTTGTTGAGAGGAAGTGTTGAGATTCAACAATATGATGAGCTTAGTGGAAAGAGTCGCCTTCACTAAGTGGGCCCGGAGGCTATTTTTGGCACAAGTCTATTTTTAGACTATGTCTATTTTTAGACATGGTGATCATATTTCAGAAATTGTAGGATGCTATTTGTGGATGGTTGGTCAAGTTGGAAAAATAGATGAAATTCTATTTTTAGAATATTGGGCGAAGTATTTTTATAGATCGTCGATCTAAAAATAGAAGTGTCAATTATTATTAGCTCTTAATAATAATTCGACAATAAACATCAACTTATTCTCTTGGAGCCCTCAATTTCAGTGCACAGATTTGTAAAATCAATGGGCTGAAGGAATTACGCAATTCCTAGGGTTTACTGGTGGTTCATGCATGGAGGACTTAGTTAGAACTAAAGTGGAAAAGTTATGACAGAGTTGGAAGAGTAGTTCATGGAGTTGTTATTCAGTTTAACTCAGTTAATGGAGTTAAACTCAGTTGAGCTAGTTGTATCTAGTCTAACTGAATGATACACTGGTGAGAGTGGAGTGAATTAATTAGTTAATTAATTCACAAGTAATAACTCATTAATAAACTGAACAATACAGCAGTTAACTATAGTGCATGACAGTTCCAGTGGAGACCCAGTGGAGAGATAGGTGAAATGGCAAGATGGACTATCTATTGTGACTATAGTGATGCATTTATTGCACCACACACACATTGGATTTGCCAATGAGGATTACACAGTCAAGGAAATTGTAATTTGAATTCATTCAGAGCTATTCTTCAGCAAGGATTGCACAGTGGAGGCAGGCTATCAAGTGGCAAGAAATCAGTGCATGGATTTGCAGATTTCTTCTTATTAGTGTGTGACGATTGATTGTACTGAGAGCTTGATGTACTAAGCTTTGTATGTGATTTTTTACATGATCTCCATGATACATAATATATGATAGTTGGGGTTTTCAGCTTCATGCTTTCCCGTTAAACAACTGTGTTATGTGCGATTGTTTTTATTGCTTCACGTGTTTGCAATTGATTTTAATTTCCGCAAAAGATTAACAGTGGAAGGATTCATTATTTAGCAAGAAGATAAATTATTGTTAGATCAGGAGAATATGGATATATACATGCATCTTGTATATAATTTCTACATCATCCTCAGGCGAAAGGAGTCGTAGAAGCTTTCAATAAGATACTGGAAAATGCACTCAAAAAGATATGCAATGTCAATCGCAATGACTGTGATGTGGGCATACCAGTTGTTCTATGGGCATACAGGACTACATGCAAGAAGCTAATGGGAAAAACACCTTTTAGGATGGTCTATGGGTAGGAAGTCATGATGCCGATGGAATACATTATCCCTAGTATGTGCATCACAGCATTTACCAACATGGTTGATCGAGACATTATGGAGGAGTGGTTATCGCAGCTTGTTGCGTTGGAATAAGATATATTCATTGTAGGGTTTCACCAACAGGTGCAGAAGGCACATGAGAAGGATGTGCATGATCGACACATTAGACAGAAGATTTTTTAAGAAGGAATACCTAGTACTAATTTATGATAGTAAGTTTGTGTGCTTTCCAAGGAATTTCAAGATGCAATGACTTGGGCCCTATATTATCAACGAAATTCGGGTCGCTGCACGGACCTTTGTACCAGCACAAATATTAGCCCACCTACAAGAAGGACATAATATTCAGATAGAGATAGACATGTTGTGTCGAAAGGAGCATTTACTGGAAACCAGACTACAGCCTTGGGCCGAGGAAGCACTCCAACTATTGCAAACCATATATGGGGTGCTCATATGCCTCCAACGGACTCAGTGGAGTATCAGTTTAGTAGCAGAAGTACCTACAACATAGAATCTAATTGTAGAAACATAGAATGTCACAGCATAAAGCACTGAGACCATCCACTCGTTACAGGTTGTTATCCAGGTGCTCAAAGTCAAGGTGCAGGAATCCAGACTAGAGTGACTCGAGGACAAGTCAAGAGTTTTTGTTGGGGGCATGTTGGGCTAGAGTCCCCTAGGGTCAAATTTGATTCAATTTTGTCTATTTTTTTAAAGTGCAACACACAATTCAAGGGGCTTTCAGGTAGTTCAAATCTCGTTCTTTTTGTAATGGGTTAAAGGGTAAAACATGGGGCTCAATCTACGGTTTGAGCCCTTGATTTTTGCACATTTGAATTATATAAATAGGCATGTTGATTCAAAGATAATCATAACTTGATATAAGTTTATGTACTGTTGATGTGATTTTTGGAAAGTTTTTGTGATAAGTCTGAGTAGAGATAGGATCTTGCGGCTACGTGCCAGAGACATAGGTCCTGGGCTGTGTGCGATGACTTTTTGGTTGTGTGTGCAAGAGATATAATTGTAATCATTAAAGATATGCTAATAAAGAGAATTTTTTTGAAAGTACTATTTTACTTATCTGTTTACGTATTGATTTATTGATTTTCTTATAGATATGCTACAGTTTACACTATTGATGTGTATCTATCTAAAGTGATTATATAATCACATAAGATCTGTATATGTTTCTGTTTAAGGGTTTTGTGATATAATATATGGATAAAATATATCTTTTTGTTTGCGCAAGTATGCTTCTGTGTTAAGGATTTTATTAAAGATAGATATGAATTGGGTTAAAATGAACTTGCGCAGAACAATAGTAGTTAGAACAGATTGGAAGCGTTAGATCCATAGCATAGTTCTCCCTCAGGGTGCGGAAACCTGGTTCCAGCACTCCCCAATACTGCTTTGGGTGAGACTCTCGTTTCTGTAAGCATATCACTACCGAAAGGGCCAGTAGTTGGATGGTTTCGTTGGTTGCGCAGAACACTCTAAACCTGGGCCAGGACCCCTTAAGCCAACAAATGGTTCCATTTTCAGGACCGGGATCAGTTTGATGGGGATTTGATATTGTGGCATCCGACTAAGCTTGAATTAAAATATTGTTTGGATAGAAAGGTGCATGAGTTCGCGATCCAAGAGAACTGGAATCTGTGATTATCTAGCTGAAGAGTGGGAACAAAGATTTATTTACACATAGCAACACGAAATTTTATTTGCGACCTTTGCAATAGAACTACATGAGTGGTTATCTTAGCTCACTTAATTTCAGACCTATTGGAAGGACAACGTAGTCACTAAGTGGACTCTTGAGTTGATTCAACAATTGGAAAAATCCAGTAATAATCTCACACGTACAGTAGATTAATGGATCGACAACATTCTGGGTGGATTTGTCACTAAATTTTTTATTGACACCTTTGTGTCATATTCTAAAGTTGAAAGAAGGTTTTTCAAAGGTCCTCGAGGTAAGTTCTTATGCTCTTTAAAGTTGTGGGTTAAAATTTTCTTATGTGAAAAGGGTAATTTGTGCAACCATACTGAGTGAATGTTAAGAATAGGTCAACCTAGCTCTACGTGTAGTGGGAAAATTTATAACACAGAATTAGAAAAATATTTTGTGTACACTCCCTTCAAAGGAAAATTTGACAGTGACGAAGAGTCTAAAACAAGCAGTTCTAGTGAATCAGTGCAGTCTGAAGAAACGACTACAATTGTGCTTCAAATCCCATCCACGACACTCCCAAATCCACCTCACTCCACTCCATCCTAGTCCACCTCCACGACCAGTATTCGATATGGCTAACTCTATTAAGATGCTGACTTTTAAGGGTGTTGTAAATGAAGACATTGAATAGTATTGGTTCATCGCAGAGGTTGTGTGGAAGGCACAGCAGATTAATGATTATATGAAGAAAGTGTAGCTTGCTATTGCATTACAAGAATGTGCATTGGACTGGTATATGAGGTATGTAGAAAATAACCCAAATGAAATGACAGATAATCTCAAAGATGCATTAAAGGAACGTTTTTGGAAGCCAAAGTCATATGGTCAATGTGTTACTAAATTAAAAGATATTCATCAGGAAGTGAATGAGACCGTATGGGAAGCAGATCAGCAGTTAAAACATATCATCAGAGAGGGAGGCTTCACTATTAGTGATGATCATCATAAAGAAGGGTTCATTGCAATGTTATTGCCACATCTGCGCCTACCTTTGTCTCAACAAAAGATGACATCCCAGGCTAAAGCTGTGGAAATCACAATGAAGATGGAGGTTTCTCCAATCTAGAATGCACAGGACAAGGTTTATCATACTCAGATACAATTGGCTACCCTACACTTAGAACTCCAAAGCTTTCGGAAGGATACTAGGAAGGATGTGCACTACAAAGTTGAAGGATAGTACAAGGAGAAATGTCGTGTATTTGGTGAATATATGGCATTTGGAGGACCAAGCCCAATCAAACCTAACCTAGGGGTTGGAGAACCACCAGGTGTGAACCCTCCAATATGGTGTGCAATATGTCAAGTAGTTGGACAACATCCTATAGACTATTGCCCCAGGTTGCACAAATATATTCTAATAGACAAGAAACTCTATTGAAAATTTTTTTGATTTGTAGGCCATGATCAGAAGCATTGTCGCAGTTTTGACCTAATGATTGACCAAGATGCGACCTACAGGATGCATTTAGAAAATAGAGGTCCATAATCACCTGCATCACCCTCTGGGCAAGTGGGATTTTAGGGCCGAGGGTGTGGAAGAGGACAAGGAGTTGGTCGAGGAAGAGGCTAGATATTTTTTTATAATTGTGGAGAAGTCGGCCACTTTGTGCGTGATTGTACAAACCCAACACAAAAATCATATAGGTATTTTCGGCAGTTCGACCATGTAATTGAAGATTATCCTGTATTGTTTTCGAAGATGTAGGAGAAGCAGACATCGACACCTACATGAGACGTTCATATGATGAGGGTAGAGTCATGTGATGAATATCCTAGTGTTAATATTGTGACTAGAAGTGGTGTAATAGTTGGTGAAAACCAAGCTGAAGGTAAGAAACCTACTACAGATTTATGGGTTCGGAAATCTCCTGAGAAGAAGGAAGGATTTTACTTGCAGAAGGAAAAGGATACTTTTAATGAAGAAAAGAATAATTTTATGGACCCTGGTGCATCGACATCAAAGGTAGTTATTAAACTTGTTGATATTACAGAGGATACTGATCCAGCTGAGCTAAAAATGTTCCTACAGCCTTGTATTAAGATTCTGTACAATAAGAAGGTGGTTGAAAATTTGCAAACACTAATTGACAATTGTGTTGAGAAAGAACAGTCCCAGAAGGAACAAAGGGTTGTCAACAAAATCTACAAAAGCAAGAGAAGGATTGGACGGGAAATGCGCTTGACTGCTCAAATAAGATACTTTGAGATGGATCAGGTTGTCCTGGATATGGGGTCTAATGCAAATTTACTACCTAATAGAACATGGCAAAGAATGGGAGATCCTAAGCTCGAATGGTTGATAGTTCAACTACGCATGGCTAACCAGCAGAAAATTATCATAATGGGAAGACTCCCTGGGGTAGTAGTTGACATTGAAGGAGTCAAGATGTTTTCTTATTTTGTATTCATCGAGATTTTTAATGATACAAACCTGTATCATGAGCTGCTAGGCTTAGACTGGCCTTTTAATATGGATTCTATTATTAACCTCAAGTGCAGGAGAATGGTATTTGAAAGCAATGGGACAAGGATTTTGGTCCCTCTAGATCTAGCAAGAGGAGAAAGATACACAGATCTGGTGCGTTATGACTATGTCGAGGATGATGTTGATCATGTGTACAAATTGGTTGCGAGGGATGAGTATTGGATCAAACCCACAGCATATGGGCAGCTTAGTTGGGAGAAGGATAGTTTGTGGTTATTAGAGTCAACTGAAGAATTAGGAAACTGGAAAAACCACTTAAATAAAGTATCCAATGTTGGGTGTGTATTATATTATTTCCATGATTAGTCGCATGCGCGGGGGGGGGTCACCAGGGGGGGGGGATAAATTCCCCTCATGTTCGTTGCGTCGGGAGCAGCCGAGGGGGTCACAGGGGGGGCGGCATCCCCCCCTATTCAGGGATTTGTAGGAGGCAGGTAGCCCCCTGTGCAGGGTCTAGGGCAGCACCCTGGGAAAAAAAATTGGACCTTATTTTAGGTGGGCAGACCCGCCTATGGTTTTGTGCATGGGTTTGCACATGGTTTGGGGCATCATGGTTTTCGGCCGCTGGTATTTTGTAGATCCGGTCAAGGGAACTATGGTTATGTTCTAATCCAGGGTTAATGGATTTGGTTTTATGAATTCTTCAGCATGTATATATATGTGTTGTAACACTAAAATGAATATAATGAAAAATCAAGCTAGTAGTCTCAATTTGGGATCCAGGGGAAAAATCTCTGTGTATATCCATTTTATGTTTTATGCTCTCGTGATTGTTTATTTTCTGTTTTTAAGAATTCGTTTGTAGATAATTTTTGTACATGGTTAAAACCTACATTTAGTATCATAGTTGTTTCGGCTTCAAGGGGGTGCCTTTGTATTTTGAGGGTTTTGTTTCTTGGACCTGTGGTAGACCCTGTTCATTGGGAGATCTACAGGGTCAATTCTTGCAGTTAAAAAATATGGTGAGCATTTGAAAGATAGAGATCAAGAAATTTAATGGTCAGAATTTTGAGTTGTGGAAGCTTAAGGTGGAGGATCTCGGTATATCCGTGGATCACGGTAGATCCAGGTGCTAAACCAACAACAATGTCAGATGAAGACTGGTCAAAGTTGGATCGGAAGGCAAAGAGCACAATATGGTTGTGTATTTCAGATTTGGTATTGTTGAATGTATATGGGGAAGCTACGGTGAAGACTTTGTGGGTCAAGTTACGGACTTTGTACCAATCTAAGTCTCTGGTGAATAAAGTGTTCCTGCGGAAAAAGTTGTATAAACTCAGGATGAAGGATGGAGACTCGGTGATAGAGCATATGAATGCCTTCAGAACTGTGGTAAGTCAGTTGTCATCTGTTGATATTAAAATCTCATATGAAGATAATTTCATCAGTTTGTTGTGTTCTCTACCAGATTCATGGGATAGCCTAGTTATTGCAATAGGTATCAATACAACTACCTTGAATTTTGATGAAATTGTCTCAGCCTTGCTGTCGGAGAAAATGAGATGGAGAAATATGGAGGGTGAAAATGGAGATGACTTCTCTGTAAGAGGAAGTTCCCAGAACAAAAACAAAAATAAAATTTCAACTTGGAGATATAAATCTAGAGGTAGATCTAAATCTCCATGAAAGCCTGTAAAGGTGTGCTGGAAATGAAGAAAGGAAGGGCACTTCAAAAAGGACTGCAGATATAAATCTCATGGGAAAGGAAAGGGATCTGATGATTCTCCTTCTGCAGAGGAAAAAACCACCTCAAATGAAGGTGGGGATTTATATTTGGCTTCTTCTTCAAATACACATGTAGATCATGAGGCATAGTTAATTGACTCAGGTGCATCCTTTCACGTCACTCCCCATAGGGAGTGGTTCTGTGAGTATGAGAATTATGATGGTGGTGATGTCTTCTCAGGGGATGATAGGAAGGCTAGAATTGTTGGACATGGAAAATTCAAGTTGAAGCTGCAAGGTGGAAGGATTAGAACACTTCTTGGTGTTCTGAATATTCTTGCATTGGCCAGAAATATAATTTTTGTAAGCAAGATGGATGATGCAGGTGTAAAAACAGTGTTCAAGAAAGATACCTGCAAGATGGTTAGGGTAGCACTTCTATTAATGTGGGGAGTTCAGATTGGAACTATGTACAAGATTCAGGGTAGCACTGTTATTGATGGGTGAAATAGTTCTGTGGTTCCTGAAAGTGGAGTGGAAAGCCTAGCAGTCTCTGTAGAAAATACCATGCTATGGCATCAAAGGCTTGGACATATTGGAGAGAATGGCCCTCGGATACTGCATGGTAATGGTATGGTAGAAGGTATGTCTAATTTCTCTCTGGATTTTGATTTCTATTAACATTGTGTATATGGAAAGCAGAATCATGTGAGTTTTCATTCTAGTGCTAAGAGGGTGAACAAGATATTAGAGCTTTTGCACAGTGATTTGTTTGGACTTATGTCGGTTCCATCACTGGAAAATTTTGTGTACTATTTTTCATTCATAGATGACTTCTCAAGGAATACATGGATATATTTCTTGAGGAAGAAATCTGAAGTCTTTGAAACATTTAAAGAATTTAAGGCTCTGGTGGAAAACAAGACAGAGAAGAAGATAAAAGTGTTGAGGACAGATAATGGTGGGCAGTTATGCAAGAAGGAATTTGAAGAGTTTTGTAAGAAGTGTGGTATAGCATGACAGAATACTGGTCCATACACACCTCAAAAAAATGGAGTTTCAGAAAGAATGAACAGAATGCTGATGGAGAAGGCAAGAATCATGCTCAGTGGTACCGGTTTAGGATAGGAATTCTGGGAAGAGGCAGTGGAGACTGCATGTTACCTGGTTAAAAGATCGCCTTCATCAGCGTTGGAAGATAAGACTCCACATGAGGTATGGATCGGTAAGAAACCATCTCTTTAACATTTGAGGGTATTTGGATCTGATGCATATGTATATTTTCCAAAGGATAAAAGGACCAAGTTCGATAATAAATCTGAAAGGTGCATATTTATTGGGTATAAGGATGTTTTAAAAGGTTACAAGCTTTGGAACCCAGAAACAAGGAAGGTTATGTACAGCCGAGATGTGGTGTTTAGAGGTTAAATATGTGGTTAAACATGAATTCCTACTAAAGGAACCTAAGAATATAAAGTTTGAGCTAAAGGAGGATGAATCTGACTCTACAACAGAAGAAGATTCGGAAGAGGAAGAGCCACAAACTCCAGCTGTGAGAAGATCAATTCATGAAAGAAGGAAACGAGAAAGGTATAGTCCATTTGCTTTATGTTCAAATTTTACTTTAATTATCATTGATGATGATCCCAGAACTATCAGGGAGGCAGTGGTTTCAGAGGATGGAAAACTCTGGAAGGAGGCCATGGTTGATGAAATGACATCCTTGCACAAAAATGAGGCATGGGATCTGGTGGAGTTTCTGGGTGGAAGGAAGCCCATCAGGAGCAAATGGGTGTTTAAGAAGATGAATGTAGAAGGCAAGGTGGAGAAATACAAAGCTTGGTTGGTAGCAAAAGGTTATTCTCAGATGTTGGAAATTGATTTTGGTGATATTTTTTCTCATGTTTCCAAGGTTACTTCTATTAGATTACTTTTATTTGTTGTTGCTACATTTGATTTTGAGGTAGAACACATGGATGTGAAGACAACATTTCTTCATGGAGATCTGGAAGAGGAGATCCACATGAAGCAACCTAAAGGATTTGCGGTGGAGGGTAAGAAATAATTGGTATGCAGGTTAAAAAAGTCTTTGTATGGGTTAAAACAGTCACCAAGGATGCGGTATAAGAAATTTGATACCTATATACGGGAACTTGGCTTCACCAAAAGCAAAGAGGATCATTGTGTGTATTTTAATTAATTAGGGATCGTTTTATTTATTTGGTCTTGTATGTGAATGATATGTTTTTTATTGGAAATGACAAAGAAATTATCCAAGATTTGAAGACCCAATTTTTCTCCAAATTCGACATGAAGGATCTTGGTGTTGTAAACTATATTTTTGGCATGTAAATTAGGAGAGATCGGGAAAAGAGGAAGCTCTGGTTAAACCAGAGGAAGTATGTCGAGACAATATTACAGAGGTTCAATATGCATGATAGGGTGAAGGTTCTTATTCCTGTAGGTGTAAATATATCTGTTGAACAGTGTCCCAAGACACACGAAGAAGAGGAGAATATGTCACCTATTCCATATGCAAGTGCAATGGGTAGCTTTATGTATGCAATGGTTTGTACTAGACCATACATTTCACATCCAGTAGGAGTATTGAGCAAGTTTATGCCAAAACCAAGGAAGGAGCATTGGATAGCAATGAAGCAGGTTTTCATATATTTGCATGGCACTAGAGATTATGGTTTGTGCTACCAGGGAAGACTAGGATTGGACATAGTTTTGGACATCCATGGTATTTTTGATGCAGACTGGGCTGGAGATCTGGACCAAAGAAGATCTGCAAGTGGGTATGTGTTTATACTATTTGGAGGTGTAGTCAGTTGGATGATTAAAAGACAGTTTGTAGTGGCTCTTTCAACTACATATGCAGAATACATGGCAAGCACTCATGCAATCAAGGAAGCAGTTTAGTTGCAGAGATTGTGTTCAAGTATGGGGTTGGTGTAGCAAGATATAAGGATAGACTGTGATAGCCAAAGTGAAATAAGAACCTTGCTTATCATTCCAATACAAAGCACATTGATGTTCAATATCACTTTGTGAGAGATATGGTTAAGGATAAAAAGGTGTTGCTGGTAAAGGTGGACACTTTGAAAAAAATTTCAGATCCATTGACAAAGTCTGTGAGAACTCAGAAGTTCTCTTGGTGTTTAGAAACAATAGGTGTTTTTGGGTTGGACTAATGGCTAATATTTCCTATGGCCCACTGTGGAAAGAAAACAACAAGTGGGAGAATGTTGGGTGTGTGTTATATTCTTTCCACGAATAGTCGCACATGTGGGGGGGTCACCGGGGGGGGGCGATAGCCCCTCCCTATTTGTTGCGCAGAGCGCAATAGGGGGGTCATAGGGAGGGAGGAATCCCCCCTGTCCCAGGGTTTACAAGGGCGAGTAGCCCCCTGTGTAGGGTCTAGGGCAGCGCCCCAGAAAAAAATTTGGACCCTATTTTAGGTGGGTAGACCCACGTATGGTTTTATGCATGGATTTGCACATGGTTTTGGAGCATGATGGTTTTTGACCCCTGGTATTTTGTAGATCCAATCAAGGGAACTATGGTTATGTTATAATCTAGGGTTAATGGATTGGGTTTTATTAATGCTTCGACATGTATATATGTGTTGTAACACTAAAAGGAATATAATGAAAAATCAAGTTGGTTGTCCCAATTTGGGATCTAGGGGAAAAATCTTTGTGTATATATGTTTTATGTTTTATGTTCTCGTTGTTGTTTATTTTCTGTTTTTAAGAATTTGTTTGCAGATAATCTATGTACAGGGTTAAAACATACATCCACACTGTGTTTTAATTAGGTTACCACATATATGCGTTGTATATATTTTGAGGTACTACTTGAACTACCATATTATGATGGTATAATATATGTCAATTTGTTTTTAGATTCCATGGAAATGGATGTTCCAGAGGAACAGTGGTTCCGCGCACTTGGTTTAGCTTTGCACTCAACCCAACGTGAACTCACAAAGAGAATATTTCTTCTTGGAAGCACTGCCATTGAATGCTACAATTGTGATTTGGTAGCGCTATCACTCGAATGAAAGGAACATACTCCGGTGTAGAGTATCCACTCATTCATTTAGCTAATTGGACTGCAGTTTGGGGAGAATAACCATAGCTAGAATGGGTGCACATATTCATCCATACATTAGACAGAGTACCCATGAAATGGTACTTGGAAACTGAATTGCGACATGGTACTATTAAATGGAATGTGCTGAAATAAGCTTCATTTTGACTTTCAGCTTTCAAAGTGGGTTCCAGAGCATTGATGAGGCATTACAGGAGATTAGAGATGTTACCTTTGATATGCCAAAATAATTTGTGGTATGGGCCTCACCAGAATGGAATGCGCAGTTAGAGGTTGCAGTTGAATGCCGAAATGTGACCGATGAAGACAACAAGGAGGATCCAAGAAATATTAACATTCCTTAGTCTGAGATTCAATGCACAGTTGCTAAACCTAAGTATAATTTCTTGAGAGAGAAAATTTATAATAAAATTATGAAGATGGAGTATTTTCCTACAAAATAATGGGTTGTTTATATTTTCACCAAACCTCTCCCATGATAACAGTTTTAGTATTTGAGGAAAATATTAGGAGTTGTTCCTCTTGCCTCCCTCCACTCGCTCTTCCTTCAAGAGGAAGAAAGGAAGTTGGTACACCTTTAGTATATCAAGAAGAAGCTTCTAGGTCCATAGGATCAACAAGACAAGGGAATATTTTTTACAAGGGGAGTAAGGTTGCAGGGGGAGCATGTTGGTGTCTTTTCCATTGATGTCAAAGAGGGATATTTCTTGGTGATCAAACAAAATAAATTAGTCCTAGAGAATAATTGGTGCCAAAGACTAGCTGCAGCACCACAAAAACAAAATTTTACCACAATATAAGTGCATCATAGGGGGAGAATCATCCAAAGGTTGAATAAGAACAAAAACAATTTTGTTTATAGCTCACTTTGTCTTCATGATGTTGTGGTGTTGGATCAATGGTATTTCGATCAATGCCAAAGGGGGAGAATGCTAGAATTGTATTATCATTGATGGGAAAGGAAAATCATTGATGTCCAAGGAAAATAATATGATGGCAAAGGTGTTTTAAGGATCATGTGTTTCCAAGCATATCGGTGAGGCAAGCAGTAAAGGTATAGATAATTTGGTGGAAATTATTGTACAACAGATCATTCCAATTGTATATAAAACCCACTTAGATGAATAAATCTCTGAAAGAGATTTCTAATGGTATGTGGAAACATATAAATGGCCTCTTGGATCAAAATTTAAAGCCAGAAAAAGCCAGTGACCCCCAATTAAAAGTTATGCAGAGCTAAAATGGTGAAAAGGACTTAGCAACATTTATTTTGGAGGTATGCACAAATTGGCAGAGTTTTCTTTTTAATGGAGCGGCCAAAAAGAGTTGTGGGCTGACATAGAGCAGAAAATGTAGTAGTGTGAAGCATGTTGATTGGTCCAAGGCAAAGCCCACATAACAGCTCAACCCAGATGTGGTAGCCTCGTAGTTGTATCCCATAAAAACATTAAGGAGTTCATAAGGGATTATTCTGGATGATGTGGTCCAGTAGGACATGGAAATACAACAATTTAAGGCCCATGGAGATTTGAGCTAGCATGGTGGATTCAATAGCAGTAGAGAGGGAGGCCCCCACCTAAAAATTAAATAATATGCATGTAGTCGGAAGGATTGGGCCCCACACGTCCTCATCAAGGCAGTAGATGAAATTTTTTGTGGTCTGCAGCTTGATAGTAATGTGCAAGGGGGTGTTGCAAAAGTTGTTTCCACAAACCGTCAATCACAATATCAACAGCTATGGTTGATTGCACTACCCCCTGCCCAGTCGAGAAACATGGAAAAAATTTAAAGGCTTGAGCCCATTGGTTTTCCTTCGAAAAATTAACAAAGGAAATTAATGAAAGGAAAAGGACCAGGACTCTCTTTCTCTCTCCTGTCTATCAAACATGTGGCATAATATGATTGGCCCATAGAAGACAAATGGATGCACAAGTGGATGATAACATCAGCATGATGTTTTCCAATGAGAGCTGGACACGTGGCATGCATATTCGGGGTTTTCAGGTACTCAAGTGAGTCATTTTTGGATCACACATGGATCACTCCCGAAGTGACACATGGCAGGTGTGACATCACCATGACTTCATCCTGCTGGTAGGACCCCAAAAGGTTTTGGGTAGCACATAGAGGAAATAGCGGGTTGTCTGGGCATAGGGATGATGTGGTCATTTTCAGAGCCAACTCATTCCAGAATTGAAGTGATTGAGCACAGGTATAGTGGGCAGACCTCACTAGGAAACATCAACAGTTCATTTGGCAGAAGCGGTGACCAATAAAAAAGACGTTGGGTGGTCCCATGGGACATGTTATCCCATAAGGAAGACCTTAGCGGATTATAAAGGGGCATAGTCTATTTTCACTAGGATAAAGGTGTCAGGAACCAAACACCAGCACTTGGTATCATACAATAATAAAACCAACAACGCGAAGAAGGGTTTCCAAAATAAATGAAGCACCAAGGGGCTAGAGGTAGTGATCAGAACATGGATGAGTTTTAGCATGAAATATGGCAGTTTGACCAAAAATGACAATCGACTAAAGTTTGAACTAAAGCTAAAACTATAGCTAAACCCTATAATGTGCCAGGATTAACTATTTGAGTATATTTAAGTACTTTAACTCAGAGATTGAGTTCAAAACCTCATGCAGAGATGTAATTTGAGTTTTATAAATGTATAGCTCGTGTTTAAATAGGTTGAACATCAAGACAACAAGAAACATTTAAGAAACCATGAGAAGAGGTGAGCTTAGCTAAAGTTCTAAATAGAAAATTGAGTTTAAGCTCACATATCTTTTGATGAGACTGTATATTAGTGACTGAAGACTTAAGCAGGAAATAAATGAGATATTCATGCATGAAGGAAGGCCTGAAGTTAACTGAAAGGTGAATAATTCGAGGAAAAAATTATGGAAGAAAGGCATGCATGGGAAAGTGTGTGAGAAAATGTGAAAGCAAGGCATTTGTGATGTTTCTGGTGTGTTTGGTGAGTTGTTTAGTGATCATATATTACTTAAGGTATTTACGGTTTCTATGGTAAATCATTTAGAGAAATTTATTTATGAATATAGTGGCCTATTAATCGAATTTTGAAAATGGGTGAAAGATGGATCAACATGGTTAGCAAGTGGTAGCTTGCATTCCATGGGAAGTAGTCACTTTCAGTGGTAGTTGATAAACGACAAAATACAGTAGTTCCTTTCAGTGGTAGTTGATAAATGAGTAGGGGTGGTATCTTCTTTTAGTTGTAGCTAATAAATTAGGGAGTAGTTGCTTCCTGTTGGTTGTATCCAGAGAATTTTTTTATAGAATTTTGTAGCTTAATTTGTGAAGGAATTGAAGAACAGTTTGAATAATTTTTTTATTCCTTGTGTTACTGATATTATTTCATTTCATGCTCATGTGAATGAATTTTTTAAGTTATTTATGATATCCTAATATCATTTCATAAGTGAAATAAAGTTTTAAAATTGTAAAATTCCTACAATATTGATTTACCCCCCCCCCCCCTCTTAGTATTGTCTTGGTTCCTATCAATTTTTTTGTTGAATTTTGCATTAGGTCCCTACAATACTGGTATATTCCCATTATTTTTATTGTTAGTGTATCCCCCTATTTTTATTTTTGTGCCCATGTATCCCCCATGTTGTTTTTGTTGTGTCCCATAGAAGCCCACTATTTTTTTTGTGCCCTTACACTATTATTGATATGTAGACTATAATTATATTGTGACCCCTTCGACCCCTATATATAACAAGGAGGTATTATCATTTGTATCATTCAAGAATTGTTCATTTATGTAATGTAAAGGAGGTTTCCCCCTCGAAAAGGCTAATTTTTAAGTCGAAGGGATGTGAATGGTTTAAAAGGAGACATGGAGGGTTTAAAATCAGACATGGAAGCTAAGATTTATGGCTTGAAAGAAGACATGGAAGATTTGACAAATTTTCTAAAAGAAAATCTTCCCAGTGGTGACATAGTACTCCATGAAAATCAAGATGAGGACAAAAATAATATGAAATATGACTTTAGAGAATCCAACATTGGGTTTAAGAACAACCACATTCCAAAGATTGATATGAGGAAGTTTGATGGCAAGGATCTAGTAACATGGTTACTACGATGGAGCAATATTTTCAATTAGGGGATTTTTGAGGTCTAAAATGGGCCTCTTAAGGAAATTATTAAAAAATAGTGGAAATCATACAATAATATTATATTACATCATCAAATTATAGAGGGGAAAAAGAGAAGAAAAAAAATAAACTCATATTTTCAACTTATCTCCCTATGGGCTTACTCAAATTTCAAGTGGAAACACTTGTTGGATGCATAATTTGATTCCTCATCCAAGGAAAACCCATGTTGCATAGTTTTGATGGACCCTACTACATGAAAAATGAGAAATATATGAAAAAATATGATTGCAATCATGTTTTTCATGTTTTTCTCATTTTTCATGTAGCATAGTCCATCAAAAGTATGCAACATGGGTACTCCTTGGATGAGGAATTAAATTTTGCATCCAACGAGTACTTCCGCTCGAAATTTGAGTAAAAACTTAGTAAAATACGAGTTGAGAAAATAGTTTTATTATTTTATTATTTTTTAATATTTTTACTTTTTTACTCCAAAAATGGTGAATCCTCCCCCATGGTTGACATCATCATCTTGAATCCTATTGGTTCTTATTAAATGTATTTTGGTTGTATGTTTTTCTTATGAGGCCCATTTTAGACCTCAAAATTCCCCTAATGGGTCTCCATGATGTGAAACACACACAAAAGGTATCTATTGCAACTTTATATTTAGAATCGAATTAGTTTGTATGGTATTGATAGATTTTTTCTCGTAAACCAATGGAACTTGGTCAATTTTTATAGAGGAAATGATTGCACATTATGAGGATACAAATACCAAAACCTTATTTATCCAATTGATAATTATCAAACAAAAGGGTTCAATGGCGGATCACATTGAAGACTTCCAAAAAATGAATATCAGGGTAGCTGATATTCCAAAGGAGCATAGGATTGGTTTCTTCATAGGGACTTTGAAGGATAACATCCAAAACGAGGTTCACCTTTGGGAACTTGATTAAGTGGAGAAGGATTCAAGGTGGCAAGAAAAGTTGAAATAAAAATTATGGCAACAAGGAAGTCTACCACTCACAACTATAAAGATGGAAGTGTTGTGCACCTAGCCTTCCACAACCTACAAGGTTGACGCCACAAAAATTGGAGGAAAAAGGGGGAAAATGGATTTGTTATAGTTGTGATAAAAAATACACTAAAGTTCATAAGTGTTTTGAGAAGAAATTATTCTACATATATTGTGAAGAGGAGGAAGAAAAGGAACAAGAAACATCTGAAGAGGAGGATATACACTAGGAAAAATCCACTAAGATAGAAGAAATGAACTTGACCATATCTTGCAATGCATTAGCAGGAATTACCATGCCTCAAATGCTCAAGGTAGAAGGATATATCAAGAAGAAAAAGGTAATAGTGTTGATTGATTCAGGTATTACTCATAATTATATTCGTTGTAAGATAGCCAAGGAATCCAATTGCTCCATATATCCAACACTTGAGTGTCAAGTGATGCTTGAAAATGGAGGAACTATAAATTTATTTGGAAAGTGCCATAATATCAAGCCAACCATGGGGGAATATGTATTGAATAATACAACGCTTTCCATTCCAATGGGTGGTGTTGTTATGAAACCAGCTCACAAAATAGAAGAAAATATAGATCAATGCCTTAGAAATCAGCCTCTTCAAGGGGGAAACCTACTTTAAATTACATAAATGAACAATTCTCAGATGCTAAAAATGGAAAAACCTCCTTTCTATATATAGGAGTCCAAGGGGTCACAATATAATCCTAGCCGACATAACAATAACGATGTAAGGGCATAATAATAACATAGTGGGCTTCTATAGGGCACAATAATAATAATATGGGACTACATGGGCATAAAAACAGCAATAAGGGGCTACACTAACAATAAAAAAAGGGGGATACACTAGTATTATAGGGACCTAAAATTCTCCTCTCCTTCAAAAAACTGTTGTCCTCAATGCTTGATTATTTATGGATGCTTTTGTATAAAATTATCATCCTCCCATGTAGAATATTTAGCGGGTAAGTTCTGCCACTTGATGATATACTCTGAAATTGATCGATTTCATAGTTGTCGAGTTCTTATTTATATGACTGTGTCAGGTTCCAATATTATTTTTCCTTCCTCATCAAGTTCTGGCAATATTGTTTAAACTCGGACTTGATCCATTTGTAGTATCCATGTTATAGGATCCTTTCCATTAAACTTCCACATATTGATCTTTGGAATGTGGGTCTTCAATAAAATGTTAGAGTTTATTAAATCATGATTAACGTTTATTTTTTTTGCATCATGAATTTCATCTACTACTGTTTCGCCATTAGGAATCATATTTTCTAGGAGCTTCGTTAAACCTTCCATGTCTGCTTTTAGATCATTCTTCATGTATTTCATGTTTCCTTTCAGTTTTTCTTCTATACCATCGATCTTAACTTCCATTCCATTCTTCAAACCATCCATCTTAGCTTCCATTTCATTTTTGGTTATTTTTTGTGAGAGCGAAATTTGTTTCACTTGGTCTCGTAATTTTGATATATCATGTTGCACTTCTTCCTCTTCATGCATCATAATAGAGCTTTTTGAGGGCTTAATGGGTGTGGAATTATTTTTTGGAGGAATTATAGAACTAAATATTTATATCTATGCTTCAATATGCCCTTGGAATCACTTCAAACTAATTTTTCAAACAAAAGTTATGCAATTTTTTTTTTTTAAATACACACCTTCTTGCTTTTAGGAGCTCTATATTGAAATGGTTGTAACTCTGTAATTTAGGGTCTCCAAGATCTAAAATTCGGTCCTGCCGTAGCCCTTTGATTCTTGTTTCCAAATCCATAGGTCAGACCTAATTTGGATTCTTAAAGATAAATTTATGCCCAATCTCCCACAATGACCTAATTACGGATTGGTTTAGTAGAGAGAATTTGTACGGTGTGCCACGTGTTACTGTTCGATCTTCGGCTATGAAATCGATACAAAAAGAAACACCAATCCGTGCACTTTCAGCCACATTTTACAGAATTCAAATATGATTCCTAAAACAAAAGAGATGATGATTTTCCCTCGGTCTCTTGTTTGGTATGAAATTCTGGAGCCTGCCAAAACCCTAACTTCCACAGATCATATCTCTGAAAATATTGCGAACCAAGATCTGAAATTTTTACACGATGTTCCTCGGGATTTCAGATAAAATGGGTTTTTGTTTGAGCTTCTAAACCTTCGTATAAAAAAATTTATAGCGAAAATTATATGATGACATGTTTGCAATAGTGAAACCCTAGAATCCAAATTCTAATACAAAATGTTATGAAACCAGCTCACAAAATAGAAAAAAATATAGATCAACTCCTTATAAATCAACCTCTCTGAGAGGGAAAACTCCTTTACATTACATAAATGAAGAATTCTTGGATGATACAAATGACAAAACCTCCTTTATATATATAGGATTCCAAGGGGTCACAATATAAGCCTAGCCGACATAACAATAACAATGTAATGGCATAATAATAACAATAGTGTGATTATATGGGGCATAATAATAACAATATGGTGACTACATGGGCACAACAACAATAAGGGGCTACACTAACAATAAAAATAAGGGGATACACTAGTATTATAGGGACCTAACAGGTGTTGATGTTGTACTAGGAGTCCAATGGTTACAATATTTGGGGAAGATATCTTTTAATTTTCAATAAATTTTCTTGAAAAAATTTTTGGAAGGAAAGGAATTTGATTTAAGGGGTATCATAGGGAAACTAGGAAATATAATCAGCTCTAATGGCATGAAAAACTTCTGAAGAAATAACAACGGGGTATAATTACATAATTATGCTCACTAGAGGTTCAAATCTCAAAATCATCTATCTTTCCATATCTCCAGAAAGTATTAGCCAATCATTCCAAGGTATTTTAGACTCCCAAAGGCCTCCTACCAATTTGTTATCATGATCATATTATTCATTTTATTCCAGGAAGTGTTCCTCCAAACATCAGACCTTACAGATATCACTATGCCCAAAAGGGTGAAATTAAATGTATGGTTGCAGAAATTCTAGAAGGTGGTATAATAGACCCTAGTCAAAGTTCTTTCTTTTCTCTAGTAGTAGTATTGAAAAAGAAGGATGGATCATGGCATATGTGTCTGGATTATAGGGATCTCAACAAGCTCACTATTAAATATAAACTTCCCATTCCTATCATTGATGAATTGTTGGATGAATTACATAGAGAAATTTACTTCACCAGGTTAGATCTTCATTTAGGTTATCATCAAATTAGAATTAATACTGAAGACATTCTAAAAACAACATTCAGAACTCATGAGGGTCATTATGAATTTTTGGTCATGCCTTTTGGCCTTGCTAATGCACCTTCAAAATTTCAAGGTTTGACATGGTGCTCAAACTATTGGAGGAGAAACAATTATATGCAAAAACCTCCAAATGTTTCTTTAGAGTATAGGAGGTGGAATATCTAGGTCATATTTTATATCATGAGGGTGTTAAGGTAGACCCTAACAAAATTAAATCCATTAAGGAATGGAAAATCCCCACAACCATAAAGCATCTTCGAGGATTTCTCAGGATGACAAGGTATTATCGTAATTATGGGAGAATAGCAGCACCTATAACAACATTACTAAATAAATATGCATTTTATTGGACTCTGGAAGCAACTAAGGCCTTTGAACATCTTAAATAGGCAATGTGCCAAGCACCAGTCTTAGTTATGCCTGACTTCACAAAAACCTTTATTTTGGAATGTGATGCCTCAAGAAATGGAATAGGTATTTTTTTAATGTAATAAGGAAAACCCATTTCTTTTGGAAGTCATCCAATCAAAGGAAATTATTTACATAAACCTTTATATGAGAAGGAAATTTTGGCAATACTACATGCACTAAAACAATGGATACCTTACCTATTGGGAAGACACTTCAAGGTAAAAATATATCATTATAGTCTTAAATACTTTTTGGAACAAATATTGTATTCATAGGAGTAGAAAAAATGCGTCACAAATATGGCGGGTTATGAATTTGAAGTCATCTAAAGAAAAGGGAAGCAAAATTTTGTTGCAGATGCACTCTCAAGAAAGGATGAGGATGTGGAAACATTGCTTTTTTCCATTTCTATTATACAACCTGATTGGATAACTAAAGCAAGGGATGAATGATGAAGATGTGTGGACACTCATTTAAAAGTTGTAGCAAGATCCCAGTACATATGATACATTTAGCAGGAAAAATGATTCATTATGGTATAAATATCGCTTATATCTTTGTAAGAATTCCCAACTCAAGAAAAATATTATTTTTTAATTGCACACCTCCCCCTTAGGTGGGCACTCAATATTTTTAAATATTGTATTTATAAGTTTGTGGCAGAATTTTTGGTTTTCCAACAAAATAAATTTGAGACAATTAAGGGACCAAGTGTAGCAAATTTCACCCTAGCATGATATATCAGAATTACAGGACCAAGTGCAACAAATTTCCCTCTCACAAAGAGAAACCTAAGATGAACTAAAAGGGGACATGGATGGCTTAAATGGGGACATGGATGGTTTAAAAACTAAATTAAAAGATAACATGGGTTGCTTAAAAGGGGACATGGATGGTATAAAAGGAAACATGGAGGTTTTTAAAGTATGCATGGATGTGGTGAATGTCTAGTTGGAAGGGTTGACAAAGTTGTTGAAAAAATTATTCCCGATGGTAACAAGGTAATCCATGAAAATAATGACGAGGACAAAAGGAATATGAATTGTGATTTTAAAAAATCCAATGTGGAGTTTAAGAACCACCACATTCCAAACATATCTATGAGGAAGTTTGATGGAAAGGACCTGGTAACATGGATACTACATATGGAGAAATATTTTGATTTATAGGATGTGCAACCCTCACAAAAGGTATCTATTGCATCTTTATATTTAGAACCAAAATAGTTTGTATGGCATAGATGACTTTTTTCTTGTAAACCACTTGTCACCTGGTCAATATTTATGGAAGAAATGATAGAACATTATGAAGATGA
This sequence comes from Pinus albicaulis, assembly GCA_034641835.2. Taxonomy (NCBI): domain Eukaryota; kingdom Viridiplantae; phylum Streptophyta; class Pinopsida; order Pinales; family Pinaceae; genus Pinus; species Pinus albicaulis. Next base: position 195,234 of record JAXQQM020089065.1, on the reverse strand, counting down.
AAAGAGCAACACCTTCTTTAGCCAATTGAAAAATTTGAAACAAAAGGGTTCAATGGAAGAGCACATTGAAGACTTACAAAAATTGAATATTAGGGTAACCAATATTCCATAGGAGCATAGTATTTATGTATTCATAGGGACTTTAAAATATAGCATCCAACATGAGGTTCACCTTTGGGAACCTAATTCATTGGTGAAGGAATTCGAGGTGGCAAGAAAAGTTGAAAGAAAAATTATGGCAACAAGTAATTCTACCACTCACAACTATAAATATGGAAGTGTTGTTTCTCCTGGCCTTACAGAACCTACAATATTTACACCACAAAAATTGGAGGAAAAAAGAGAAAAGGGGATTTTTTATAACTGTGATATAAAATACACTAAAGGTTATAAGTGTGTCGAGAAGAAATTATTTTACATAGATTGTGAAGAGGAGGATTAAAATGAACAAGAAACATCAAAAGAGGAGGATATAAACCAGGAACCAACCACAGAGAAAGAATAAATGAATCCAAACATATCTTGTAATGCATTGGAAATAATTACCATTCCTCAATCTCTCAAGATATAAAGATTTATCAAGAAGAAAAAGGTAATAGTTTTTTATTGATTCGGGTAGTACCCATAATTTTATTCATTGTAAGATAGCCAAGGAATTGAATTCCTTCCTATATCCAATACCAGAGTGTCAAGTGATGGTTGCAAATGGAGGAACTATAAATTTCTCTAGAAAGTTCCATAATATCAAGCTAACCATGGGGGAATATGTATTGAATATTGTAGTTATTTCCATTCCAATGGGTGGTGTTGATGTTGTACTAGGAGTCCAATGGTTACAATCTTCGGGGATGATAGCTTTTAAATTTCAAGAACTTTTCTTGAAATTTTTTTGGGAAGGAAAGGAAGTTGAATTAATGGGTAATGCAGGGAAACCAAGAAAGAGAATTAGCTCTAATTGTATGACAAATATTTTGAAGACATAACAACGGGATGTCATTGCATAATTATTCTCACTAGAGGTTCAAACATCGAAAACATATATTTCTCTAGACCTCCAAAAAGTATTGGACAATCACTATAAGTTATTGATACTCCTAAAGGCCTCCCACCTATCCATGATCATGATAATGCTATTCATTTGATTCCAGGAATTATTCCTCTAAACATCAGACCTTACAGATATACATATTCCAAAAAGAGTGAAATTGAATGTATGGTTGCATAAATGCTAGAGGATGGTATAATTCAACCTAGTCAAAGTTCTTTCTCTACTCGAGCAGTATTTTTCCACAAGAAGGATGGATCATGGTGTATGTGTTCAGATTATAGGGAGCTAAACAAGCTCACTATTAAAGATAAATTTCCCATTTATGTCACCGATGAAATTTTGGATGAATTACATGGAGAAATTTACTTCACCAAGTTGGATCTTCGTTCAGGATATCATCAAATTAGAATGAAGACTGAATACATTCCAAAAACAACATTCAAAACTCATGAGGGTCATTATGAATTTTTTTTTCATGCCTTTTGGCCTTACTAAATGCCTTCCACATTTCAAGGTTTGATGAATTCCATTTTCAAACCCTCCTTAGAAAATTTGTATTAGTATTTTTTAATTATATACTAATATATAGAAAGTCTTGGAAGGATCATGTTCAACATGTTGACAGGGTTCTCAAACTATTGGAGGAGGAAAAATTATAGGAAAAAACTTCCAAATGTTTCTTTGGAGTATAGGAGCTGGAATATTTGGGTGATATTGTATCTCATGAGGGTGTCAAGGTAGAACCTAACAAAATTAAAGCTATTAAGGAATGGAAAATCCCCACAACCATAAATCGTATTTGAGTATTTCTAGGATTGAAAAGGTATTAACACAACTTTGTTAAGAATTATGGGAGAATAGCAGCACATCTAACAAGATTATTGAAAAAAGATGCATTTTATTTAACTACGTAAGCAACTAAGGCCTTTGAACATCTTAAAGAGGAAATGTGCCAAGCACCACTCTTAGCTACGGTAGACTTCACAAAAACCTTTATTGTGTAATGTGATGCCTTAGGAAATGAAATTGGTGTTGTTTTAATGCAAGAAGGAAGAATCATTTATTTTGAAATTCTTCCAATCACGGGAAAGTATTTACACAAACCTATTTATGAGAAGGAAATATTGGCAATACTACATGCACTAAAGCAATGGAGACCTTACCTAGTGGGAAGACACTTCAAGGTAGAAACATATCATGATAGTCTTAAATACTTTTTGAAACAAATATTATCTTCATAAGAGCAGAAAAATGGTTCTCAAAGATGTTGGGTTATGACTTTGAAATCGTCTACAAAAAAGGGAAGCAAAATGTTGTTGCAGATGCACTCGCAAGAATGGATGAGGATGTGGAAGCATTCATTTGTGTCATTTCTATTATCCAACCTAATTGGATAACCAAAGTAAGAGATGAATGGAAGAATGATAAAAAGGTGTGGACACTCATTCAAAATTTGCAGAAATATCCCAGCACATCTAATACATTTAGCTGGAAAAATGATTCATTATGGTACAAAGATCAGTTATATCTTTGTAGAACTCCAAACTCAAGCAAAATATTCTTTTGGAACTGAACACCTCCCCCTTAGGAGGAAACTCAAGATTTTTAAAAACTTACCACAAGGTCAAGAAGGAATTTTTTTGGGATGGCCCTAAATATAATATTCAAAAGTTTGTGGCAGAATTTTTTTTTTTCCAACAAAATAAAGTTGAGACAATTAAGACCTTGGGTCTGTCACAACCTTTAGCCATTCCAAGTCAGCGTTGGGAGGAGGTCTCAATGTATTTTATCATAGGGTTACCCAAGTCTGAAGGAAAGAGTGTCATCATGGTGGTAGTTTATAGGATTACCAAGTATACACACTTATTATCTCATCCTTTTAAATATAGTACAGTTGCTATTGCATTTATGGAAACAATTCAAAAGCTACATGGAAACACAAAGATTATTATAAGTGACAGATATCCCATTTTCACTGAAAAATTTTGGATGAAATTATTTTCTTTTCTTGGTACTAAATTAGCTCATAGCTCATCTTATCATCCTTAATCTGACGGGAAATCTGAGATAGTGAACAAATGTTTGGAAGGATATCTTCGTTGCTTTGTATCTGATAAATAATCACAATGGGTTAATTAGTTACCTATAGATGAATGGTGGTATAACACTTGCTTCCATACTGCAACAAAAATGACCCCATTTATAGCACTTTATGGATATCATCCACCATCCATCACATCATCTTTAAGAGAAAATTCTAAGGTTGAAGCAGTGGAAGATCACATTGAGCATCAACAACAAGTTCTACAACTCTTAAAGTATAACCTCACTTTGGTGAAAAATCGAATGAAACAAAAGGCAGATCAACATTGTCGTGAAAGAAGTTTTGATGTAGGTGACTAGGTATTTTTACGGCTACAACCATACAAACAAATGTCCCTCAAGAAAGCTATTAAGGATAATAAATTATCACCCAAGTAATATTATCCTTACAAGGTGTTGCAAAATATTGGTACTATGGAATAAAAAATGGAGTTCTCTGCATCTTCCCTAGTACACCCATTTTTTCATGTTTCATGCTTAAAGAAGGTTATCGGTGACAAGATCCCAGTTCAAACAGTGTTTCCAGAACTTGACGAAGAAGAAAAAATCATATTTTAGCCTGAAGCAGTCATAGAAACAAGAACCTGACAATTAATTTTAGAGTATCTCATTAAGTGGAAGAACTTACCCGCTGAATATTCCACGTGGGAGTATGATAATTTTATACAGAAGCGTATATAAATACTCAAGCGTTGAGGACAACACTTTTTTAAAGGAGAGGGGAATTTTAGGTCCCTATAATACTAGTATATCCGCCTTATTTTCATTGTTATTGTAGCCCCCTATTGTTATTGTTGTGCCCATGTATCCCCCATGTTGTTATTGTTGTGCCCATAGAAGCCCAATTTTGTTATTTTTTTCCCTTAGATTATTATTGATATGTAGGATAATATTATATTGTGACCCCTTGGACCTCTATATATACCAAGGAGGTATAATCATTTGTATCATCCAAGAATTGTTTGTTTTTGTAATGTAAAGGAGGTTTCCCCATCAAGTCATCTATCTATCTTTTATTCTATTTTGTGAGTTGGTTCCATAACATTTTGACAAGGAGTCAAATGGAAGGTTATATTTTTTGGGGGGGGGTTAAACCTTTTTTGGTAAAGATATTTTTTGGGGATCTTGTGGTGTATTAGCAGGTGGACATATACCAAGTTGAATGACCAAATCCATGTTGACCCAAAAAATTGATTTAACGTTGATTCTAGTGGGAAAATAATCTGAAACTCCCTGCATATCTGATCATATGTATTAATATTTCTCTAAACTTGTATGAAACCTTACTTTAGAATATAATTCAATGATTAGCATTATCTCTTCTAAAGTTTATTTGCGGATTATTTCATCCGATAAGGAGGGTATTTGATTTTTTATTTGATAATGGTTTTGATTGAATATTTTGCAGGTGGATAAATTTTGGCATAATCATTGGATTGATACGAGTATTTTTTTAAATTAATGTGATTTTTTATTGAGGAAGGTGTATCTGAGTTGTGGATCTCTTAGGTAAATACTCATGCAAAACAAATGTTAGGACTAATTATATTTTTAAATAGTGAAGAAGCTAAACAAGTAGCTTTTCTTATGCAACCTCATTTCTGGAATCACTCAGAGAATATATGATCTCCAAAACCAAGCCTTGAAGCAGTGACAGTTGAATTTTAATAGGCTTGAATCAGCAGTAGAAATATTCAACATCCTTGTATGAGATAAAAGGATAAAATCCAACACATTGAAACATCAAATTTGAAGCAAACAACACTGGTTTATGTATATGAAATTATATTGAAATGTGTAGCATCATCTATATACCTGTTGATGCCTTGAAAATCATTGCAATAACATCTGGGAAAACCACCCGGTTGGGAACTTAAAAATTGTCCCTTATCTGTTTGAGATAGTGGCTCTGACTAGGGATTATGGGACCAGTTTCCCAATGAAGTATAATTGAGTGGATGGGTGGTATTTTATAACTGTGACTTGATGAATGAGATTAAACAACAAGCATAAAAAGTATATAACCTATCTCTATCTCGGGATGAATTATTTTTCTTTTATATATGTGATTTAAAAGATGATCTTAAGTGTATGTAAATGAAGATTTATTAGGCACTTATAGGTATGTAAAACAACTTAAGATAGTTGTTTTGATTAAATAGTTAATCAAATAAATTTTTTAATCATATATCACCTTTAATAATTGTATGTATTTGTTCATGTATTAAAAATGGAAATCTAAGCATCTTCAGAAGTGAATTAATGTTGGATTGTTTTTAAAAAGATACATATAACAAAAAAATCATAAGGAAATTAAACTATTTATCATATGAAAGAGAACATCAACATAAAGATTGAAATACCATATATATCTTAGCTGTGCTCATTTGAAAAATAGTCCTTGGTCCAGGCTTTCTATTAATATAAACTTTAAGAGTACAAAAGTGAAACTTCTCTAAGTCTTCTTTTCAAAATTTCATGACCCTTTCCTAAAAGAGATGAAAGGGTCTATATAGTAAAATAAAAATTATAAAAATATCAAATACATAAAGTGTTGAGGAGTTTTAAACAACCCTCCTTAAAATAAGTAAAATAAAAACAGAAATAGATTTTTTTGGGATGACTCGCTTCATGAATTTGGTGTTGTCTATGTTGTCATTCGTTCCTTGAGTTGAAGGATGTCTATCATAGGTTTAACTTTAGGAGGTTGGCATGCCTTGACATGCAACTGTCTTGTATAGACCACATCTGATAGTGGGGGCAACATGTAAGAGGAAGTTTCGGTTAGACAGCACAACATTAGCCATTGGCTATGTGGCTTGACTAAGTGCTTCAAGTACTTGTCCCAATCAAGATTCTCCAATTTTTTGATGCTTTCTTCCTTCATCTTGGACATTTCTTATCACTGTCTTATCAAATATTTCACAACAGGTAGAGAACTAGATGGGAATTTAGCAATCAGATTGGCAGCAATGTGTTTTTGGCTGACTGTTTCAACAATGTTGTTGGCAACATCTCTTGCCCTGTAAATTTCCCTTTCTGCCTGCCTTAATTGTATATCCTAATCAATGAACAAGTTTAACTTTTTAGAATATTTGATCCTGGGAATATTGGCCTTTCGGCCTTCTGCAGTATCTTTCTAGGTGACATATTGGGAGACTTTATCATAAATCTCATCAAATATGATCCTCTAGTCAGCTACTTGATTCATTAGTGAATCGTATTTTTCACACATATCAATTATGCTAGAAATTTTTTGGCAGAAAAAAACTTGTTGTTGAGCCAACAAAGTGTTTAGTTCTAGTGCTTCCTTTCTAAAATCATCAAATTTTGGGTTATCCTTTAACTGTTTTTGAGTAAAATAATTTGTGTTAGATTACTAAAGCAAATTATCAATCTGGGATCCGTAGGACTTGTGAGACATTCGTGCACAATATATGCTAGGGATTAGTTTATGAAAACTAAAAACTAACCTAATCACACCATTCCTATATTAACTTGAAAATATATTCTACATTCAGGAATTAAAATTTAAACTACTTTCATAATTGAATTCTAATCTACACTTGCAAAATTCAAAACTAGTGTGAACTTCACAGTTGTTTTGTAATCAAATATAAGTTATGGATCTCAATTGGGAGCTAATGTCACGACAATGATAGGATCCATAAAAGCATGAAATATAACTTCAATTGTGCATAATTGAAAGTCTAATCTATGCTTACAGAATTGAAAACTAATATAACACACATGAAAAAATCAAAAACCTATGGCTGTTTTATAACCCAATGCCCAAACCTGTCCATTTGGAAGATGACAGAATCACATTTATGAGATAAATTAGCGAGAATAAGATTCAAAAGTCAATTGTAAATTTAAATAACTACATAATCAAATATAATCTAGCATTCTTCATGAATTCAAAAACACTCTTACATGAAAATTAAATCTACAATCGACCGGTCGAACACACTTGCATGAATGGAAAATCTAAACTATCAAACTTTCAATGAAATGAAAACAACATAACAATTAAAATTAAATGATATACTTGAACGAAATAAAAACTAATATCAAAATAAAACCTACTTTATCTTACATTATAATATGCTCCATGATATCTCCTACTTCACATCTCCCTCCATGCTTGGAACCTCAAAGCTTTATTCAATTTCTCCAAAATTACAAAGTACAAAATAATAAGAGTAACAAGAAATTAGTTGTTAACAAGAATTCCATTGTTACAAATAAAGGAGAGAGATCTCCTATTTATACAAATTATTAAGAAACCTCCTCATTAATGAGGATCATTTTTCCTCTCCTTTGATCCATAATATTGTCAACCAATTTTCTAACCATAGGCCACATATCCCTCCTTCAAATATTCTTCATATCATGAAGATAATTTCGAATTTGATCTTTGGGAGCCACATAAGAGGGCCTTGGAATCTTCCAATGAACCTACACATGTCACAAAACTCTTTCCACTTTTAAGGTATAAGCATATGCATATTATTTCCTAACTTTTGATCACAAATTCACTTAAAAACACTAGAAATTAATAATGTTTGGAAAACACAAGGGTAACCCAAATTATGATGAAAGTGAGATGAATGTAGTGACATGGTAGTAAAATGGAGGATAAATGGAGGTGATATAATGGACATGATGGTGAAAGTGGATGTCTTTTTACGGACAATTCTGAGACCCAACATACCCCTCAACTAAATTGGTTGCATGTCCTCATGCAACCTATTACATTGATTCATATAATCTTTGAATTGTCTTGCTTTTGAATGAGCTTTGGCTTGTATTAATTCTCCTTTAACTTTGCATCATCACAGATATTGATAACTTCATTATTTTTGCAAAGTTTTCTTTGAAATACATTGGATTGCAACATTCATCTTTATGGTTGGTTCTTGTGTGACAACCAAAATTGATTTTTTTCTTATATGGTTGGTTCTTGCGTGACAACCAAAATTAATGAGTATTGGTTCTTGTGTAACAATACTTTTTTTATTCTTTGTTGCATCCAATTATCTTGAAAACATTAAGAATTTATCTTTTCAATTAGCCATAAACTCATCAATTTGATGATTTGCAAGACATATAATCTTTTTGAATCTTAATGCAATAGTAGTTGTATGTTGTTTTTATAAAATTAATGTGGCATAAGATGTAAATATATGGAGTGATATCCCTTCCCCCCAACTAATTGGTTTTGCAATTTATGAAGTGAGAAAAGTAATATTGTGGAGTGTTTTTCCAAAAATTATAACTTTAGCATTTTAAGGAATTGCATGATAAAAAGTTAGAAAAGAACATACTTTCACTTACCTATGAAATGGATAAGTTGTGTATATGTAGTTGCTGCAAAAATCTGATCTGATGCTTCTTCAATTGGTTGTGCAAATAATGGATGAAGTTGTGAAAGTGAATCTTTATTGTTGCTACTGAATTTGTTGAATCTTCTACATCTGCTACATCTGCTACAAATGTTGAATAATGATGGATCTGATAGCCTTCATGTCATTATCACACATTGGCACAATTCTTATATATGTGAATGAATTTTTTGATGTCGAACATAGTAAGAAATTGTTGACTTAGTGGCCATTAATGTATGCCACTAATCAACACGATACCTCTCACCATTGATGAAAATGAGAGTCGAGATGCCTAAGCACATCTTTCTAGGTACAAATAAATTTTTTGATGTCGAGTAACCTAGAAGATTCCTCAAACAAGGGACATTAATGTATTCCCATTTTTTGTTGGAAAGAAAAATTTCCATTAAGTCATGCAAGCCTCAAGGTAATTTTTTTGAAAAGGTTTTTAAAACTCAAAAAAGACTATAGATATACAGTTTTCTTTGAAGCAGGATTTATTTGGGAAAGGAAAATGAACATGAAAATAAAAAATTTAATCAGCATGTAAGTGGTTTGATTTCTTTTATTTATGAGTTAGGTGTGGATGTAAGTAAATGAATGTGAATGGACAGTGAACATGAATGAAGAATGAATGTGAATGGATAATATGAAGGGAAATGAGGTGATTGTTTTATTAAGAAGCATGGATGTAATGGAGACAATGGAATTTGAAAGGCTTTCAAGTTTTGGATCTGATCTGTATTAGCATGCGCTCATGCATTGATGTTTCATATTTTTTTTTGATCATCTTCTTGTGAAATAAATGTGGTCTCTGAGAGAGACAATGTTCGCTTATGGTCATTTGTCCTTCCTCCTGGAACCTGCAAAAAAAAACTAGTACTTCTTCTGCAGTGGAATTTAAGACTATCAAAAGAGAGAGGTGATCAATCTCTATGGTTATGATATTTACACTAAAAATCTGAGAATTGGTACTAATAAAACAATTTCATGAAGGAAAACCAAAATAATTTATACCTGTGTCGAAACTAGTGCCTCAAGTTACCTATTGTGTATTTTCAGAAATTTATTCATTATTTACTATTTCAAACTTTGATGATAGCATTCTCATTGTGTATATCTCATCTAGATATTTCCAATGATGCTTGAATCGTCGAAATCCGATATCGTATGATAAAGTTAGGATGATTTGAAATTTGGGTGAAACAGTGAAGTTTCTCAGCTGCAAGATTGATGTTTAGTTGTAGAAATGCGCAGTAGTTGCAGATTTGTATAGTTTCCGTAGCTAGAAATCTTGAACAAAAAGTTAAGTATACAAATTTATGCATGTAATCAGTCGGATCTTTGAATTAATCATTACCTCCTCCAGAAAATGAGAAAATACCCTACTTATTTATTAATGCAGTCATTCTCAAAAAATTCTCAAAAATCGAGAAGAGATATGATGCAGGGTAGACAACATCATATTGTTGCACACAAAATAAATGGCATGGCATAACTTATACAACTAAATGTAATAAATACAATACAAAACCTATACAAGTTGGGAGCCTCATTTTAAGATGCGTGTCCCCCATAGCCACTAAATTCATTAGTTCTGGGAAAAGAAAGTTTTTTTAGTGAGGATGATGATGGTGACAGCCGATACTGCACTTCTACTGTTGACAATGTCCTGTCAAGTGAACTCACTGTAATTTGAACATCACATTCAGATGAAGGAAAATGTTATCACAATTACGCTATGTGACATGTGGATCGAATGCTACAGTGGAATTTTTTTTTAACTTGAATTATTCCCCCTTCAGCATGTCGTGTTGAAACAATTCTCTGTGCATTAAATCATTTTTCCTCGCACAGTCTATCAAATTATTCTCCAAAGAACCACGAATTTCTCTCAAACGATTACGAAATTGAGGAAATCATTTCTTAGTTATTTAATTCACCCCATTTTTTATTTGGAATTATGTATTACGAATAAAGCACATTCCCTAAATGTGGTGCTATGCATTTAGAAAAATAGATCAAAGAATTTGCAGACAATTTTCCTAAGAGTAAATAGACACATAGAAAGTTGGAGAAACTTACTTCCGATCCAAGCGCTTCTTATTCTCCTTCTGTCGCTCTTGTTGTCGCTTCCAATCCAAATTTGATCGTCAGACTAGTTCCTACAAGTATGAACACTAAACACCAAAGATATTGCAATATATAGACGGCTATTTATCTTAATCAATTTAATCAATGAAACATGAAACATATACATCAACTAAGAATCCATAATATGAAAGATAGAAGCTTATACAAATATATATGTGGGAAAACGAGAAGCAATCTTTATTAATGGATATAAGAAGGAGGTTACAACCAGTGATTGATTTGATGTCACCAACTCCAGCATCATCTCAACCTCATCACAATGAACATCTCTCTAGCAGTATACCACTCAAATAAAATACTTAATTGAGAATTCAACAGCATTTCTTTAACAAATTTCTTCCTTCTCAAGCACTAGGATTTGTTCTCAATTTATAGATCATTTGAAGGTAGTTTCACAATCAATGACTTTCTAATAATAGGCAAGACATGTTCCCAAGATCAGAGGTGTTATATGCACACATGGATTCAAATTTTGACACATATGGACTCTTCTAGAAGGCACTGTCCATGTGGAGATTCAGGAACAATGAGAATTTCGCTCCCAATTGACCAACGCACTCTTGAGTGTCTAGAAGTGCTTTGCAGAGCACCCTTGAATTGAGGTAACTTCATATGCAAAGCAGTTAGTCCCTTGATAGGCTGCGTTGGTGAGCTCATAGGTGATATAACATATACTTAAAATCTTGGAAACCTTGCAATGGAAGTCATGGATGATTTGTTCTTGTTCTTTGTCTTAGGGCATGTAGCAACTAAAATGATAGGGGATGATAGACCCTATTTATTGGTTCTTGGGATGATGTCCAGTTTAACCAGGTCATTGGGAATGGTTCCCAAATTGACCTATAACAATTTCCTCCTAAAGCATGAAGGCAGAACAATAATAACAATATTTTTTGAATGAGATGATTTACATTGTGATGGGCTAGAACTAAAGTGGAGTGGCGACCTGCATCAATCTTACAATACATTACATCATGGTATATCCTCTTGATCACGAATATTTGAGGGAAGGAGTTCCCATTCTCAGTGCATAAACTATCTAATAACATGTACATAGCGCAAAAAGTTGTCTACATTGGAATATTTCCCAATACAGACATTCCTACAGATATAGGCCCATGTTCGGATGGTGATCTGTATGTAAGGCCACTGTATAAATGATGTGTACAAAAATCCTGAAATCGTAGGTCGGATAGAGGAAACTAGATCTGGGGTCTTCTTATTTCGTTCACTCGATCGTTCGGGTACAAGTCTATCCATGCGAATATATGATTTGTATTCGAACATGGTAAGACATCGTTTGATTACTAGCCAATGATGTGAGTTGTTAACAAACGCAAGAGAACCACCATTGATTTTAATGGCCCTCAAGGTACTGCAGTACATTTTGTAAGGCGTGAATATATGATTTGATGTCGAATGCCAAACAAAATCTTTCGGTCAAAATTCTGGAAGCAAGGATCTTGTCGATGTTGTAACAAGCCTCATAGTACTGGAAGATGATGTTTCTAAGTAAACTTCCTAGATGATGATTTGACATCAACAGGAAGCTAGTTTATTGCGAAACGTGAGTTACTGATTTTGGAGACAAAATGTGACTTGATATAGCAATGTTCAGGGATGAATGTAATGAGAATAAAGGTTTATGATTATTGCAGAAGGATGAGTATTCACTGGATGACTTCTCTGGAACATATCAGCGACACTGAGATGAGTTAGCAGCATTTACCCAAAATCGAAGTGAAGGTATGATGAACCATAGGTATGAATGAACCGTCAAGAATATTACCCAACCCAAACAACCATGATGATGGAGTGAAGTGTCATGTTCAAGAGCGACCTGTTACCGTAAAAAAAAATTTCACTTTCCCAAATTTTCCCCGGTCATTTTTCGACCAGTAACTCTTTATTTTTTAACAAGCTTGAGGAGGATAACATATGCTTGATCTATAATTCAACCCTTCGGGTGAATAATGTATCGCTATTTAATAATTTAATGATTCTAGCGATGAATGAAACTCGATTCTTACCATGATCGACAAGCCCATCATTATTTTATGTTTTAACGAGCCTAGCGACAGTGATAGCCCAGTCCCTTTTCATATTTAGAGAGTTTGAAAAAGAGGACGAAAGAAAACTCCATGAGTACTTTTTTGTAAAGTTATCGCTCAGATCCGAAAAAGTGTAAAATAATATCTGAGAGAACCTCCAAGCCATGTTCGACTAAGGCATTCCTTTTTCGTAAATAATCTATCTCAGTCTGGAAAAGGGTTAAACTTATACTGAGAAGATATAAATTCATTTGCTTTTACGAGCTCGAAAATACAAATGCTCGGCAATAATTTCACATTATCGGAGTCTGAAAAGAGCTAAAAGAAGACTCCAGTGGTTCCTTTTTCGTTGTTATCGAAGCTTAAAAAAGAGATAAAAGTACATTTCAAGTCCTTTTTCATTGTTAACAAAGCTCGAAAAATCAGGATAAAATTATGCTTTGTCGTCAAATCATTCTTGAAATAAATTTGCATGAATAGTATGTTCATCAGTTGTAAAACCTATTCAAAACAACATCAAATGAATTAAAAATACCTGTTTCATGATAAAAATAGAATAAAACCATAGTCACAGCAATAAATATGATTTGAAAATAATCAAATAACTAATTAAAAGAGTTTTACTATTCATTTTTACCATTCGAAAGTTACCATTTTCATTTTGGAGCCCTGAACCTATTTTTGCCCCTGAACTTCAGTCGTTGATTGCGATCGATTCTATGGAGGGTTTTCATCACCGTTGGATCCAGGTTTGTGCCATAAACCCTATCTTTATTTCAGTAGTAAATTCATTTCATTTCACTACAATTTTTTATGGATTTGGGCCCCTTAGGGTAAATTATTTTTCCAAAGAGGGAAATGCACCCTTGAGCATCGAAACCTGTGTTTTGGAGCACCTAAATTGAAGCCTAGGTGAATATGCAATGCATTGTCCCTTGTTCAAGACTGCATTGGGCGCAATTCACATTCTTGATTCTTGCATTGTACCCAAAAATTTCCTGATTTTTTGCATGAAAAGGAGTCTAATGAGACTTATGGTTATGTTTCAGGATTTCATCAGACTAGAATGACAATTTCTTGGAGAGAAAGAGAGCATGAAGAACAAAATGTGATTTCCCTAAATGATCCAGGTACAGTAAGAGCCCTAAGAGACTATGGGTTATTAAAGTACTTTCGCTTGTTAGGGATGAGGCAACAAATAGAAATCTTGGAGTTTCTAGTTCGAGCATGGGATCTGATTATTGAGGCATTTCACATTAGGAACACAGTGGTTCCTATTAAAGTGGAGCATGTATATTTTCTTACAGGCTTTTCGAGGAGAGGCTTGCCTATTTCTCTCTCAGGGTCTGCTCTCGAAGGAGAGACAGTGAGAGATTATTTTTTTCAATATTGTTATCCAGGGGCATAGCCAAGCAAGGATGGGAAAATAAACACATGTGACATTCATGATTTTCCTTTGAGAACCATTCTATTCACGATCGCAAAGCTTGTTGGCACCGTTAGATTACATGTAGCAAATAGATCTTATATGCAGTATGCGCTAGAGTGCATGGAGCCAACAGTCTTCAACTGGTATGAAGTTGTACTTTATCAAATAAAAGAGAAATTGAATAAGGAAAAGGGAGGAAGGAAGAAAAACTTTAGTTATGGTTCGATCCTCATTTCATTTTCCATAGAGCGGATTCCACTGATGCAGCCTTAGCATGTGACACCGGGTGTGTCTAACCCTCGAGATCCGAGGTTGCAAAGATGGGTAGAACTAATGGCTAGGCACACAGGCCAATTTTCCGTTGTGTTCTCTACTACATTCTTTGCCTGGTTCAGGTGACAGGTTATCGCCATTGATGAGTATTCATATGCAGGTGTCAATTTCCGAGGAGATCCAAATTTAGCTTTACTAGAAGGCGCTTAGTGGGGTGCAATAGGTAAGAATGTTTTGACCATGTTTTTTATTTTTCTAAGGTTTATACAATTTTTTTGTATTTTGATGTTTACCCAAGACTAAACTAAAGTTTTAATGTAATTCAGATGTTGCTCGAGTTCAACCGGTGGAGGAACCAGAGCATAGAGCGGATGAGACAGCAGAGAGGGCTATCGGGAGAGAAGTCCTTTAGGATTTAGACATGGCTGAGACTCTCTCTGAGCTTCAACAACACATAGAGGGTTTGACCTTCGGGATTCCAGATTTTCGGATCGAAGAGTTACCCATGAAACTGCAGCGCCACACTATAGGCGTTCCTAACTGCTAGATGTAGTTACTTTGTAGGATAGATAGATCTATAGCATGTTACCATGAGCATCACTAGTTTACTTTTGACATGTTGCATACATTTTGAGGTTAGATGACCAATGTGTCTTGGGCACAATTTTTTGTAAAAAACCTATAACTATATATCTATTTAATTTCAGTGTTTTCCCATGTTTATTATGCAATCCTATTCAATTATGTGAATGTATCTTTACATGTGTTGCAAATTTCCGTCTATAGCATGATTAGCTAAATAATCATTCAATATGTTCGAGTTCCTAGAAATGTGTTGATATTGAATAAAATCAAAGTGTCTTTCCAAAAGTCGAACTCTTAGGAAGAAATGATGCAGTGTTGGATTTCTAACAATATAAACTTTAATAAGTTGTAATACCACAAGTTGTGAGTCTAACCTTATGATGATGTGGTTAATACCAAATGAAATGGCATCAAAGAGAAGTTAGATCAACACGCTATACTCAGCGATATTGTTTGTCGATCTACCGATACAAATCCCTTGAAAACTCACTAACTCGTTGTGAAAATGGCCCACGTTGCAGAGGATATATTTTGCATACTACGACTAGCACCATCAGCATATCCAATAAATGGTTCCAAAGATTCAGAAATCTGCGATGAAATGTAAAGTGGATTACTAACGTCAAGAAAACTCTAAAAAAAACTAAGACATTGAATGCAAATCAACAGCATATATATATACATATAATACAAAAAATTACTACGCTCATGATTAAGCATAGTAATGTTTCAAATACAACCCATTTTGGGGTTGCGCCAACATAATTCCATCATAATCCACCAACTCGTAAGCACCTTTAGCAAGGATTATTTTGATAATATAGGGGCCATGCCATAATGGCTCAAATTTCCCTGTACCTATTACATAAGCTTCTTGATCATAAAGAAGGACCAAGTCACCCTCTAATAAAATGTGAGGCTGGACATTTTTGTCGTATTGCACCTTTATACATCTCTTATGTGCTTCGTTGGCCAATTGGGCTTCACAATGCATTTCATCAATATGGATGAGGTTAAAAATACGGGCTTATTATTCTGAGGTGTCAGGAAACATGTTGATTGTGAGTTTTAACGACAGTATTTCACATTGGATTGGCAAGATAGCTTCCAGACCATACACCAATTGAAAGGGAGTAAATCCAGTTGTGTTTTTCACCGAGGTTCGGTACGCCCACAAGGCCAAGTACAGGATCAAATGCCAGGTTTTTTTATGAACTCCTATCATTCGTTGAAGCATACGTTTAAGAATATTTTTGATATCTTCAACTTTTCCATTTGATTGTGGATAATAAGGAGTAGAATTATCATGTGACAATCCTAAGTTGGCAGTCAATTCAGTCATCATGTGGTTGTGAAAATTCTTCCCATGATCTGTGACTATAGCCTGTGGGACCCCAAATCATGCAATAACATGATTAAATAAAAACAATGCAAATGTTTTTCATGTGTTCTTGAATGTAGGCATCGCTGCGGCCCACTTGGTAAAGTAGTCTACTGCGACAATAATATAACCATGCCCCCTAGACGAATGAGGGTTACAGGTCATGAAGTCAATGCCCCATTTCAAAAATGGTCCTACAGAGACAACAGGATGCATTGGTGCTAGGTTTGCAGATTTTACGATTAAATATCTGGCACGCATGACAACTTCTGACAGTGAGGATGCAGTCGCGAAATATGGTAGGCAAAAAGTGACCAGCGCGGAGTATATTTTGCGCTGTAGCGTACACAGACAAGTGTCCACCATGTTAGCGCTCAAATCTACCTTAGGCTGAAATAAGGTAAAACTCAAGGCTACATCAAACCACGCTCAGCCTCATAGCTAGCCCTACGAGGACATGAGAGGGCTCTCTCCGGGTCTATCTCGGCAAAAGGTCTTCAAAGGGGTTGAGATGACTTATAATGAATACTGATTTTAGGCTAGTAAAGAGATAGGAAAGTTTGATTTTGATTTTTTGGGTTTTTTGTTGAAAAAAATGGGAAAAACAATTTTGGGTCCGGGGATAAGGCCAGATCTTTGCAGAATTCGAGTTGGGGCGAGGTAGGCAGTAGTCTTGATGCTTTTGATTAGGTGTATGGATGGATCAGAACGACAAGGAGCTGAAGATGCCAAGAGAGAACATGGATCCTCTCCAAACTGGTGAAAACATGTAGAACTAAACAAATTTAAAGGCAGAGCATTGAAAACAATGGATTCAACCTCATTTACTCATTCATTTAGTTTCAGAAGCATAAGAAGGGAATGGCATACATTAAACATGAAAGAACTTACAATAAACTGAGAGAAAACACCATCAATAACTGAAAGCCACAAGAATCCCAACAGGTGCTGCAAAACCTCTGATCTTTCCTTAGCCAAAATATGAAAAATATGTACAATAGTGTGCCAAAGTTTTCCCAAGAGTCCAACCTATCCAACCTCTGAAAATGATTGAGAAATTACATCATATAGACTATCCTAACCCCTTCCCACACCTCTAGGGGTCGAATTCCTCCTTCTAGGAGCAGTTCCAACTAATTCTAAACAAGGAGCTAGAATATAGGCATCCAAACAACTTGCCTCTAAAAGGAAGGAAACTGATTCTTTCACTTGATTTTTACTTTTTTAGGAGTGAATCATCTAGAATAGGTAAAAATGAGTCCAAGTTACATGAAAACCATAATATTACATCAATATAACTCAAAAATTACATCCACAAGCAAAACTGGTCCATCTGGCCGAAATTCTGAGCTGGAAGGTGAAAAATTGACCAAAAATCTATATGCGTAGCGTGCCTCAGCTATATGCGTAGCGCGCCGTTCAGCCTACTTTTGGGGCACTTCCTGGAGTCCAAATTGAGCTCATGATATCTCGTTGGAAATCCCTGTATGTTGGCTATCCAACCCAAGTAGAATTTCCCAATTTGGAGCTCATTTTCCCCTCCAAAACCTCATTCTCCCAGAAGTACTTTCTGCTGGTGCAAAAGGTGGCAGAAAGGTGGTTTTCATGGTGTTTTTGGCCCTTTTGATCATCCAGAACTTAGTGAAATGCTTCGGCCATACTGGAGCATGCATAACTTACCATGAAAAATCCAAAAATATAAAGTTTTCCTCCAGCAAGTGTCCCAATCATAAGCGAGCGCGTCGATGCGCTACTCGTATGGCTGAAAAATCTGTTTTGAGACCAAAATATTTCAAAATGATAAAAAATTCTCCGAATTTGCTCAAATTCGGATTGAAGACCCTCCATCATGTATCATGCCCAGCCAACGAAGCCTCGGCCAAAATCTGGAGTGGATCAGGCGTTTCACGACGCTTCAGTGTCCTCCTGGTGTATGCAGTTCAGTGGTGCAATCTCTGTCTTGGTCATATAATGTATCGATGTCCGCCTCCATGATGTTGCAAAATCTGTGTTGGCTTGAATGAGATGAAGAATGAGGATTTGGTGCTTTTGTTTCAAACGCCAAATGTGGGAGGAACTGTGGGAAATAGGGCCGTGTGAATA
This sequence comes from Pinus albicaulis, assembly GCA_034641835.2. Lineage (NCBI taxonomy): Eukaryota > Viridiplantae > Streptophyta > Pinopsida > Pinales > Pinaceae > Pinus > Pinus albicaulis. The sequence continues at coordinate 176,717 of JAXQQM020089065.1, read as the reverse complement.
GTGGACTGTGGTAAAATGAGCTATGGGAACAACATGATTCAATTAAGTGAAGAAAATATGCTTGAGTCAAGTGAAATTAAGGATGTGAGTACAGTCACTTGACTGTATGGAATTTTGGAACCTATAACTGATATGAAGGATGGAAAATGGTAACAAATGGCAAGTTTTAGGGATGGGATATAGGGAAATAGGAGAGGGACGAAGTGATATGAGTGATTTTAAAGGGAATAGGGAAAAGGGAGGCATTGTATGATGATATGACAGTAGTGGGGAAAGGAAAATACAAGTGATATATGGAATGTTTTGGCACCAAATTCAAATTCTAAAACTTCAAATTCAAACCCTAAAGAGGCATTTCTTTACAAGAGAGTAGGATTTATGTTCTTCAACATTCATACTCTTACAAACGATCTTCAAAAAACTCCAAACACTGACCAAAGATAATAGCAAGATGATTTAAACTTACATGAGGCAAAGGAGACTGAGAGAATTTGAATTTTGAAGAGCAGTGGCAAAAAATTTGTGTTCTGGTCCAATGCGTAGCGCGCTACATAGTGCATTTTGAAAGAGGCTTTTGGAGGCCTTCCCGGTGTCCAAATTAAGCGTGTGATAGCTCATTGGAAATCGCTTGGAGTCTAATTTCCAAACCAAGTGGAATTGTTCAATTTGGAGTTCATTTACCCTATCATAAATCAAATCTCCCAACACTACTTCCTGCAGGTGCATCAATTCTTCTGAGGCGATTGTATTTTTGACATTTCTCTAAAACCATGACACCTGTGTAAAAATTGAAGGATTTTTTTATTCCTTGGCATGTTTTGTACAAAAACCTCTCTCAGTTTTCCAAAATTCATCTTTTATTGCTCTGAAACATCATTTGAGTGAAACTTATTCCAATGTGTGAAACAAGGGATTTTGTCGAAATGAAGCGAAATGAAGGGGATAAAGGGCTTCTAAATTCTTGGGGAAATTTTGGGAAGTAGGGAGGGATGTTAGGAAGTAGGGGAAAGTGGAATCTCAAAGATTGAGTGAGGAGAAGGGGTCCAAAAGGGAAAAACACAGGCCTAGCCTAGAAGATTGCCAAGTTGTGGCAAGAAACTAGGGTTTGTGCAAAAATGAGGAATTTGGGGGATCTCAGTGATGGGAAGTGTTTAATAAGGTACATTAAGGATAGAGGAAGGTGTGTGAACATCAGGATACAATTTTTTTCGATGATTTGAACATCCAAGAGAAATTACCTCCAAAACCCTAGGAGAGGGAAATGGACCTTACCAAGGCACAACTGAAGCATGAACAAGTTGTAAAATGACCCAATGGAACTTGACATGATGATGAAAACCCTCTGAATAATGGTACACTCAGCTGAATGGTGACATGGACCGACATTTGGACAACTTTGAAAAAAGTGAAAACAAACCCTAGACCTAATGCCTAGTGACCAAATTTTGCTTGAAGACTCATTGAAATGACAAAATTTGACCTTGACACCTTAAAATCACTTTGTAAGAGCATGTTTGATCACTGAAGGAAAGCTGCAAAGGCTGAAACTAACACACCACAAGCCCCAACATGACAATCATTTAAAACCTTTTCGGCCTCCTCATGAGTGAGGCACCTTCTTAAAATTGTATTGACACCACGACGATAAATTGTATCGCCGACAACCAGATAATATTTGGCTTAGCATCAAATACATCGCTGGTCAGAGTGAGAGGTATCAGGTTGAAAATTCCGGGTCTTGAGATAAATGATAAAATCCCCATAACCATGTTGATATTGCAACAATATTATGACCTTAGTGGAAAGAAGTCGCCTTCACTAAGTGGGCCCGCAAGCTATTTTTGGCGCAAGTCTATTTTTAGACATGTCGATCATATTCTATGAGTTGCAGGATGCTATTTTTGGATGATTGGTCAATTTGGAAAAATAGATGGACTTCTATTTTAGACATATTGGGCGAAATCTATTTTTAGATTGCCAGTCTAAAAATAGATATGTCGAATATTATTAGCTCTTAATAATATTTGGACTATAAACATTATCTTATTCTCTTGGAGCACTTCAGTTAAGTGCACAGATGTGGCACAGGAGATGACAGAAGGAATTACGATATTCTTGAGGGTTAAGTGGAGCTATTGCATGGATACTTCAGTTAGAACTCATGTGACAGAGTTTGGTGGAGTTATTGAGGTAGTTGATGGAGTTGTGTTCAGTTTAAGTTAGTTAAACATAGTTGAGCTAGTTGTATCTAATCTAACTGATTGATATACTAGTGAGAGTGGTGTGAATTAATTATTAATTAATTCAATACTTATTAACTCATTAATCAACTAAATAATGCATCAGTTAACTACAGTGCATGGACAGTTTCAGTGGAGACCAGTGAAGAGGTAGGTGAAAGAGCAGTGTGACTATCAGTTGTGACTATAGTGTTGCATGATTTGCAACAACCAGTGATTGGAGATGACAATGAGGATTGCGTGAGAAATTTTGGACCAATTCGAGTTCATTCAGAGCCATTCTTCAGCATTTATTGCGTAGTAGAGGCAAGCTATCAGGTGGCAGAGATTGGTGCATGTGATTTGCTAGATCGGGCTTGATTAGTGTGTAACAATTGGAGATTATACTGAGAGCTTTGTGAGGAGCTTTGTATAATTATTGTTACATGATCTCTATGACATATAATGTACAGATATTTGGGGGTTTTCAGCTTTAATCTTTCCCATAAAATACTATGTTCATATGTGTGATTGTTTATGGTTTTAATGTGCGCATGTGATTGTTTTTATTTCCGCAATTAATGATCAATGGCAGAAGAGATTATGTATTGTGCATGAAGTTAAAATAGTGTGTGATCAGGAGAATATCGGTGTATAAAATATCAGTTATCAAATTTATACATGGTATCAGAGTGATATTGATCATTGGAGCAATTGCAAAACATTGAAGCGGTTGAGTTTTGTGCTGGTGGAATTCGAATTTGCGGCAGTGTTTTCTTGGTGTCGCAATTGAGATGTTTTTCAACGAATTGCGATTGGAGTATGCCCTTGAGGGAAGCTCAAATTATATTGCATGTAAGGACAGGATGGAGGCGGTGCTGGATGACAATGGGTTGAAGGAGTTCATAGATGCAGAAATTCCAAAACCTGCTTCTAGCGATGTTGCCGCACTTTACGCATGGAAAAAGAAGACAGAAAACTGTCGAAGAATTCTATTGGATGGTGTAAAGGATCACATAGTGTCCAGCCTTCATGGTAAAGGTTCTCCATTCTTGATGTGGAAAGTGTTGACAGACTTATTCCAAAGCAAGAGCGACCAGAGGAAGTTGGTGCTCAAGGATAAACACAGGAACATAAAAATGGAGAAAGGCGACAGTATGCCCAAGTACCTCACGAAGTTCATCCAATGTAGGGATGAGTTGGGAAGTGTGGGGGTGACTGTAGATGACGAGGACTTGGTGAGCTTGGCTCTCCTTGGGCCTCTGAAGACTTGGCATTCCTATCAAGACTCTGTCAATGGTCGGGAGAAATTTCCAGGATGGGAGCGACTTTGGTCGGATCTTGTGCAAGAGGAGATAAGGCGGAGTACCAGGGATGGATCTTCATCAAATAATTCAGATGAATAAAATTGCGCTTTGGCTACCAAATAAAGGAAATGGAAGAGCAAGAAGAATGCTTCTCAATCCGGTGTGAAAGGCAAGAAGCAGGACATGTCCAAGGTGAAGTGCTTTCACTGTCACCAACACGGACATTACACCACTAATTGTCCACAGAAGAAGAAAAATAAGCAAGCTGCGGATCTGCAGCTGGAGAGGCCTTAGCCTCATAGTTTGAGCTGTATTTTTCACTAATTTCATGCTTGGTCTCAATTATGATGGGTTCAATGTGGTTTCTTTACAGTGGTGCGTCTTTTCACATGACAGGAGACAAAGATTTGTTTACTGATCTGGATGAGAAATATCTTGGAGTGCACATCGAGATGGGCGATGATGGTAGATACAGTGCGACTATCAATACCATTTCCTTTGAGAGGGAGTCTGGTAAACCCTTCATATTAAAGGAAGTGATGCATGTTCCGGGATTGAAGAAGAATCTTATCTCTATGGTGATGTTATAAGACAAGGGATATGATGTTGTCTTTAGCGAGGGAAAGGCTTTCCTGCGTATTAAGGCAACTGGTGAAACCCGGAGGATAGGGGTTCGAGTTAAGAACCTTTATCAATTGCAGGTAGATGGCTACGCAGCAATGGCAGGCAAGGCAAAAGGAGTGGTGAGCCGGAATGATGGTGAGCTGTGGCACAGGAGATTGGGCCACCTTCACCATGGAGCTTTGAAAATTTTGCAGCAGATTTCTACCGAGCTTCCCAAATGTACACTTGCGCAGTCAGATCAGTGCAAGGGATGTACTTTGGGAAAATTTGTGAAATCCACCTTTCACGAGAAGGATAGTTGCACCACGAAGATCCTTGAGAGAATTCACACAGACGTGTGTGGACCTTTCTCAGTAGCTTCGACAGCAAAGCACAGGTACTATGTGATATTTGTTGATGATTTTTCTCGGAAGTGTTGGATCTTCTTCATGCAAAAGAAGAGTGAGACATACTCAAATTTATTTGAGTTCAAGGCACTGGTTGAGAAAGAATCGGGGAAGTAGATGAAGAATCTTAGGAGCGACAATGGTGGTGAATTCATCTCTGGCGAATTCAAGGACTTTTGCAGCGCAGAAGGAATTCGAAGAGAGCTCATAGCGCCTCATAACCCACAGCAGAATGGGGTTGCTGAGCAAAAGAACAGAACGATCGTGGGTGCGGTACAGGCGATGTTGCATGATCAGGGCCTTCCCATACACTTGTCGGCTGAGGCATGCAATACTGCGGTTTATGTGCAAAACCGTTGTCCTCACGGGATACTTGGCATGAGTACACCCGAGGAGGCATTTTCTAGTAAGAAGCCTGATATTTCCCATTTGAGGACTTTTGGTTCACATGTTTACATTCATGTGACGAAGGATGCCAGGAAGAATCTGGAGCTGACTGCAGAGGTTGGAATATTTGTGGGTTACACTGATACGCCCCACAACTATCGTGTGTATTTTCCAGATAGTTGCAAGACTATTGTGCGACGGGATATCAAATTTCATGAGGAGAAAGCCATGAAGTGTTCACTTGAGAGGGAGCCACACTTGCATGCAGATGAGGAGCTATAAGTTCCTAAGGATGAGCCTTAGGATGTGGATCAGCCACAAGAGGAGGTTCATGGAGTGGAAGAGACCACTCTTGCAGCGCCAACCATCAGAGGGCGGAAGCGCACTATAGAAGTTGAGCGACTGGCTCAAGATGCAGAGAAGATTGTAGGAGCACCTACATCACAGCGCGGACAGAGACAGTCACCTGACCGGTATACTGGATACATGACTCTTATAAGAAAGTGTATCATGACAGAACAATCCTCCTTTGAGGAAGCTGTGGAGGATCCTACATGGGTAGATGCCATGGTGGAAGAGTATGATTCAATTGTCAGAAACAGTGCATGGGAGAATGTCCCAAGGCTGGAAGGGAAATAAGTGGTAGGTTCAAAATGGATCTACAAAGTGAATCAAGTAGCTGACGGGAGTGTGGAGAAGTACAAGGCAAGATTTTTTGCCCGAGGCTTCTCACAGATTGAGGGGATCGATTATGAGGAAACCTTTGCACCTGTCGTAAGGAATTCTTCCATACGGATGATTCTTGCTCTCTCAGTGTGGATGGGGTGGCACATTCATCAGATGGATGTGAAGACTGTGTTCCTCAATGGAGTGATTGAGGAGGAGGTGTACATAGAGCAGCCCAAAGGTTTCGAGATCTTCAGCAGCGAGTCACATGTGTGCAGGCTCAAGAGAGCATTGTATGGGTTGAAACAAACACCTCGTGCTTGATACACATGGATAAAAATTTATTTCATGGGACTTGGATTCTCCAAGAGTGAGGTGGATCCGAACCTATACCAGATTGTGGTGGAGGGTAATTTTCTAATCATTTTACTTTATGTAGATGATTTGATTTTGATGGGTGATGAACTTTTGATACACTCATGCAAGGCTGATCTTGCAAAATATTTTGAGATGAAGGACTTGGGCCTCCTTCACTATTTCCTGGGATTGGAAATTTGGCAGCGCATTGATGTACTGTTTGTGTCTCAAGGCAAGTATGCCCGGGAGATACTGGAGAAGTTCAACATGCATGGCTACAAGCATATCGGCACTCCTCTTCCTGGTGGTTGGAGGAAAGAGGATGCTACATCGGCAGAGGTAGTGGATGCCACTGTTTATCGACAGTTGGTGGGGTCGCTTATGTATCTTGTCAATACACGACCCGGCATATGCTATGCTATTAACCAGCTTTCACAAGCTATGGTTAAGCCTACCAAGCTCTTTTGGAAGGCAGGAAAGCATGTATTGAGATATCTCAAAGGCACATTGGGATATGGATTATGGTACAGACAGTCGGATGAGGTGAAGCTGTGTGGCTTCACAGATACAGATTGGGCAGGGAGTCCAATGGACAGAAAGATCATATCTGGAGGGATTTTCAGTATCGGTTTGATAGCAGTTTCTTGGTATAGCAGGAAGCAGAGATCCATGGCACTCAGTTCAGCAGAGGCCGAGTATATGGCAGCGAGTTTGGCTACATGCGAGGCTATATGGATGAGGAAGATCCTGGTCGGGTTGTTTGGTTCACACTTAGATCATACTGTGATATATTGTGATAATCAGAGTTGCATCAAATTCTTAGTTAATCCAGTATTTCATGATATATCTAAACACATTGACATCTGGTATCATCATATCATAGATTGTGTGCAGCGGAAGATCATGTTACTTTCATACATTCCCACGGAGGATCAAGATGCTGATATCTTGACTAAGGTGCTCGCCAGGAGAAAATTCGAATACCACAGGGGTAGGATAGGGGTGAAAAATAATCATTATCTTGTTGAGAAGGAGTTTTGAGATTGCAACAAGATGATTAGCTTAGTGGAAATAAGTCGCCTTCACTAAGTGGGCCCGCAGGCTATTTTTGGCACAAGTCTATTTTTAGACTGTCTATTTTTAGACATGTCGATCATATTCTATTTTTGGATGATTGGTCAAGTTGGAAAAATAGATGGAGTTCTATTTTTAGACATATTGGGTGGAATCTATTTTTATATTTCCAATCTAAAAATAGATATGTCGAATATTATTAGCTCTTAATAATATTTGGACTATAAACATTATCTTATTCTCTTAGAGCACTTCAGTTAAGTGCACAGATGTGGCATAGGAGCTGACGGAAAGGAATTCGCTGTTCACGGGGTTAAGTGGAGCTATTTCATGGATACTTCAGTTTGAACTCATGTGACGGAGTTTGGTGGAGTTATTGAGGTAGTTGACGGAGTTGTGTTCGATTTAAGTGAGTTAAACATAGTTGAGCTAGTTATTATATGAGTCTAGCGGTGATACACTAGTGAGAGTGGTGTGAATTAATTATTAATTAATTTATTAATTATTAACTCATTAATCAACTAAAGAATGCATCATTTAACTACGATTGCATGGACGGTTTCGGTGGAGACCGGTGAAAGGTGAAAGAGCGGTGTGACTATAGTGTTGCATGATTTGCAACAACTAGTGATTGGAGATGCCAATGAGGATTGCATGAGAAAGGCTGGACCAATTCGAGTTCATTGAGAGCCATTCTTCAGCAATGATTGTGTAGTAGAGGTAGGCTATCAGGTGGCAGAGATTGGAGCATGTGATTTGCTAGATCGGGCTTGATTGGTGTGTAGCAATTGGAGATTGTACTGAGAGCTTTGTGAGGAGCTTTGTATAATGATTGTTACATCATCTCTATGAAATATAATATACAGATAGTTGGGGGTTTTTAGCTTTAAGATTTCCCATGAAATATTGTGTTCATATGTGTGATTGTTTATGGTTTTAATGTGTGCATGCGATTGTTTTTATTTTCGCAATTAATGATCAATGGTAGAAGAGATTTTGTATTGTGCATGAATTTAAATAGTGTGTGATCGGGAGAATCTCAATGTATGTATATCGGTTATCAATTCCTACATACCGGATTAGATGATCGGATCAGAAATAGAGACTCATACGGAATTGATGGTTAAAATTAGCAGCCAACATTACTATCGGAGGGAAGGTCCTGGAGATAATCTAGAAAGGCCAAAACTAAAGACTTCTTTGACTTGGATTTGATGAATTCCAAATCAAATTTCTGCAAAATGACAATCCACTTTGAATACTTTCCCCCCATCAGTTGACGTGATAAGATATAAGTCATGGGGTTGTAATCCAAAATGAAAATGGTCTTTCAGAAAAGGATGAAGTTGCAAAATATTTGGACAACTTGAACAACTACCAAGGATAGTTTTTCTACGTATGAATACTTCACTTCCGTATCATTGAGATTATGACTCAAATAATAGATCGGATTTTCTATCCCATTTTATACTTGGACCAATACCATATCAATGTTCGTATCAACAGCAGCGATATATAAGAAATAATCACTCTGATAATTGGGGGGATACATTAATGACGCCCGAACAAGAGTATCCTTGACAGCATATAAAGAAGCTTGCGCAAATTGGTCCCAATGGAAGGGAATCCCCTTTTTCAAGAGTCGAGTAAATCCTTTAGCCATTTCATCGTAGTTGGGTATGGACCTCCTTTGGAAGTTATCCTTTCCTTGAAGTTTATGTATCTAAAGTACATTTGATGGCGTAGGCAAATCAATAATGGCCTAGACCTTTGATGGTTCGATTCGAATTCCTTATTTTGAGACGACGAATCTAAGAAAATGACCAGAACCAACAAAAAACACACATTTATATGGATTGAGGCATATTTTTTTGTGTCGACATCATATAAATATGGCTCTCAAATGCATCAAGTGATTAGTCTGATTTTGTGAATGAGCAGGTAAATCATCTAGATAAGGTTGAACAATGTGCTTTATGTCACTGAAAGCATAATCCATTTCTCTCTAAAAAGTGGCCCCGACATTCTTTAAACCAAACGGTAGTTTCTGATAAGAGAATGTGCCCCAGGGACATATGGATGTTGTCTTATATTGATCCTATGGGAGGATATTGATTTGATTGTAGCCGGAAAATCCATCCATGAACAAAAATATTTCACATCCAACATAATTGTCAATAATCTGGTCGATAAAGGGAGTAGGATAGTTGTCTTTTGTACAAGAAAAGTTGGTGTCCCGATAATCAACACACACTCTAATGGTTCCTTGTTTTTTCATGATAGGAACAATATTGGAAACCCACTCAGTTAGCGGAACAAGGTAAATGAAACCAGCATGCAAAAGTTTTTCAACTTCTGTTTTGATGGTAGCAGCTTTCTTTGGATGAACAGGACAAATCCATTGACACACCAGTTTGACATCAGGATACATATTAATATTTTGTTCAACAATACGCTGACATGAATGTTTTCTACAATGCTAGGTTTGGTTGAAATATCGATAGTAATGTTTTTTTCAATATTTGACAAGTTTCGCTTGGAATCGATTGCATTAATAGGAAAATAATTCGAAAAGAAATTTTTGATCGATGTCATAATCAAGAAGATGGGAACGATGATGATAATATTCTCATGGTTCTCCTTCCGAAATCATGGTTTCCAAAATATTCTCATCTTTGTCAGAAAGAGAGTTGAGGAAAAAAGGATCGGATAGATGCAAAATCTAAGGAACGATCAACCCAAACAACCGACGACGATGATTTTGGATTCGCCGCCCAAGCCAGATAGATTGATTACTATGTTAGCTCAATAGGGCTGGGCGACAGAAACTCATCCAATGTAACAATTTTAGAATCACCCGTACTCTTCCTTAAGCCAGATGGAGTGGAAGAGATCATGTAGAAGGTCTTTATACTTGCAATTTCTGCTGACGTCGCAGGCGGTGGTAATGAAAAAGTTCCCATGAGAGTGGAATCCTTTAAGAGTCCTACACCAATGTTCTGAAGTGCGAGTTGGGGTGCGTGAACTAACAGAACACTTCCATTTACCTGGGAACTAGAGGCAAAGAAGAATAGTTGATTGATGACTATGATAACACCTTTATGTGGATAGGCGATCATTCTAAAATATGTAGAAACAATTGTAGTCATAGTGTATACCCATGGCCTTTCGAGTAAAATATTATAGTCAAGGGGTTCGTCAACAACCTTAAATTCAAAATTCACTATTTTTCCTCCTAGTTCACCATGCAGGTTATTAATAATACCACAAGGCTTATATGTACGTTCGTCGAAAGCCTTCAACGTCGTTGATGATTGAGATAAGTGTGACGAGCCAAGTGACTTCCAATAGTTTAGAGACATAATGCAGGTAGATGATCCCTAATCAATAATAATACGATGAACAAGGTGATTCAGAACATTTACTTGGATGGATAATGCCAATTCTGCTGGTAATTGCGACACATAACCCATATGATTAAAGACTACGAGATTACAATCAGTCGGATTAATTCCACCAATTGCTGAGAAAAAATCCTGTTTCTGGGAGGGACAATTTTGTAATACCTTAAGAGCTGACATAGCTGAAGGGGATTGAGATAAATATTCAACTATGTTATAATTTTGAGCAGCTCTTGCTCGAGGATTATATGTCGATTTATGAACGACTCCCTTTGGTGGCTTGATTGTCAATTCAGGAACAACATGTGGTGGTATTGATTCTATAGACGGATTCGTGGTCGAGGTAGTAGGTTGATAAGTGGCCTGACTATCGTAATTTTTATTATGCTTTGACACCAAAACATCTATCGATGGCTTTGTGACAGATAACAGAAGCACTTGGGAACTAGAAGCTGGATCCGAAGCAACCAAATTTATATTCAGATTCAGAAACGGATATGTCAACACAGCTGATGCATGTGAAGTTTTAACCTTTCTTGAGACTTCTTCATGATGAGGAAAATCCCGAACAAAGTGTTCCTCATTACAGATAATGCATGGATAACGAGGTTTCCTATTTTCAGATGATTGATTAGATTATCTTTCCTGCGGGTTAGAAGTTTGTTTTTTCTTTGATTTCCCTTTTTTCTTACTTCCAGGTTGCTTGTCACTTTTTCCTTTTTCAAATGACACGGCATTAATTTTAGAAGAAGGCGCAAGATCAGATGCAGTAGTATGATGTGCACTTGCAGTACTGATCATACCATCTTTTACATGAGAGTCCTTTGATGGAGGAGGAACAGTAAAATTAGATCTCAACGCGTTAGGAATTTTCTCGTAGAGCATGCTAGACTGAGTATAAATCAAGTCTAAATATTGATCACGAGCAATGACCTACTCTTCAGTGAAAACACCACCCTTAGCCACATCCTCAGTTATAGATGGTAATAGGGACTTAATGAACCACTCAGCAAGGATTTGATTAGGAACAAATGTCTTAACCATTCTATGAAGACGACGCCACTCATGAATATGATTAGAAATGTGAGTAGCATGAGTCTATTTAAAATTATTCAAGATTTCAATTCTAGTTTCATATCATATGAGTAACTGGAAGTGAGTCAAAAATACAGTAGCTAGGGTAGTGAAATTATCGAAAGAAGCTCTAGGTAACTCAATGTACCATTTTGCAGTCGGACCAATGAGCGTACGCTGGAATATACGTAGTCAGACAGAGTCATTATTTAGGGAGTTTGATGAACAATGATAAGTCATAACATGAGTCGATGGGTCTTCCCCAGGGTTTCCATTGAACTTAGGAATGTCCGAGGATAATTTATGGGGTATCACCGGCCACCAAGGAGCATAGTTTATTTGGTCATTGGTGAGCCAATTTAAATCTGGTAACTCTAAAGTTTCAACAAAGGGCAACTGTCGATTAAGGTCAGATTGAGCATAGCCAGGGTATGCTGGAATTTCTTAGGCAATGGGTCTTTGAGCACCAGCATAAGGAATCTGTTGCAGATAACCCAGATAGGGGCTTTTTGATAGGCAAACGCTTGAGGATTCTATTGAAACTTAGGTACGATACTTGCTGAAATGAAGGTTGAGGCATTTGTGCCTGAAGCTACCAACGGGTCTGTCTACCAATTTTATAACCCAAATTAGAATAACTTGGATTCGGTTGAGGATAGGAATAACCTGGTTGTGTTTGTGGCATCCCATAATATGGTAGTCCAGCTTGTGAATAAATGATCTCGGGTACAGGTTGTTGTAAATTGGCCAAAGGAGTTGGAGTATGAGGACCCAATACTTGAGGGTATTGAGTTGAAAGACCCGCCTGAAACGGTTATTGTACAATAGTTTGAGTCTGCAACAGGGTTAAAGATGTATTAACAAGTGGAATTGATGTGGGTGAAATAGGTTGAACCGGTTGATACGAGTGTACAATTTTTTGTGGTTGGATAGGCAGAGTGGGCTGCCATTGACAAACATTCACTTCGACATTAGGTTGATCAAAAAAGGAGAGTATTGTCAAATTGGGTGACCATAGGCTGCCCCCCAGCATGAGGAGTATAATAAGATGGAAAATGTTGTTCTCCAAATGCAGGGAGTCCAGTTGAGATGGTACCGGATGGAATAGACCCATATGGACCAGCTTGATATTGCCCTGATGATGGATATAAAGGATCAAGCCGTTCAGTACTCACTATAGGTTTACCAGTTAGAATACCAGATGATGACATTGGTGAAGTCCATGGATTTGAAGATGCACCAGAGAAAATTCTAGATAAATATTTATAACCTGATGGGACCTGTTGTAGCTGCTACAACAACCTCCAAAATTTCCCCCCTTTTTTGAAATTTTTGAGCCCCTTATGCATTGAAATCTGGAGTTAAGACTAAAGTTTGATCTTTCAAAAGCCTTAGGTCGCTAGGTCGCAGAATAGGTCATTTTCTCCAATAAGCGACCTAGCGACCTTGCAACCTATCAGGTTGCCAGGTCGCCAAGTCGCATATCACATTCAAATTTAAACAATTGTGACCTAGCGACCCTATGACCCCGCGACCCCTAGGTCGTAAGGTCACAGGGTTGCGGGGTCGCACATATCATCAACATGGTTTTATTGCGACCCAGCAACCTCATTTATTTCCCGCACGCGTGACCTCTTTATATATAGAGGGGTCGCATAGGTTTCATTTCACCTACATGACGGAGAGAAAAAACGCTTTTGAGAAGCCAACTGGAGCACAATTTTCTCAGGTAAGTTGCCTAATCCTCCTGTTGTTTTTTTATTTTCTATTTGTTGCCCCCTACCCCCTTATTTCAGCCCTTTTAAACCACCAACTATCCTCTATTAAGACCCTCTTAGAACTTACATTCTCCTCTGAATTTCTGAGCCCTGTCAATCTTATTCAAAAACTTGTAGATGAAGCCAACCAGCCTCCCCTTTGTTAATCTCTTCCTCAAATGACTGTCTCTTCTTCAATATATCACTTCTCCTCCCCATTTCCCTCTATTTCTTTAAGTAGAATATGAGTAAAGGACCGTGTCGCCATGGATAATCGCCCGCCCAGCCCTAGTGTGACCTCCGACCCCGTGACCTTGTGAACCCTGCAACCCTGTGACCTCGATCCCCAGTCACTAAGTTTCCAAGTCGCGTATCGCTCAAAAACCGAAGTATCGCTACCTTTCGACTTAGCAACCTGGAAACCGGGTCGAACGTCGCTAAGTCACAAGGTCACGTCTTCATGAATTTTTAAACTAGTGCGACTCAGTGACCTCACGACCTAGTCACAAGGTCGCTTTCCTCTAAAATTTTAAACCAATGTGACTCAGTGACCCAGGGAATAGGTCGCTAGGTCGCAAGTTCACCCCCTTTCTTGACCTTAGTTGGGCAGAGTTAAAACTAGTTTAAGAATTCATTAACATGGAATTTATCTTATCCTGGGACTATTTTATGAACATGCCAGGGAACCTTGAAGCAAAACTAGAGTGCGTCTCCATATCTTCAGCCTCAAGTGACATGGGGACTCTGTCACTTCGCAGAAAAAAAAAAAAAAAAAGTGTCTGGAGATAGATATCTCGAAAGGTGAAATACCTATGTCTCCTCCCCCTATCTATGGATACACCGCATGTATATTCAACAAAGGAGAAAGCATGAGTTGGTATCAAGTATACCAATAGTTCGCACAACCTGAGTTTCTAGAGGACCTCCCAAATCGGAAAGTATATGTGCAAGTTAAGAGTTCAAAGCTTCACTACGCAGGGGCCCACCCATCTATATTCCCATGTGCTAAAATTATCGAATGGATATTACAAAGGGTCGACCCCGGGATTTGGGTGATTCGGGATCACGAGGGGAAAGAATTTGCAAATTTAAAAGGCCAGGATGCGGAGTTCTATTAAGCACTTTCGGCCCGGGAGCAAACATTCACGGAGGAATAGGCCACTACCCATGTAGTTCCCATATTTGACACCCTGAGAGGATGGTGGGAAGAACCAGAGAAGTTCAAAGTCAAGAAGGACCAAGAGTATCAAGTAGCAGGCCTCAGGAAGGTCTATAAGCTCGTAGTAGCTATGTTATGTAGAATGTATGGTTGTCTCGATGCCACCACTTTCAGCAACTCTTGGGTATCTCTTATGTACTTTGTTACCATACATGGCAGCCACTTCAATTGGGCCAGCTTATTGATAGCAGCCCTCAAAACAAACATATCTGTAGCACTAGCACCCGAGGAGGGATACTCGTCAGAATTTTACATGGCCTCCTATCTATTGGATGCAATTTGTGCCAGGTGCCATTTTGAGGGATGGGCTCACAACTGGGATCAGGAGCGTTTCCGCCCAATCAAAAAGGAGTTACAGGTATTCTAGGACTCCAAATATAAGCAGGATATAGAGCTGATCACACACAGTTTCATCCCTGCACTCTACGGGAAATTGTTCGGTAAGGATACCCCATGTATGTCCTGGCAAGCCATGGAAACGATAAACAAGGTGGCATAATTGTTTTCTTTTGTAGAAGGCACCTTCATCCAAGTATTTGATTCATTCAAGGCTCCCCATGGAATGCCCCGATTCGTGACTGATAGAATGCTACTTCAAGAAACATGTTATCAGATGACATCCGGCTTCTCGAAGGTTCTTACTAAAGGTAAAAAGAAGCCATGGCCCACACTAACGCTTACTATCGGCACTTATACAGTCAATGATTTCGGAGAATTAAAGGCAGAAGCTGAGAAAATCAGAGGATTCTTTCTACCACCTTTGGATCACCGGACATATGATCCTGAGAGGATAGTCCCTGCCCATTGCAAACAAGCCAAATTTAAATGGAGCTACCAACATACTGAATTCCTAGCTGAAGATGGGGTAAGAAACTGGTACAATAAGGACAGGGAAATAGCCCCGAAGGCATTGACTGATCAGGATGACCAAGAGAATCAAACTTTGGAAGAAAGAATCCACGAATTAGGAGGAGTCTTGTCTTCCCAGGCCAAGAAGCCCTGAACTAACACAGGCCATAACTCTTCCACCCAACAGAAAGAAAAGGAAGCAAAAGCTCAACGAGAAGCTGAAAAGAGAGCAAAAGAGGAGGAGGATAAATGTAAAAAACACCTAAAGGTAGAACAGAGGAAGAAGCTGGTGGAAGACGCCCACAAAAGAAAGGAAGAAGAGGAAGTGAAAGCAGAAGTTGAGCGTCAGCTCAAGATAAAATTAGATAAGGTGGAAGTTGAATGCAAAAGGAAGGAAGAAGAGGAAACGAAAGAAGAGGCTAAGCGTCAGCTTAAAATAGAACTAGATAAGGTAGAAGCTGAGCATAGACACAAGGAACAACAAGATAAGGCAAAGGCAGAGCGGCTACTGGAAGAAGAAGCAGAGCAAAAGAGAAGAGAGGAAGGATATTGAAGGTCTAAAGAAAATTCTTCCAAAGACACCAAGGGCAGTAAAACACCTCCTCCAGTGGCAAGGGTACAGACAGAGTTGCCGGCCATCGAAGTTCCTGCAACCGATACAAATTTTGCACTCTCGGAACCGGGTACCTCCAAAGAGCAGGAGGAAGAAGTGTTCAATCTGACAAGACTCACTTATGACCAATTCACATTTAAAATCAGGAAGGAAAAGAGGAGATGCTTAGCACGGACCTCGCAATCACGCACATGCTCCCATGATCAAGTCAATTCATGGCCTTCAGGAGGGGTCGTAGGTCGCATCATCCACGAACAAGGTCGCAGGTCGCTTTTTCCTTCAGGTCGCAAAGCATGCCAACAGGCAGGAAGGCGAAAAGTCAAGACACCCAAGGGTCATTTTTTTCATATATATACTCCCTTCGGGGACTTGTAAAAGGACCTGTTTTTTGGACTCCAAAGGAGATAGGAGAGTTGTAAAGCATTGAACAGCCCTTTTTAATGAATACAAGCATTTGTCTTAAACCCACTTTTGGATCCGATGATAATCGATGTGTTAATACTATAAATATTTTTCTTATATGTCTGATATCTTATGATTAATTAATCTACGTTTTCTGCTTATACTCTTCATGAATTTCAGCTCACTGAATGTGTTAATGATGGTACATTGTTTGCTTTAAGAGATGTTTGTAACTTCATTATTGACATCTATCTTATTCACGAAAATGCACAAGTAAGTATAGGTTGTTCTTTCTAGTTAGAACTGTTTCTTCTATGGTTCGAACAGCTTTTACAAACACGACCCTAATGATATTTTGCTAACAGCATCTCCTTCGGCTACGTGTTTCTTTTATCTTGCTATTTGTAGTGTTTTATGCTCATTGAAAATCATCAATATTCCATCTTGTATCATCCGATAATTGTATGTCTATAACTCTGCAGGGCTCATTTGTGTCCAAGAGAAGGAGTATTCAGCATTAGCTGGACCCACACCCTAGATCGGATCCCTATCACAAACAGTTCAGAGTCTAATCAGGAATTTTTACCGGGGAGATCCATTACTGTTGGCTGGAAAATTTTCCCCGTCAACAAAACCATAGGGCCACCATGTAAATATGACTCTGGTGAAGTTGTGAACATCGACGGGGTAGCAAGAGCAGGTGTTGACGCAATCAGAATAGATGGTCCAACCAAAGATGTTGGTTTAGGCATGGTTACTTGACCAAATGTGCACCCTTTTGAATCAACAGGAATTTGAATAGGAACAGGATCAACACAAGTAGAGGATGTTGATTGAGGAAAAGACTCGTACAGGTAAATATCCTCCCTAAAATGGGTGGGAGTTAAAGGTGTTTCGTGTTGTGGTATTTCTTCAATTGAAATTAAACCACGTGGAAGGATTTCTCCATCAAGCCAAAAGTATATTTCAGGAGGTTGACTGCACGATATGGGAGACTCAATGGCTACAATATATTTTGGGGTGACCAATACAGGAACAACTTCCAGTCGTTCGACTTTGAGATGTAGATTTTCTGGAAAAAAAGAGACAGGATCTGGATCAACTTCCAGTTGAACAACTTTGGGTTCAAGAGGTATGGTCTCATTGATTAATGGATGGATCGTGACCACGAGTAGCTTTGAGAACTTTGTCTTGACAATAGTAGAAGAACCAGGATTTGTAGAAACAACTTGTGCCGACTCTGGTATATGGGAATATGATGCTTCACGAGAGGTACTGATGGTACTAGTTTTGGTAGAGCGATGTCGCCTTCATCGACCAAAAGTAACTTCCAGTGGTAAAGGTGGTTTCAATGAAATTCTACTCGAACGAAGAGGAAATGGATTTTCTTCTTCCACGATGACTGATTTATTTTATGAACAAAAACAAATAGACAAAATAAAAGGGTAATGTTAGGCAAAAAATTTACCAAGAAACTGTGAACTACAGAATACCTCCTAGAAAACCAAGAATTACGAGCAGGAAATCTCCCCAAATGTTGTGTTCAATGTATCATAATTTACAAGGTAAAAGGGTAATGTTAGGCAAAAGGTTTACCAAGAAACTGTGAACTACAGAATACCTCCTAGCGAACCAAGAATTATGGGCAAGAAATCTCCCCAAATGTTGTGTTCGGTGTATCACAATTTACAAGGTGGTCGATTCGGTTCACTATGGATGGATAGAAACCTAAATTTTTCCTCCAAAATATACCCAAAGGTACGTGGAGGCCCAAGTCCGTATTAGCGATGTCTGATGTGAAAACACACAGTGAGAGCACCCCTTTATACTTTTCGTACTATAACACCACCTGATATACCCGAAGGTACATGGACAAGATATTATATACTTATGTACGTGGAGTGAGGTATCACTCTTGGAATGTATCACAGACAATTAACGACAGCTGCTATGTTTTACAACGGCGGAACACGTCTCTAGCCTAGACCTTCTAAATTTTATCGTTATGGTTCTAATGCTTCTTCTTTTTTTGTTAATTTCACAGTGCCTTACCATTTTCTATTTATCGAAAAAGAATATTTTTATACATATCGATGCATTTAGTGGCCTCAACTTGCCCAAAGGAAACTAGGTCTGTTGGCCACTAGAGTGAATTAAAATCCAACTAGTATTGAAATTACTTTTTCCTTCTACTTGCTGCTATATCTATTATACTATTTCCATTAAAATTAAAGCTTAGTCATTGGCTATAAACAGTTGCCTCAAAAAACATAAACAAAAATGAAAAGACTGAAGTGATCTACTATCACCCATCAGAAGAGTCAATAGGATCTGGGCCTCTTGGAGTAGACCCTGGCATTTCTACTTGTTGCATTGCTTGGAGTTGTTTTTCAATTCTTCCTATTCGTGTTGTGGCTTGGTACTGGGACCTAGAAATCTCTCTGATTTCCTGGTTAATTTGTTATAACTCTGAGACCACTGTTGTATTTCCTTCAGTTTCTTGCATGCTAGTCATGGCTTTCGCCAAGACACACTTGATCGTCCAATACGTGTTGACTTATTGGTGGAAAAGGGATAACCTTCCTCTTGTATTTCCGAGGTCGTAGAGGAAGTCCATGATGCCTATTGTTGTTTGATATCTTCATCTTCATGATTACTCTCTCTTTCCCATCCTTGGATGGTGTTACGGATCTGAGTTAGATTTCCAGTTTCATAAAGATCGAAGATGTTTTCCATTATTTCTTTATTGGTTTTCCTTCCTCGTTTACTAGGTCCCTCATTCTAAATTTGTTCTTTCTATTTCCCTTTCTTGGTTCCCTTGTGTTTCCCATATTGACCTTTAGCCATTACTTTGGACTGACGGACAAACTTTCATTGGTTTTCAGTTATCCCCGTAATACTTTGGAGCAGGCCAAATTTCTGGATGACGTTGTAGCTCTATATATGTATCCTCGGACTGCTCTAGGGATCGCTCACTGAAAGCCTTATCTCTTTGAGGTTCTATTTCCTTTTATAACTCCGCCCGAAGGCTCTGTTTCCCACCTATGCCTGACACAAACTAGTGGCTTCCTTCCTTTTTGTCGTCTTCCATTATGATTGAGCGTGAGACCATATACTTTCATCGCGATCCAACAAAGGTTTCAATAACTAGTTTTGGTGGATGGTCAAGTGCATGCCTCCTCGTGGCATTGACCTTTTTCCGTTCACAGCTTCATGGCACCCCGATCGA
Source organism: Pinus albicaulis (assembly GCA_034641835.2). Taxonomy (NCBI): domain Eukaryota; kingdom Viridiplantae; phylum Streptophyta; class Pinopsida; order Pinales; family Pinaceae; genus Pinus; species Pinus albicaulis. The sequence continues at coordinate 157,153 of JAXQQM020089065.1, read as the reverse complement.
GGGTCATTGGCTCGTTGTTTTTATCTTTATTTAATGATCTGTAACAGATGAAGCTCTATATTCTAGGCCTGATTGGTTTGATTTATATCTAAATAATGGCCTTCATTCTTACAAGCCTAGTTAGATAGATAATCTACTGCTTCATTCCCCCCTCTACAGATGTGTAAGGGAATTATGTAGTTGATATCGTGCATTACTCGATTGATTTCTTATATTAGCCTCACTATGTGCTATCTTTTTCTTATCTTTTCCTAGGGTGTCCCTTGTTAAATTTTACGCAATAATTATGTAACCATCATTGATTCTCCTTCAACTATGAGTCTGTTGTAGTTTTCCCTAACCGTCATTGAGATTCCATGTTTAACCGCCATCATCGCGGCTTCGTTTTTATTTGCGAACCAAACATCCATCGCATATGCTCTACACATGGATCCTTGAGAGTTTCAAAATAAACCTCTTATTCCTGCTTGTCTTGGGTTTCCTTAGGAAGCTCCATCATAATTTAGCTTCAGAAATCCTTCTTGGGTAAACTGGAAGATGTCCTTGGGGTTTTTCCTTTGTGATTTGAATTTCCATAAATCTTTCGCTAGCATTTGGGGTTTTAAGTTAAGCATAGTTAGAATCCTCCCTTCATTATTTGTTGCCACCCAGTCTTCTTCAGTCCATTGCCCTTCTAATATTGTCTCTCGGATATTATCCACAACCACCTTCCATATTTGATTGATATCCCTTTATTCATGGTTCCAATTATTTTTTAGGTAAATTGATTTAAAGTTTAAGTTGATCTTGTTTATCATTGCCTTTCAAGATTCATCGTGATGATGTGATGGAAATTCCTAAAATGCAAACTAAAATCATAAGCAAACTTTTCAATTTTATCTTTTTCAATGAAAATCTTAGCTACTAAAGGGAAAGAGAAATCAGTTTTGAGAGCAAACAACAAAGAGCACAAACTAATATGCAGCTTTCCTAATTTTTTCCCTGGGAAAATTTTAAGGATGGAAAATTATCTTGAAGTTTTAAAACCTTGGCGAATCTCACTAGTAAGTAATATCAAAACTATAAAATGTTTATTGATGTATTTGTAAAATTATTCAAATTTATAATGATTATATATATACTCTCTATATAATTTTGGCTATTTTTAAGGTAAAATAATTTTATATTGTAAAATTTGGGCGAATCATTTTTTATAAAAAAGGAAATTGGCTAATCTTTTTTCTAGAAAAATCATGGAAAATTAGCCCACCTACGAATATTAGCCCCTAAAATTTTCCTTGTTTGTTCCTATGCAAAACACACAATTCACTATATGAAAATGTAGGTTTTTCTTTTCAGTCCCCTTAATGTGAATGCAAAAAAGGAAATTGTATGCATCAAATCAACAAAAAACAAATGCTTTCTTCTTTGAGAAACGATGATTTTAACAACAATTTCTCTTTTAGGAAAAATGAAAAATGGAACTACAATTTTTCCTACAAGAAACGAAGAATTTAATGACAATTTCCTTTACGAAAAAAAATGGATGCAATGAAAAAATAAAAATACTTTGAATTTGATTTTTCAATGATAAAGAAAAACACTTAAAGAGACATTGAACAAACTTAATTTTCAAAGGAGGAAGATTCAGGAAATTTTTCTAGTCTCTATGAGGCATCAGACAGTTGAAAACACAGCAAACAAAAGGTCGAAAATGATGGCAATGAAAAATTCAAAGGGAATTTGGTTGGATTAGAGATAGTGCATTGAAAAGCACCCCTGAGTGGGAGACAGTGCTATGAAAATCATTGTGTCTTGACCAACAGTGCATTGGGCACAGTAGAGAACAAAATTCAATCTACTTAAACAAACTTCTAATGTAATTATTTGTTTCAAAAGCCTAATAATTTAGAGTAGATGCTACTGGGTGGATAAGAAGAGGAAAAAACACCAAGGATGAAGGTAAACTCCCTAGCGGAGTCGCCAATTTGTTATGAAAAATTATGGATTACGGATAAAACACATTCCCTAAATGTGGTGCTATGCATTTAGAACAACATAGACACACAGAAATATGGAGAAACTTACTTGTGATCCAAGCGCTTCCTATTCTCCTTCTGCCACTCTTGTTGTCGCTTCCAATCCAACTTTGATCGCCAAACTAGTTCCTGCAAGTATGAACACTAAACAGCAAATAGATTGCAATATAAAAATGGTTATTTATCTTAATCAGTTAAATAAATGAAACATGAAACATATACATCAACTAAGAATCCATAATATGAAAGATTGAAGCATATACAAATACATATGTGGGAAAATGAGAAGCAATCTTTATTAATGGATAGAAGGGGGAGGTTACAACTCGCGGTTGATTTGATGTCACCAACTCTGAAATCATCCCAACCTCATCACAATGAACATCTCTCCAGCATTATATCACTCAAATCAAATACTCAATTGAGAATTTAATAACATTTCTTTACCAAATTTATTCCTTCTCAAGCACTAGGATTTGTGCTCAATTTATAGATCAGCTGAAGGTATTTTCACAATCAATGACTTTCTAATGATAGGCAAGACATGTTCCCAAGCTCAAAGGTGTTAGATGGACACATGGATTTGAATTTTGACACATATGGACTCTTCTAGAAGGGACTGTCCATGTGGAGATTCTGGAACAATGAGAATTTCACTCCCAATTGACCAACGCACTCTTGAGTGTCGGGAAGTGCTTTGCAGAGCACCCTTGAATGGAGGTAACGGCATATGCAAAGCAGTTAGTCCCTTGAGAGGTTGCGTTGGTGAGCTCATAGGTGATATAACACGTACTTCAAATCTTGGAAACCTTGCAATGGAAGTCATGGATGATTTGTTCTTGTTCTTTGTCTTAGGGCATGTAGCAACTAAAATGATAGTGGATGATAGACCCTATTCATTGGTTCTAAGGATGATGTCCAGTTTAACCAGGTCATCGAGAATGGTGCCCAAATTGACCTATAACACCATTGTGATAAAAAGCCATGTTTTTTTTTTTCAAATTCGCCCTTAGTCGATCAGAAAGTGTGTTTCAAAAATGCGTGTCTAGACTGGTGCATTTTCTGGAAATGCTCTTCTGACAAAATCAATTGTTGATGGCTCTTCTGATTTGTCTACTAGATTTCTGCCCAGCAATATAAATGTCCCAATCAGCTATGTTGCACCCGTTGGGTTATTAACATCCATGTGGTTCATTTTTTCCATTATGATATCGTTTAAAGTCAAGATGAGATTCAGTTCCCCAGTTAATTTAGTTCGGTCGTTGTTTGTTGATCCTCTTCAGTATCCACAAAGTGCTACTTCGAACCCTGAAGAGATATTTGATCAACGAATCATATGCATAGAATGGTATCTCAATAATCATCTTTAAATTTATGGATTGTTGGAGGATTGATGTGATTGATATTTTGATCCAGGTGGATATCATTGTCTGCCCACCTATTCCTTTTGGACCCACGACATCAATTCTTGCAGCTTTTCACTTCCGGAGGCTTACTATTTTTAGTAGGTTTCCGGGTCTTGCACGCCCGAAGCCATTTTTGGGAATTAATGATCCAGGTGCATATTGGTGGCTGCCCACCTATTCCATTTGAACCCACACCATCAGTTCTTTCTGTTTTCAAGTTTCAGCACAACTTACTATTTTTAGCAGTTTTTCGGGTCCTAAAATTTCGGAGCCATTTTGAGGCCCTAAACAACGTTTTTTGTGAAAACCAAGAACAACAAAGCCCATATTTCTTGCACAAAAAGTTTTACTCCTCGGATATATCTTTCTAACAAGCTATTGAGCATGTCAAACGGAGATCGTATGCCAAATTTATGTCCCCGGGAAGTTGAAACAGCAATTTACCCAAACGAGGCCCACAGTTTTGGCGCTTCATCTCCTAGGGTTAGGTTTTGGGACATTTCAGATTCTACATTTTTTCTCAACAATAAATAGGCCCTCGAGCCTCATTGTAACACAGTTGAGGGGATAGTAACTATCACATCTCTTCTCATGGATACGCTGCCAATACCCTAGCTCATATATTTCCATTATGTCTATAATAGGCCTTTGAGCCTCAATGTAGCATAGTTCAGAGGCCCGCGTACACCACATCTCTTCTCAGAGATAAACTACCAACGCCCTAGCTTGCTTCCATTATGTTTGTAAGCTTATTTCAGTCATTATTTTATTAATAAAATGAAGCATTATTTCCGCTGCATCTCTATGTTTATGGGTACATGTGTATTATGTTGCGTTCCTGCATAAAATATGGATCAGTTGTATCAGAGCAGGTCTGATCTTTCTCTATTTTTCTTTGCATGTCACCAATGCATTCATGGTATAATGAGTTCGAGCTCGATCTGGTTGCACCCTTCCAAGATCAGCCTCGCCAACCCCGACGACCCCCCATGGCGAAAGGAGAGAAAGATGAGGGAGCAGGAGATCCTATCAAAATCTTGCTCGGGGAGGCCCTAAAGAAATAGAGGAATGTGATGATGGATAAATTTTCCCAGATCCTTCAACATCTACCCATTGGCGGCACATCTGCATCTAGCACGTCCTCCAATAGGTCTGCGACATCCTGGACAAATCCAATACCAAGTTCAACAGAATTCCCCCCCCCCCCCCCCATGGAGGAACTTAACTCAATGGATACCATTGCTTCCTAAGGATGGAGGAATGATCTAGGTGGATATCGGTGGCTACCCACCTATTCCATTTGGACTCGCAACATCAATTCTTGCATCTTTTCACTTCTAGCAGCTTACTATTTTTAGCAGGTTTTCGAGTCCTGCACGCCCGAAGCCATTTTGGGGCATTAATGATCTAGATGGATATTGGTGGCCACCCACCTATTCCATTTGAACCCCTGCCATCAGTTCTTTCCATTTTCAAGTTTCAGCACAACTTACTATTTTTAGCAGTTTTCGGGTCTTGAACTTCCGAAGCCGTTTTGAGGCCCTAAACGACGTTTTTTGGGAAAATCAAGAGCAAATGAGCCTTTATTTCTTGCACCAAAAATTGTAATCCTCGGATATATCTTTCTAACGAGCTATTGAGTGCGTCAAACGGAGATCGTATGCCAAAGTTACGTCCCCAGGAAGTTGAAACAGCAATTTACCTAAACGGGGCCCACAGTTTTGGCCTTCATCTCCTAGGGTTAGGTTTTTGGACATTTCGGATTCTACATTGTTTCTCAACAATAAATAGGCCCTCGAGCCTCATTGTAACACAGTTGAGGGGCTAGTAGCTCTCACATCTCTTCTCATGGATACGTTGCTAGTACCCTAGCTTATATATTTCCATTGTGTCTATAATAGGCCTTCGAGCCTCAATGTAGCATAGTTCAGAGGCCTGCGTACACTAAATCTCTTCTCAGAGATACACTACCAGCGCCCTATCTTACTTCCATTATGTTTGTAAGCTTATTTCAGTCATTATTTTATTAATAAAATGAAGCATTATTTCCGCTGCATCTCTGTGTTTATGGGTACATGTGTATTATGTTGCCTTCTTGCATAAAATATGGATCAGTGGTATCAAAGCGGGTCTGCTCTTTCTCTGTTTTTATTTGCATGTCCCCAACACTATCATGGTATAAGGAGTTCGAGCTCGATCTGGTTGCACCCTTCCAAGATCAGCCTCGCCAACCCCGATGAACCCCCATGGTGGAAGGAGAGAAAGACGAGGGAGAAGGAGATCCTATCAAAATCTTGCTCGGGGAGGCCCTCAAGAAACAGAGGAATTCGATGATGGATAAATTTTCCTAGATCCTTCAACAGCTGCCCATTGGCCATTGCTTCCTAAGGAGGGAGGAATGATCCAGGTGGATATCGGTGGCTACCCACCTATTCCATTTGGACCCGCAATATCAATTCTTTCATCTTTTCACTTCTAGCATCTTACTATTTTTAGCAAGTTTTCGAGTCCTGCACACCCGAAGCCATTTTGGGGCATTAATGATCCAGATGGATATTGGTGGCCACCCACCTATTCCATTTGAACCCCTGCCATCAGCTCTTTCCGTTTTCAAGTTTCAGCACAACTTACTATTTTTAGCATTTTTAAGGTCTTGAACTTCTGAAGTTGTTTTGAGGCCCTAAACGACGTTTTTTGGGAAAATCGAGAGCGACCGAGCCTTAATTTATTGCACCAAAAGTTTTACTCCTCAGATAGATCTTTCTAAAATTTTATTGAGTGCGTCAAATGGAGATCGGATGCCAAAGTTACGTCCCTGGGAAGTTGAAACAACAATTTACCCAAACGGGGCCCACAGTTTTGGTGCTTCATCTCCTAGGGTTAGGTTTTTGGACGTTTCGGATTCTACATTGTTTCTCAATAATAAATAGGCCCTCAAGCCTCATTGTAACATAGTTGAGGGGCTGGTAACCGTCATATCTCTTCTCAGGGATACGTTTCCAGTACCCTAGCTCATCTATTTCCATTATGTTTGTAATAGGCCTTCGAGCCTCAATGTAGCACAGTTCAGAGGCCCGCGTATGCCACATCTCTTCTCATAGATACACTGCCAACACCCTAGCTTGCTTCCATTATGTTTGTAAGCTTATTTCAGTCATTATTTTATTAATAAAATGAAGCATTATTTCCGATGCATCTCTGTGTTTATGGGTATATGTGTATTATGTTGCGTTCCTACATAAAATCTGGATCATATTTCATCAATACTCATGTCACACTCTAATTTTAGTTTGTCAACATTCATGCTATGCACTGATTTCAGCAACAGCGGTAAACAAATGAGAATCCATGGAGAATCCATTGTCATGCTTACTTATTTACAATGCCTGTCTCATGAGCTAGAGAAATTATGTGCGCATTCTTTCATGTGAAAGCTAAATAAATACTTTCTGAAAAGTCCAGGAACATGTTTCTAACATCATCCTAAGATCCTTTTGGTTGGCATGCTTCAAATTAAAATGAGATCCCATTGATTTAGAGGTAGATATTGCATATTGGTGCTAAGTTCTCGCTAAATAAATCCCATAGCTTATGAAAATTAGAATTTGATTCAGATTTCCCATCAAAGAACACCGTGCAATTTAAAATTCCCAATAATTAAACCAAGATCACTCAAATCTTGACCAGATTTTAGATTTGGATCACATTTGTTTGCATATATTTTTTTTCATGTATTATATTTCATTTGGTTGATTACAAGACACTATGGAAATGAGATGTGGAACTAATATTCCTCGAGTCACTCCAGAAATCCTAATTTTTTTATTATCAACTCCCAAATTTTAGTTTTTTATTTTTCATATGCAATGCATTGGTTTAGATTTTTCTTTTTTTAAATTAATATTTTATCAATGTTGACTTTTATTGTATTCTTTTTTATTTTGAAAGAAAGGTTTATTTTTTTTTCAAACCCTAAAAACTAATTTTATTTTTTCAAAGTCTAAAAACTAAAAAAAAATGATTTCTAAAAAAAAATGAAATAAATTAATTGAAAAAAATGAAAATGAAATTGCATAAAAAAATGAAATTGTTAGGTAAAATGAAAACTTTAATCTAATAACGAAAAACTGAAATTGTGAAAATGAAATTGCGATGGAATTGAAACTAAGCTAACAAATGAAATGAAATTCTAACCTAAAACTAATCATTATGTACGCCTCCCCAGCAACGGCGCCAAACTGTTGAGTAAAATAATTTGTATTAGATTACTAACATAAATTATCAATATGGGATCCGTAGGACTTATGAGACATACGTGCACAATATATGCTAGGGATAAGTTTATGAAAACAAAAAACTAACCTAATCACACCATTCCTATATTAACTTGAAAATATGTTCTACATTCAGGAATTAAAGTTTAATCTACTTGCATAATTGAATTCTAATCTAAACTTGCAAAATTCAAAACTAGTATAAACTTCACAGTTGTTGTGTAATCAAATGCAAGTTATGGATCTCAATTGGGAGCTAATGTCACGGAAATGATAGGATCCATAAAAGCATGAAATATAAATTTAACTGTGCGTAATTGAGAGTCTAATCTATGCTTGCATAATTGAAAATTAATCTAACACACATGCATAAATAGGAAACCTATGGTTGACGTATAACTAAATGCCCAAATCTATTCATTTGGAAGATGACAGAATCACATTCATGAGATGACTTATCAAGCATAAGATTCAACATTCAACTGTAAATTTAAATAACTACATAAATAAAATCTAATCTAGCATTCTTCATGAATTCAAAAACACTCTTACATGAAAAGTAAATCTACAATTGACCGGTCGAACACACTTGCATGAATGGAAAATCTAAACTATCAAACTTTCAATGAAATGAAAACAACATAAAAATTAAAATTAAATGACATACTTGAATGAAATAAAAACTAATATCTTAATACAATTTCAAAATAAAACCTACTTTATCTTACATTCTAATATGCTCCATGATATCTCCTACTTCACATCTCCCTCCATGCTTGGAATCTCAAAGCTTTATTCAAGTTCTCCAAAATTACAAAGTACAAAATAATAAGAGTAACAAGACTCCAGTTGTTAACAAGAGTTCCATTGTTACAAATAAAGGAGAGAGATATCCTATTTATACAAATTCCTAAGCAACCTCCTCATGAATGAGGATCATTTTTCCTCTCCTTTGATCAATAATATTCTCAACCAATTTGCTAACCATAGGCCACATAGCCCTCCTTCAAATATTCTTCATATCATGAAGATAATTTATAATTTGATCTTTGGGAGCCACATAAGAGGGCCTTGGAAGCTTCCAATGAACCTACACATGTCACAAAACTCTTTCCACTTTTAAGGTATAAGCATATGCATATTATTTCCTAAATTTTGATCATAAATTCACTTAAAAACACTATAAATTAATAATGTTTGGAAAACACAAGGGTAACCCAAATGATGATGAAAGTGAGATGAATGTAGTGACATGGTAGTGAAATGGAGGTGAAATGGAGGTGATATAATGGACATGATGGTGAAAATGGATGTCTTTTTAAGGACAATTATGAGTCCCAAAAATTGTTCCATAGTAAATTGCAGTTGATGAATTTGGGCATCCTTAACACCAATGTCAAATTGATGCTACAATTTTAGTTGATCCATACTTTTCTAAAGTTGTGTGATTTTTTATTGAAGCTGTAGGTTAATACTCTGCTTTTCTGCCAGTAGCTCTTGCTCTACTTGAAGGATTTTTTCATCCTTCTCCTTTACTAGTTGTTGTACTTCCATAACTGTTAGGTCCCTATATTACTAGTGTAGTCCCTTATTTTTGTTACTATATCCCCTCATTGTTATTTTTGTAACCCTGTAACCCCCATATTTTTATTATTGTGCCCTTACATTATTATTGTTAGGTCGGCTAGGATTATATTGTGACCCCATGGACTCCTATATATAGAAAGAAGGTTTTGTCATTTGTATCATCCAAGAATTGTTCATTTATGTAATGTAAATGAGGTTTCCCCCTCGAGGTGGCTTATTTATAAGGTGTTGATCTCTCTTTTCTTCTATTTTTGGAGTTGGTTTCATAACATTTGGTATTAGAGCTTTGGGTTCTAGGGTTTCGTTGCTTCAAACAAGTCATCTTGGAATCTTCGCTATAACGTTTTTTCTACGAGGGTTCAAATACTAAAACAAAAAAACTCATTTCATGGAAATCCTAAGGAACTGCATGTAAAAAATTTATATCTTTGTTCGCAATATTTTCAAATATATGATCTGTGGAAATTAGGGTTTTTCCAAGCTCTCGAATTTCATCTAAAATAGGTGACCTTGGGAATATCATCATAACTCTCTCTCTGATCATCGGATTGGTATTATGTAAAACGTGGCTAGAAGTGCATAGACTGTAGTTTCTTGTATATCAAGTTTAGAGCCGAAGGAGGAAATAGTGACATGTGGCATGCCATACAAGTTTTCCCTGCTGAACAATTTCATAATTAGGTCATTGTGGGAGATTGGTCATAACTTTTCCTTGAAGAATCCAAATCAGGTTAGACCTATCACATTGGAAACAATATTCGGAGGGCTAATATAGGACTGAAGTTAAAATCTTAGGGATCCGAAATTATATAGATACATCAATTTCAATATTGAGCTCCTCAAAATCAAGAAAAAGGTGTGTATTTTTTTTTGAATTGCATAACTTGTTTGAAAAATCAGTTTGAAATGATTCCAAGGGCATATTGAAGCATAGATATCAATATTGGGTTATAAAATCCCTCCAAAAAATAATTCAACACCCATTAAGCCCTTAGAAAAATCTACTATGACTCATGAAGAGGAAGAAGTGCAACATGATATATCAAAATTACAAGAGCAAGTAAACCAAATTTCGCTCTCGCAAAGAGAAACAAAAACTGAAATGGAATTTTTGAAGAAAGGCGTGGAAGCTAAGATGGATGGTTTGAAGCATGACGTGGAAGATAATATGGATGGTTTGAAGAAAGGCATGGAATCTAATATGGATTTCATGGAAGACATGAATAATGCTATAAAAGTAGACATGGAAGGTTTGAAGGAAGGTTTGACAAAGTTGATACAAGAAATGATTCCTAATGGTGAAAAGATAGTAGAGGAAACTCATGATGAGAACAAAATAAATGTGAATAGTGATTTCATAAACTCTAATGTTGGATTGAAGCCCACCATATTTAAAATATCGATATGCAGAATTTTGATGGCAAGGATCCCGTAACACGGATACTACAAATGGAGCAATATTTTGATCTCAATAATGTGAAAAACACAGAAAATGTACGCATTGCAACTTTATATTTAGAAAAAAATACATTTGTATGGTATCGATGTCTTTTCTCCTGTAATAAAATTGTCACTTGGTAAATTTTTATGGAGGGAATGATAGCACATTATGAGGATAGAAATAGCACCACCTTCTTTACCCAATTGATAAATCTCAAAAAAAAGGGTTCAATGGTGGAGAAAATTGAGGACTTCCGAAAATTGAATATAAGGGTAACTGTTATTCTAGTGGAACAAGGGATTGATGTCTTCATAGGGACTTTAAAGGATAACATCCAACATGAGGTTCGTCTTTGGGAACCTAATACATTGGAGAAGGCATTCAGGTTGGCAAGAAAAATTGAATGTAAAAGTATGGTGACAAGGAAGCCTACCACTCACATCTATAAAGATGGAAGTGTTGCTACTCCTAGACTTCCACAACCTATAAGGTTGACACCACAATAATAAGAAGAAAAAAGAGAAAAAGGGCTTTGCTACAGTTGTGATAGAAAATACACTAAAGGTCATAAGTGTGCTAAGAGGAAATTATTTTACATAGATTGTGAAGAGGAGGAAGAAAATGAACAAGAAACTTCAAAAGAAGAGGATATACACCAGGAACCAACCCTAGAGAAATAATAAATGAGGGCCAACCATATCATGTAATGCATTGGCAGGAATTACCACTCCTCAAAATCTCAAGATAGAAGGACATATCAAGAAGAAAAAGGTAATAGTATTGATTTATTCTGGTATTACCCATATATTCATTGTAAGGTAACCAAGGAATTGAATTGCTTCCTATATCCAGCACCAGAATGTCAAGTGATGGTTTTAAATGGAGGAACTATAAATTTCTCTATAAAATGCCATAATATCAAGCTAACCATGGGGGAATATGTATTTAATGTTCCAATTCTTTCCATTCCAATGGGAGGTGTTGATGTTGTACAAGGAGTACAATGGTTACAATCTTTGGGGACAATAGCTTTTAATTTTCAAGAACTTTTATTGAATTTTTTTTTTTTCGGAAGGAAAGGAAGTTGAATTGCAGGGTATCACAGGGAAGTTGGAAAAGATAATAAGCTCTAATTTCATGACAAATATTCTAAATAAATAACAACAAGGCGTAATTGCAAAATTATGCTCACTAGAAGTTCCAACATCAAAATCATCTATTTCTCTAGATCTCCAACAAGTCTTGGACAATCATTCCAAGGTGTTTGAAACTCCCAAAGGAATATCACCTATTTGTGATCATGAACATGCTATTCATTTGACTCCAGGAAGTGTTCCTCCAAACATCAAGCCTTACATATATCTTTATGTCCAAAAGAGCGAAATTGAACGTATGATTGCAGAAATGTTAGAGGCTAGTATAATTCAACCTAGTCAAAGTTCTTTCTCTGCTCCAGTAGTATTGGTGCACAAGAAGGATGGAACATGGCGCATGTGTATGGATTACAGGGAACTCAATAAGCTCACTATTAAAGATAAATTTCCTATTCCTTTGATTGATGAATTATTGGATGAATTACATAGAGCAATTTATTTTACCAAGTTGGATCTTCGTTCAGGATATCATCAAATTAGAATGAAGATTGAAGATATTCTGAAAACAACATTTCGAACTCATGAGGGTAATTATGAATTTTTGGTCATGCCTTTTTGCCTTACCAATCACCTTCTACATTTCAAGGGTTGATGAATTCCATTTTCAAACCCTTCCTTAGAAAATTTATGTTATCATTTTTTGATGATATACTAATCTATAGCAGGTCTTGGAAGGATCATGTTCAACATGTTGATAGGGTGCTCAAACTATTGGAGGAGAAAAAATTATATGTAAAAACCTCCAAATGTTTCTTTGGAGTACAAGAGGTGGAATGTCTGGGTCATATTGTATCTCACGGGGGTGTTAAGGTAGACCCTAACAAAATTAAAGTCATTAAGGAATGGAAATTCCCCACAACTATAAATCAGTTGTGAGAATTTCTCGAGTTAACAGGGTATTATCGCAAGTTTGTTAATAATTATGGGAGAATAGAAGCACCTCTAACAACATTATTGAAGAATGATGCATTTTCATGGACTCTTGAAGAAACTAAGGCCTTTGAACATCTTAAGGAGGCAATGTGCCTAGCACCGGTCTTAGCTACGCCAAACTTCAAAAAAACCTTTATTGTGGAATGTGATGCCTTAGGAAATGGAATTGGTGTTGTTTTAATGCAAGAAGGAAGACCCATTGCTTTTGAAAGGTTTCCAATCAAAGGAAAGTATTTACAAAGCTATTTATGAGAAGGAAATGTTGGCAATACTACATGCACTAAATAAATGGCGACCTTACCTAATGGGAAGACACTTCAAGGTAAAAACAGATTATGATAGTCTTAAATACTTTTTGGAACAAATACTATCTTCAGAAAAGCAGCCGAAATGGTTCACAAAGATGTTCGGTTATGACTACGAAATCATCTACAAAAAATGGAAGCTAAATTTTGTTGCAGATGCACTCTCAAGAAAGGATGAACATGTGAAAGAATTTCTTTGTGCCATTTCTATTATCCAACCAGATTGGATAAACGAAGCAAGGGATGAATGGAAGAAGGACGAAGAAGGGTGGACACTCATTCAAAATTTGCAGTAATATCCTAGTACATCTGATACATTTAGTTGGAAAAATGATTCCTTATGGTACAAAGATCACTTATATATTTGTAAGAATTCCCAACTAAAACAAAATATTATTTTGGAATTGCACACTTCTCCCTTAGGAGGACACTCAGGATTTTTAAAAACTTACCACAGGGTGAAAAAAGAATTTTTTTGGGATGGCCTTAAATCTGATATTCAAAATTTTGTGGCGGAATGTTCGGTTTTCCAACAAAATAAAGTTCAGACAATTAAGACCCCGCCCGGGTCTTCTACATCCTTTATCCACTCCAAGTCAACTTTGGGAGGAGATTTCAATGGATTTTATCACAAATTTACCTAATTCTAAAGGAAAGAGTGTCATCATGGTGGTAGTTGATAGACTTACCAAGTATGCACACTTTTGTGCATTTTCTCATCCATTTAAAGAAATTACAGTTGCTACTGCATTTATGGAAATAATTCAAAAGCTACATAGAAACCCAAAGATAATTGTAAGTGACAAAGATCCCATTTTTACTGTAAATTTTTGGACGAAAATATTTTCTTGTTTGGGTACTCAATTAGCTCATATCTCATCTTATCATCCTCAATCCGATGGGAAAATTGAGATAATGAACAAATGTTTGGAAGGATATCTTCTTTTTTTTGTATCTGATAAAAAAACACAATGGGTCAAGTGGTTACCTCTGACTAAATGGTGGTATAACACTTCCTTCCATATTGGGGAAAAAATGACCCCATTTATGGCACTTTATGGATATCACCCATTGTCCATCACATCATCTTTAAGATAAAATTCTAAGGTTCAAGCAGTGGAAGATCATATCGAGCGTCAACAACAAGTTCTCCAACTCTTAAAGGATAACCTAAATTTGGCACAAAATTGAATTAAACAACAGGCAGATCAACATCGGAGCGAGAGAATTTTTAATGTAGGAGACTCGGTATTTTTACGGCTACAACCATACAAACAAATGTCCCTCAAGTAAGCTAAGAAGGATAATAAATTATCGCCAAAGTACTATGGTCCTTACAAGGTGTTGCAAAAGATTGGCACTATGGAATACAAATCGGAGCTTCTTTCTTCTTCTCGAGTGCATCCAATTTTCCATGTTTCATGCTTAAATAAGGTTATATGTGACAAAATTCCAGTTCAAAAAATATTTCTAGAACTTGATGAGGAAGGAAAAATCATACTGGAACCTGAAGCAGTCACAGAAACAAGAACTCGACAGCTACGAAATTGATCAATTTTAGAGTATCTCATCAAGTGAAATAACTTACCAACTGAAGATTCTACATGGGAGGATGAGAATTTTATACAGAATCATCCAGAGCTACTCAAGCGTTGAGGACAACACGTTTTTGAAGGAGAGGGGCATGTTAGGTCCCTATATTACTAGTGTAGTCCCTTATTGTTGTTAGTGTATCCCCCTTATATTTATTGTTTTACCCCTGTAAGCCCCATATTTTTGTTATTGCGCCCTTACATTATTATTGTTAGGTCGGATAGGATTATATTATGACCCCATGGACTCTTATATATAGAAAGGAGCTTGTTTCATTTGTATCATCCAAGAATTGCTCATTTATGTAATGTAAATGAGGTTTCCCCCTCGAAGTGGATTATTTATAAGGCGTTGATCTCTCTTTTCTTCTATTTTTGGAGCTAGTTTCATAAAAATAGCTTTATCAATCGAGGCAGATGCATAAGAACCTGCGAACTGATTTAACCGTTAGAGATCTTGGGATGGATATGATTGAGGATCTTTCCAAACTATCTCCATGGAACATCACTAGGAATTAGAGTCTATGATTTTTCAATTCTTCTCCTCTTCCTCTATCTACTCATGACAGCCTTATGCTTTAGGTTGTAAAATATATCCAAAGGATGGATTTCCTCTATCTTCAATATTATTTTAGATGTTGGGTAGGCCGAGATGAATTCAACTTCTTTTTTGCTAATGGATTTGTCAATAGACCCAGCAGTAAACAGGCTTTGACTTTTGTCATGAGGTGTTTCAATTGTCCCTTGATGATCAATGATCACCACTTCTTGATCTCCCTTAAGCTTTTTATTAAATTTTTTCCAGACTTATTGTAGGTCACTGGAAAAAAGTGGACTATCAGTCTGTAACTTTGATGGGTTAACTTTTTTTAATCTACTAAGGACTTTAGTATCCTCAGGGGGCTGATATTTTTCTTGTTCTGCTTGTTGACCTTTCTAAGTAATAGGTTGTGATACATCTAAAATGTCTAGAGGGATGCCTTCCAACCTATTTTTTATGTATTCTTTGAACTTTACCATTATCTCAGGGTTAAGGCGCATGGATGCCAACTTTTCAACATATAGATAAGTACTGGAAGACTCAAATAAATCATCATAATCATCATCCTCATGGAGGAAGTTTCTGATCTTAACCTGAGTGGTAACATTTAGAGAAACTTTATTTGGATCAAATTGTCTATTAGGAATTGTAAATAATTTCAAACATTGGATTTGAGCAATATCTAATCTAGCATGTTTGAAATTTTCCAATGCATAAACACCACAGTGAATGGGAAATTTATGTCAGGAAGCTTTCTTTTCCTCTTTCAAGTCTTTGGTCAATCCAAGACCCACTGTCTGGTAAGAAATTTCTCTGGCTAGAATTTCGTCTGGCACATATAATGGGAGTACATGGGTTTCAAAAATTCTTCCATATACTCTAATGTAAGTAAATAACTCCTCACCAAACCATTTCCCTATGCTTGTAAAATCATCTTGAGCTTCTTTAGAAAATCTTTGGGCTTTTTCATTCAAGACAGCTTGGAAGAGTGGCAGAATAACTCCATGACAAATTTTGTAAAAATTGGATTCATATTTAGATTCCCATAGAATATCATGGTAAACATGAATAGGAGAGGGATCTTGTATGGTCCATTTCCAACCCATGTTTGAAAAATCATAGGTAAACCAGACAGTGTCCATGATGTATGCACTCATGAAAATTGAGGGGATTTTCTTGGAATTAAAACAACATTTTTTTCTATATTCAAGGATTTGGGAAGAAATAATGTTTCACAAAATGGTACCCCGATCCATAATGTAGGAGTCTGTGACAGCCTCCATAAGAGGGTCCCATTAAATTGAAAATTTAGTGGTATTGGGTGAATTGAATAACCTACACATCATAGCAGAAACATAATAGTAGGGACCATCCAAAGAATTAGTGCAATACATACCCTTGTCATCATGCTTGTGTTTGTTGGGGTTGTTCCTCTACTGCTTTATAGGGCCTAATTGAAACTTGTTTTCTTTCGAAAGATTCTCAAGGAAATATTTGCCATACATGTTTTGGGGTCTAGTATATGGTACATTCTCTTTAAATCCTCTACTCGAAATGACCTTATCATTGTGCCTCTCGTTGTAAGAAATTTTTGTCACCAATGTTAAGATTGTCAATAATCCATTTCACCATATCTTAATATGGTAAAATCTTAAAGCACGTAGCAATCCCATGAAGAAAAGAGTTGACCACATTAGAAATGGTAGATTCTGAGGAGTTAGGGGCATTTTTTGTAGCTATCATTTTGACTATGCGAGGTTTCTCTTCTTCGAAAATCCTGTACATAGATTCCCATGAAGCAGAACCACTTTCGGAAGCACATGCAATTTTTGAAAACGGGGGCAACATATCGGTTACTTTAGTAGCGGAAGGTGTAGGATTAGTCAGAGCCATAGGTTTCTTTGATTTTTTAACGGCCTTAGACATCTCGGAGAAATATTGTGTTTTTGGACTTGCATGTAAATAGGAAGAACAAGTAGTGAAAAACAATACGTGAGAGCAATGTAACAATTAAACCGAAATGATGAAAAATATGGTGTCGCATGCGAAGAAATATAAAATATTGATTAAATTTCAATCAAATCTAACTTGGAGGCTCAAGGATATCATACCATTATGAATATCCATCTATGGAAACGTGGATTCACGTGCCTGAAGGGACACTTAAACATTTTTTAAAATAAAACATCATGCATCGTAGTTTAATTTGTGTGTCATGTTCTCAAAACACCAAGCGTGCTTTGTTTTTCCGATTGCAATTGAACCTTTTCCTTTTTCAAACCATTCTTTAGTACATGAAATTATTTTTAAAGTTTTTTAAAATTTGATGGGTAAAGAAAAGGGTAAATGGTGTTTTGATATGATATCGCATCGCAATCGCGGTCTTGGAGAAATTAGAAGGCGAAAGGATGATAGATGGTGAATATATGATGTGATATATCACATCAGAGAAATGAAGGCGAGGTGGAAAATATGATAGTGGGAGTAATTTTGATCTTGCAATTGCGATTGGTGACGTGGAGAAAGACAGGTCCTGCTAATAATTTTTTATGACATATATCTTTGTCAGAGATCATGTTTCCTTTCTTAATGCTTTTTCACTTTCATTGCCCTCTTCCCTAGAAATATTTTTTGCATGTTTCAAGGTCTTGGGAGACCCCTCATCGCAAAATCCATCTGGAGCAGCTTATCATTTTGTTTGTTATTTCTACGATTGCGATTTTGACTTGTGATTTCGATTTAGGTCTTTCTTGGGTTTTCCCAATAAAATAATATTTATGAATTTTCAATTCGCTTTTTGCACCACAATCCATGTAACCATAGTTAAATTAAATTCAAAAGTTGTACCAAAATAAAACTAATAAAAAAATTGTATTGACGTGACTATAAATAAGAATGAGCTTTTCAAGAAAAAATCATTATCATTGAACAACTAATGCATTTGTCCTTTGTACTTAAATAACTTAAAATAAAATATAAATATAAATTTATAAATTCTTAATTATATTATATTAATTTATATTTATATTATTTAAATTGTATAATAACATGTAATTAATATACTATATAAATATAATATAATATAATATAAGAAATGTATAGGGATATGCATTGTTTCTTTCAAGCAATATGAAATGACAATAGTATTATTTTATTCAAAAAGTGTGAAATGACATTTATTATGATTACTTTACTTTGACTTTAAAATTAATTAAAGCACTACTATGGTTAACTATGAGTTTTTATCTACCATTGAGAATGTGACAATGGCTAACTATGAGTTTTTATCTACCATTGAGAATGTGACAAGTAAGTACCTTTAACTCAAGAAATGCCACCTCAACCATTAGAGATGATGGCATCCCCTAAAATGTGATTGGTTCTAATAAAGTGAATTTTGATTGTACATTTTCCTTAGGAGGCCCATTTTAGATCTCAAAATTCCCCTAATGATTTAGAGATAAATTCAATATTATATATATATATATATATATATATATATATATATATATATATATATATATATATATATATATATATATATTCTAGCGAAGGGATAGCTCAAATGGTCGAGTTCTTGTTGCTAAGTACCTTGTCATATGGAAGGTCACGAGGTCAAATCTCCTCGACGCCCTTGGGGTTAGGCCCCGAAATTAAAGCCGACGGCTGATCCCTTCAAGTGGATCTACCGGATTATTACCCGTGGATGTAGCGGCCACTCAGTGACCGTGAACCACAGCTAAAAAAAAATATATATATATATATATATATATATATATATATATATATATATATATATTCTATTTTACTCTTAGAATCCATTGTCTTGGTTTGGTGGCCAAGTGGTGAAAATTCCATTCACGGGTTGTAATTGGACTGAACAAGATGGCTCATGATGATACCCCTTGTCTTATGGTTATAAAAAATCATAATCCATTACCCTTTTTTGATATGCAGTAGTGGTAATGTCAGCCTATTATTTTCTTATGATCATGGTAAGTAGACTCGTGATGAGACCTCTTGTAGAAATTTATTAATACTGATAGTATTACCGAATTCTCCTGATCTAAAAAATTAATCTTATGTTAAATATAGAATCCTTCCACTAAATTATTTGCGGAAATTAAATTTCCAATTGCAAAACACATATGAAGAAAATCAATTGGACATAAACACAGTTGTTTAACAGGAAATCTTAAAGCTAAAAACTCCAACTATCATATATTATGTATATCAATGGATCATGTAATATTTTCTTACAAAGCTTAGTACATCAAGCTCTCAGCAAAATCAACAATCATTACACACTGTCATGCAGAAATTTTCATATCTATGCACCAATTTCTTGCCTCCTGACAGCCTGCCTCCACTGCGCAACCCCTACTGAAGAAGACCTCTTAATGAATTCGAATTGGCCTTTCCTTGACTGCGCAATCCTCATTGGCATCTCCAATGTGTGTCAGATGCATTGAATGAATCACTATAGTCACAAAAAATAGTCCACATTAGGGGAATTTTGAGGTCTAAAATGGGCCTCCTAAGGAAATAATAAAATAATATTTATGAATTTGCAATTCACTTTTTGCATCAAAATCCATGTAACCACGGTTAAATTCAATTCAAAAGTTGTACCAAAATAAAATTAATAAAAAATTGTATTGATGTGACTATAAATAAGAATGAGATTTTCAAGAAAAAATCATTATCATTGAACAACTAATGCATTTGTCATTTGTACTTAAATAACTTAAAATAAAATATAACTATAAATTCATAAATTCTTAATTATATAATATACTATTAATTAAAATTTATTTAATTTAAATTATATAATAACATGTAATTAATATACTATATATAACATGTAATATGTTATATATATAACATGTAACATGTAGGGATATGCATTGTTTCTTTCAAAAAATATGAAATGACAATAATAATATTTTATTCAAAAAGTATGAAATAACATTTATTATGAGCGCTTTACTTTATGACTTTAAAAATACTCAGAGCACTACTATGGATATGCATTTTTTCTTTTAAAAAATATGAAATGACCATAATAATATTTTATTCAAAAAGTATGAAATGTAATTTACTATGAGTACTTTATTTTATGACTTTAATACTACTTAGAGCACTACCATGGTTAGCCATGACTTTTTATCCACTATTGATAATGTGACAAGTAAGTACCTTTAACTCAAGAAATTCCACCTCAACCATTAGGGATGATGTCATCCCCTAAAATGTGATTGGTTCTCATAAAGTGAATTTTGATTGTACATTTTCCTTACGAGGCCCATTTTAGACATCAAAATTCCCCTAATGTCTCACCCTTTCACCTATCTCTCCACTAGGTCTCCACTGGAACTGACATGCAAGTAATTAACTGTTGTATTTGTTCAATTTCAAGTGAGTCCCTAGTTATGAATTAATTAAATAATTAATTCACTAAACTCTCACTAGTGTATCTTCAGTTAGAACTAGATACAACTAGCACAACTGAGTTTAACTCACTTAACTAAGTTAAACTGAATAACAACTCCCATAACTATTCTTCCAACTCTGTCACAAATTTGCCACTTCAGTTCTAAC
Source organism: Pinus albicaulis (assembly GCA_034641835.2). Classification (NCBI taxonomy): domain Eukaryota; kingdom Viridiplantae; phylum Streptophyta; class Pinopsida; order Pinales; family Pinaceae; genus Pinus; species Pinus albicaulis. The sequence goes on along the minus strand of JAXQQM020089065.1, from coordinate 136,301 downwards.
TGAGTCCTCCATGCATGAGTCACCAACCACCCTAGGAATTGTGTAATTCCTTCAACCCACTAATTTTCCAAATCTGTTCACTGAAATAAAGTGCTCCAAGAGAATAAGTTGATATTTATTGTTGGCGACATGCATATATTTTTAGATCGACTATCTATAAATATACTATCTTTAAAAATAGAATCTCATATATTTTTCACATTTGACCAACCATCTACAAATAGCATCCTGCAACTTATAGAATATGCTCACCATGTCTAAAAATAGACATACACCTAAAAATAGTCTGTGGACCCCACTTAGTGAAGGTGCTTAATTTTCACTAAGCTCATCATCTTGTTGAATCTCAACACTCCCTCTCAACAAGATAGGGATTATCCTTCACCCCGATCCTACCTCTATGGTATTCAAATTTTCTCATGTTGAGCACCTTCGTCAGAATATCTACATCCTGATCTTCTGTAGGAATGTATTGAAGCAACATGATCTTCCGCTGCACACAATCTCTGATATGATGATACCGAATATATATATGCTTAGATCTATCATGAAACACGGGATTAATCGAGAGTTTAATGCAAATCTGATTATCACGGAGTATCATTGTAGGATCTAAATGAGAACCGAACAAACTGACCAAGATATTCTTCATTCAGATAGCCTCACATGCAGCTTGACTTGCTGCCATGTATTTTGCTTCCGCCAAACTGAGTGCCACGGATCTTTGTTTCCTATTGTACCAAGAAATTTTTGTAGATCCGATACTGAAAACCCCCCCTGATGTGCTCCTTCTATCGTTTAGGTTGTCTGTCCAATCTGCATCCGTGAAGCCATGCAACTTCACCTCATTCATTTTTCTGTACCATAAGCCATACTCAGATGTGCCCCTGAGATATCTCAGGTCATGCTTGCCTGCCTTCCAAAAGAGCTTGGTAGGCTTAAGCATCGCTTGACTAAGCTAGTTCACTGCATAGCATATGTCTGGTCTTGTATTAACTAAATACATGAGCGAACCCACCAACTGTCATTAAATAGTGGCATCCACTACCTCTGCCAATGTAGCATCCTCTTTTCTCTAATTTCCTGGAAGAGGAGTACCCATGGGCTTGCAGTCCTCCATGTGAAACTTACCAAGTATCTCCTGAGCACACTTGCCTTGAGACACAAACATTTCACCTTCTCACTGCCATATTTCCAATCCAAGGAAATAATGAAGGAGACCCAAATCCTTCATCTCAAACTCCTTTGCAAGATCTACCTTGCATGAGTGCATCAACTACTCATCACCCGTTAGTATTAAATCATCAACATAAAGAACAATGATTAAAATCTTACCCTCCACCACAATTTGGTATAGGTATGTGTTAGCCTCCTATATCAATAGGTTTCATCTTTCATGTCTTGATGGAAGTGTGGAATATGTTCAAACCTTCTTACTTGAGCAAAGGTGTTCCATATTCTTAAAAAAACCAAAAAATCAAAAAAGTTAAAAAATGTAAAGAGGGTATACCCTAAAAGAAAGATCAAAGGGTAAAAAGAATAAAATGGTCAAAAAAGTGAAAGAAATGAACCCCAAGCAAAAAATAGACCAAGGAAAGTGTGCAAATCCAAATGCCACTGCTATTTTATTTTTGTAATAAATCAATTGTGTGCAACTTGTGAAACTTTTGCCACAATTTATGAATAAGTCAAACTGTTTAAACTTGGCTTAGTCATATTTCAATTTCATGTTATAGATTAGAGAATAAATATCTAGCCAAACAGTTTAATCTTGGCAGATATGTAGCTAGGTAGAGTGAATAAGAGGTGCTCAACAGTTTAATCTGAGCCCTTGGATGTAATAAGGGTAGAAATAGATAGATTCATCATGTAAAAAGAAAAGATTGATCAGGGTTTGCAAGTCTAAATGCACCCTAATAAAGAAGACAAAATGGTGGTGTTAAGTAGATAGGGTAGGTAGATGGTGCTGCAAAATGTTATCTGATGAATGGTGCTGCTACATGTTAGTTAATCATTTACTTTCATCAAAAGTACTGAAGCAGAAAATACACTGAAAAATCACAGCAAGCAAAGTCAAATTCATTAACCTCCCCCATCATTTTTCCCCCTCAAAAGTTTTACTAATTTCCCCAAAAGTACTAAGGTAATTGGAGATCAAAGGGGCTCAAGGCATTTCCTTGACTTCTGGAGGGACCGGACCCTCGGCCTAATGATCAAAAAAGACCTAAGCGCTTGAAATAATCCATCATTGTTATCTTCCATCTTTAACTTTTTCCTAAGTAAAATCCTATTTTACTTAGGAAACTGAGGCAACATTCCATAAAATTCCTCAAGACAACTTGTTATTCTAAGCTTAAGTGTTGAAGATAAAATGTGCAATTTACTTCATAAGTTTTCACTTTCTTAGATGAACAAAGATGTTTTGATTTTCCTTGTCCTTTATCATATTAACATTTAACTCTATTATATTAAATCCCTAGTGGAATCCCTTTTCCTAAGTATATAACTCCCTTTTCTAATAAATATCCCAAAAAACCCTCTTATTATAATGTTTTACCAAAGTATATATTCCCGCTCGTTTAAAATAAATACCCCGCTTTATAAAGCCCTTTGGTTAAAACTATAGCCTTATACATAACCCCCGCCCTATGGTGAATTAGTTGTGTATTAATTAATTCATCGTATAATAAAATATATACAAAAAAGCGTTAGACATGTAATATATGTGTTTAACACCAAAAACAAGAATGAAATGCGACGGAGTCCTGTGCCATAATGTTCTGTCCACGTAGCATTCCACCTGGCCAAACTACCGCCGCAATCCATTTCATAATGTCACGGGGTTAATTAATCATTTGGACTAATTAACAACCATTTCCGCCTATTAACCTTTCCCCGGGGTGATTAGATTACACGTTAAAACCTTTTTAAACCCCGACGGACCCACCTTTGAAGTCGCACAAGTTCCCATCCCTTTCAGCCGTCGGATCATTTGTCCGTTGATCAACGGTGATCATCAATCCCGCTGCCCATCCCTTGCCAGCGTGTTAACCAGCGGGGGATGGGCGGTTTTTGAAAAGTCAGCATTCCACGTGGCAAGCGTCCTGTGGAATCGCTGCCATCGCGTCTTTTACCGCCTTCGTCCAAAAGCGGTGTGGGCTTACCGCTTACCGCTTACCGCATACCGCCGGTCCCACTCCCTTACGTCACCCCGTACGCCAAAATGACGTCATCACCTCGAAAACGACAAAAACCCTTTTGACTTGTAAATAAGCCATTTTTCGCGTTTTTTCAGTTATTTTTAGTTTCCGAAAAAGACTAAGCTCCCGCTGCAATTTTCAAATTTCACTGCAAATACACCAATTCACTCCGAAATTCAGCTGCGCCCGTGTTGAAGAACGTCCCCGCCATTGTTCATTACCTGTTAAAGAACCAGTTCCATCTAAAAACAGGTATTTATCATTTCGCGCCCCGACTGCAAGTCAAGCTTAGTTTCCTTTGTTTTTTCTCTGAAAAAATGGTTTAAAGTCCTCTCTGAGTCCTCATTGAAGATTTAAAACCTGTAAATTTGCTTCCCAAACCTGCAAATTGTTCCAGTTTCCTCATTTGTCAGATATCCCGTCCGGTCTGCAAGAAAAACTAAAACCTCCAGTTTGAATCCACAAGAACCAAAATGGAGGCTCCAACTGCTCTGAATATCACTCCTTTGAATGCTCCCCACCGAGATTTGGACTATTTACCCCTGATAGATGAAGATTTCCAAATAAAAGACCTACATTTTGATGAAAGTCCCCGTTTGAGCTTCTGTCGCTGCAGAGACGAACACTCAAAGGGGCAAGATCTTATAGGGTTGTGGGAATCCAATCTCCCAAGGTATTTTATTCCTATAGTTCACGTTTTCCCCGAAATCATTCATTATTGTCATGCAAATTATGATCCTGCACAAAGAGCTGTATTAGCTCCTGATCAAAGTGTTCTGTTCCCTATCACACCTCAGGCTATCAATGCTATGTTACAATTTGAGCCAGAACAAGAATTAGCACCTCTATCCATGGAAGGGTTGATTGAGAAAACCAGACTATTAACTCCAGAGAAATTGAAAGCAATGTGTCAGTATTTCATGTTACCTGAGCATCAGCCAAAAGGGACTCCCCCCTATGGTTTTTACTTTTTCAATCAATTGGGAAGGCTTATTGTGAATGTAATATCCTTTGTCTTAGGATTCAATACCGGTGAGTATGTAGATGAGATAACTCTGGCTTTGCTATCTATCTTTACCCCTGGGAAGCCTCCTGAGATTAAGTATGATTATGCTTCCTTCATTGCCAACAAAATCCATGATCAATTTTTAAGGCTAGATGATGAAAAGGTTTTCAAGTACTCCTCAGTTATCTATCATCTCATAATTTTCTATCACTCAGACAAATTCCCTTTCCCTGTTCAGAAACTTGATGCTAAAGGTAATCCCAGGTCTGTTATTTTTTTGGTCCCCCATCATTCATTTGTCCTCTGATTCTCCCTACTCTTATTCAGAATTCATTGATCAGTTTGTACATCCTGCTACAACTTTGTTAACAGGAGTTTCTCCCCCCAGGCTTAGTACTGAGATTAGAAAGACCCTGCAATTATCAAAGAGTTATAAAGTTGGGGATTGGTACTTATACCAAAACCATACAGTCATCAGGATTTATGGATGTGAATTACATCCATTCAAGTTACCCAGATATGTACCAATGAGAATTTTTGCTTTGGAATACTTTAGACAGATGAATAACTCGGATGTAATCCATTTCTGCAATGTAAAGAAGAAAGCACAGTTAAGGATCAAAAGCCAGTTAGGTCCTTTCATTTGCAATTCTAGAGAAGCTGAGAGAGATGCAGAACTTATATTAGAGAAAAAATTCCAGACATCTTTCCGTTGGGTCCCTTATGACCCCTTTGGTTTCATTTGTGAAAGAAGGTTAAAAAATAAGTCATCTCCTTATGTACATCACAGAATTTCTGACATAGAACAGTATGCAAATCAAGATGAATGGGTTAAAGGAACACTGGTTGAAGAGGGAAGTGGAGCTGCCAAATTGAATAAACTTATGAAAGATGTTGAGAAGAAATTTGACCTAGAAACATATGATCAAATGCAGGTACCATACATTGGCACATCTTCAGCAGCTACTCTACAACAAGCTATACAGGAAGACAGCCCATCAGTAGCAGCAGAGCCCAAGGGTAAAGGAAAAGAACCTATAGTTCAGGTCATTGAAACCCTGGTCATGGCAGAAAAATCACAGAGTTCCAAAACACCAGAACAATCTAAAGCTTCTCAAACACCGGCAAAGCAAATCCAAGCTCCAGAGATGCAAACTCCACTGAATGTGGAAATAGGGAAAAAGAGGTCAGCTCCAGATACCACACCTTCAAAAGGAGCCCCACAAGTCTATCAAGCTAAAAAACATAAATCTGATCTACCTCCAGATGTAGAGATCATAGATGAAATATTTGATGATGGCAGGGAAGATAGTCAGCAAACAGGTACAGCAAGTGAAACAAACATAAGCCAGAAAGGGATACAAAAGCAGTTGAGCACTGAAGTATCTTCTTTCAGACCGCCAAAGACAGATACTGGAGACATTAAGAAAACCTTCATTAATATCAAAACAAAGAATGAACCATTGAAAATGAAGGTCTACGATCAGTATATGAAAATGGCTCCTCACAATCAGCAAAGGTTGATGTCAGCATTTGATCTTTCACAAGGTAAAATGAAAATGAGCCACTTCAAAGCTAAGGTGCCAAAGCCAACTTCAGCAACAGATTACATCAGAACAAATTTTGAAGTGTTAGCAAAGGATATCCATCCCTTGGATCAGATAGAGCTTCATAGGCAAACAGGAGAAATGGTTTATTCCACTCTCACCAACAAAGCCATGGCCGCTTTAACACTACAAGATTCCTTGAATAATACTGCTGCAACATTGAAAATTGAAAGGGCCTCCTCACAGGCCAAGGACAATAGAATAAAGTCTCTAGAAGAGATCATCATTGGTTTGGGTCACAATCCCAAAGACACTAAAGGTATTGAGGCACTGATAAAAAAGAAAGAGGATGATATAGCTGCACTCAGAAAACAGCTGAAAATACCAGCCTCGAGGCACCCCCAGACACAGGAAATTATAAAAGGAAATTCACAAGAAGAAATGATGGAGTTGCTCTTGAATTTGACGGAGCGACTAAATGAAACAGAAAAGGAGTTGGAAAAAGCATTGCAGGAACAGGAAATCATCAAGCAAACTTCAACAACAGGTACTACAACTACAGGACAACAGGAACAACCATCTCAGGTAAACATTTCTAATTTGAATTCTGAGGATTTAATTAAACAGATGGAGAGTTTGCAGCTAAAGGTCACAGAACTCCAAGAAAAAAAATTACAATTAACAAAATTGGAGGGAAAATATGACACATCCAAAAAGACAGCTGCTGACAACCTCAGGGAAATAAAAAGATTGGAGAAATTGGTTGAGGCTTTGCAAAAAGATCTTTCACTGGAAAAGCCTCTAAACGAAATAAATGATATTCTTTGGGATAACATCATTAACTTAATAAGAGATATTTGGCCTTCCATCCAAGCTATTTTTGAGCAGAATGAGTTAGTCAAGATAGCACAAGAGGAAATAAATAAAACTAGACATGAATTAAGGGGCAAGCCGGAGCATGCCCAGCAGATCATTCAATTTTTGAATTCCAGATTAAAACAACAGCTTGCATTGTTAGGAATTGATGACAGAACAGGTGTAGTTTTGGAAGCAAAGAGAATTTTCACCAAGAGGACTTTCATGCAAAATCTAGAAAGAAAGTGTACTGACATTTTGGTCGACATCAACGTTTTCAGAGAGAAGTTTCAAGCTTTGCTGGACAGTGAATTGCCAAGTCCCATGCTCACGGAGGATCAAATAGTAGACTTGGAAACATATGAGAAAAGAATAAAAGCTCATGCTAAAAATACAGCTATAGGTTCTACTAGCTCATCAGAACCTGTATTACCAACCGGGAAAAGTATTTATGAAAAAGTGAGGAATCTATTTCATCTGGAGCATGATCTAAAGTATCTATTTCCGAACGAGCCCACTTTTTATAAACTTACTGAAGCAGATGAAACTTTAAGGAAACTCAGAAGAACAATGATACCAGATGATCAGTGGTGGAAGGAAATGCTAGAAATTTTGTAAAAAATGTCTTCAGGATGAAAGTTTATCTTTACTATTGAGTAAATGGTAAAAAACAGAAAAGCAGATGAAAGAGTATCAGATGAAAGGTTAAAGAGTATCCGTAAGAAGAAAGAGTATTCAACAAGTCAAAGGAATACGCAAAGGACAGCACAGAGCCCTATTTTAAGCACTTATCCTTAGCACGTCCATGAAGAAAGGAACAACACATCAGTCGTTACTCATTATTCTATTTACGAGACCATGTGTCTCTTGTTTGTTTGTAAATATGCTTTAAGTCAGCCTGGATTATTGGCTAGGATAGAGTAAGATTGTTAGGATTATTTTTTGTATAAATAAACCCTCAAAGAGAGAGTTGGGTGTGGATTCTATTACTCTGCTGTAACACTGAGATTTTCGGAATAAAAGCTTTTGAAGAAATTTACTTGTGGCTTACTGGATGACGATTTGAAGCACTGGACTTGTTGCAGGATTCATGTGTTGGACTACAGTTCAATAAGTGTTTCTACCCTTTGTCTGAAATTTTATATTAGTTTATAATACCATCATATCCATTTCTGAATAATTTACATAAAGGATTGAAACAGAATTTGCTTAATTGTACTCTGTTTTCAAATGTGATTATTCTCGATGTTTTCTTCTGGATTAGTTATAAGCATGAATTCTTAATTGCTCATGTTTTGTTGATTTAAACATTGTTGATTACTGTAACAAAGAATCCTTCATTGCTCTTTGCTTGTAGTCATTTCTCTTCTTTCTCTTGAATATGGTGAAAGATTCTTAGCTGCCTTTCATCCCTTCAAGATCATCCCATCCACTTTAAATTTTAAGGATTGTTCTCTGTCTAGCTATCTTGCCCTGTAATACCATCTTGTGTTTAAAATAGAAATCCAGTAAAGCCATCCTTTGACTCCATAGCCCAATGGACTGAAAGCTCTCAACCTTGCCCTTAGTTTGTGGATTCCACCATTTTCCCAAAACAAACTCTTGAATCTATAACTAGCCTAAAACTTTCCAAGAACAAAGATAAATCATAAAGAGAGAGCCCTCTCTGGATGCAGATTGGCTAGATTCTGCATCTAAAAGGTTGGTTTGTGTTTACCTCGGGTATACTTTCCTCTTACACAACTTCTAGGAAAACCTGAGTGATAACAGGTATGCATCCGCCTCACTCTTAGTGAAGCCAAGCCTAGTGAAATAGTTGTCGATCCATGTGTACCAAGCAAGAGGTGCTTGCTTCAGCCCATATAGCACTCTTTTAAGTATCCACACATGTGACTCATTATTGAAGTTCTCAAATCCATTAGGTTGCTTAATGTACACTTCTTCCTCGTGATCCCATTAAGGAGCGTAGTCTTCACATACATCTAATGAATGTGTCAACCCATCTGCGATGGGAGAGAAAGGATGGTCCTTATGGAAGAATACCATGCGACAGGTACAAATTTTTCTTCATAATAAATCCTCTCGATCTGTGAGAAGCCCCAAGCAACAAATCTTGCCTTATACTTCTCAACGCTCCCATCAACAGCTTGCTTTACCTCGTAGATCCATCTTGAACCTACTACTGATTTACCAACCAACCTTGGAACAATCTCCCAAGCATTGTTTCTGAAAATGGAGTCATACTCCTCCACCATGGCATCTACCCATGTGGGCTCCTGCACTGCTTCTTCAAAAGAAGATGGCTCTGTCACGATACACTTTCTCATGAGAGCCATGTATCCAGTGAATCAATCAGGTGATTGTCTCTATCTGTGTTGTGATGTAGGGACTCCTACATTCTGTGTCGCATCAAGATTTAGTCTCTCAACTTGTGTGGTACGCTTCCTGCCTGTTCTGATGTTTGGTTTCGCATGACTGGACTCCTCCACTCCATGAATCTCCTCTTGTGAATGATCCACATTTAGAGGCTCATCTTTGGGAAAAAGAAGTTCCTCCTCTGCATGCAAGTGTAACTCCCTCTCAAGCGACAACTTCATGGATTTCACGTCATTTAATTTTATATCCTGTCACACCACAATCATCCAATTGTTTCGCAAATATACACGATAATTATGGGGTGTTTATGTGTACCCCACAAATATCCCAACTTTGCAGTCGACTCCAGTTTATTCCTAGCATCCTTTGTCACATGAATGTAAACAGATGAGCCAAAAATATTTAAACGAGAAATATCAGGCTTCTTACCAGTAAAAGCTTCTTCAGGTGTACTCATGCCAAGTACTCTATGAGGACAACATTTTTTCACATAAATCACAGTGTTGCATGCTTCCGCCCACAAGTGCATTGGTAGGCCCTAGTCATGTAGCATAGCTCGTGCAGCACCCATGATAGTTCTATTCTTCCTCTCCATGACCCCATTCTGTTGTGGGTTATGAGGCGCTATGATTTCTCTTCAAATTCCTTCTTTGCTATAGAAGTCTTTGAATTCGTTCGAGATATATTCACCACCATTATCGCTCCACAGAGCCTTCACGTGCTTCCTCGACTCCTTCTCCACCAATGCTTTAAACTCACAAAACTTTGATAATTTTTTTCTCTTCTTATACATGAAGAAGATCCAGCATCTACGAGAATAGTCATCAACAAATATAACATAATGCCTATGTTTTTTTGTCGAAGCAACCGAGAAAGTTCCACACATGTCTGTGTGAATTATCTCTAGGATCACCTAAGCACGGTTCTCCTTCTCATGAAAGGTGGTCTTCACAAAATTACCCAAATTACATCCCTTGCACTGATCTGACTGTGAAAGAGTATCCTTGGGAAGTCCAATAGAAATCTGCTGCAAAATATTCAAGGTGCAATGGTGAAGATGGCCCAATCTCCTGTGCCATAATTCCCCCTCATCCTGGCTCACCACTTCTTCTGCTTTTCCCATCATTGCAGCGCAGCCATCTACCTCTGACTTGTAAAGATTCTTAACTTGAATCCCTATCCTCTTTGTTTGACCTATTGTTTTATGTCGCAGGAAAGCTTCTCCCTCGCTGGAAACAACGTCATAACCTTTGTCCTCCAACATAGCGACCAAGACCAAGTCCTTCTTCAGACCTAGAACATGCATAACATCTTTCAACATAAATGGTTTACCTTACTCCCTCTCAAAGGTAATGGTTCCAATTTCAGTCGCACTATATCTACCATCTTCGCCCATCTCTATATGCATTTGGAGATCCTTCTCCTCCAAGTCACTAAACAACTCCTTGTCTCCCGTCATATGGAAGGAAGCACCACTATTAAGATACCACACCGATCCCATTGTGCTTGAAATTAAGCATGTGATCAAAGAGAAATCAAGTTCAAATTGTGAGGCTAAGGCCTCACCCACTACAACTCCAGCAGCCTTCTTGTTCTTCTTTTTTTGTGGGAAGTTAGTGGCGAGATACCCATGTTCGTGACAGTGAAAACACTTCACTTTGGACAAATCCAACTTCTTGCCTTTAGCCTCGGATTTTGGATGGGATTTATTCCCCTTCCCTTTCCTTTCTTTGGCAGCCAAATCGAAATTCTCTTCATCATCATTCTTCGATGAAGATCCATCCCTGGTATTCTGCCTATCTCCTCCTGTACAAGATCTGACCAAAGTCGCTCCCAATCCAGCAGTTTCTCCCGTCCATTGACAGAGTCTTCGTAGCTGTGCCAACTCTTCGGAAGCCCAAGGAGAGACAAGCTCACCAAGTCATCATCCGCAACTGTAATTCCCACACTCTCCAGCTCATCCCTACATTGGACAAACTTCATGAGATATTTTGGAATATTGTTTCCCTTCTCCATTTTTATTTTTCTGAGCTTATCTTTCAGCGCCAACTTCCTATGGTCGTTGTTGCTTTGGAAAAGATCTATCAAAGCCTTCCACATTGCAAATGGAGTGGATTTCCTATGAAGGCTTCACACAATATGGTCTTTCACACCTTCAAATAGAATTCTTCTTGTCTTCACTACCTTCTTTTCCCATGCGTCAAGTAATGCAGCATCGCTAGAAGTATGCTTAGGAACATCGGTATCGATGAACTCCTTCAGTCCATTATCTTCAAGCACCACCTCCATCCTATCCTTCCAGGCTATGTAGTTCAAGCTACCCTCAAGAGCATACTCCAACCGCAACCCATTGAAATACATTTCAATAGTTACTCAACTGTCGCACCAAGAAATTTCTGCAACAAATTTGAATTGTCCACCAGCACAAAACTCAGCACAGCTTCAATTTTGCAATCTCCAGTGATTAAAATTGCTCCGATACCATGTAGAAATTTATTAATACTGATAGTATTACCAGATTCTCCTGATCTAAAAAATTAATCTTATGTTAAATATAGAATCCTTCCACTTAATTCTTTGCAGAAATTAAATCTCCAATTGCAAAACACATATGAAGAAAATCAATCGCACATAAACATGGTTGTTTCACGAGAAAGCTTAAAGATAAAAACCCCAACTATCATATATTATGTATATCAATGGATCATGTAATAATCTCATAAAAATATTAGTACATCAAGCTCTCAGTACAATCAACAACCATTACACACTATCATGCAGAAATTTGCATATCTATGCACCAATTTCTTGCCTCCTGACAGCCTTCCTCCACTATGCAATCCCTGCTGAAGAAGACCTCTGAATGAATTTGAATTGGCCTTGCCTTGACTGCGCAATCCTCATTTGCATCTCTAATGTGTGTCAGATGCATTGAATGCATCACTATAGTCACAACAGATATTCCATCTCACCCTTTCACCTATCTCTCCACTAGGTTTCCACTGGAACTGACATGCAAGTAGTTAACTGTTGTATTTGTTCAGTCGCAAGTGAGTCTCTAGTTATGAATTAATTAAATAATTAATTCAGTAAACTCTCACTAGTGTATCTTCCTTTATAACTAGATACAACTAGCACAATTGAGTTTAACTCACTTAACTGAGTTAAACTAAATAATAACTCCCATAAATACTCTTCCAACTCTGTCACAACTTTGCCACTTCAATTCTAACTTAGTCCTCCATGCATGAGTCACAAACCACCCTAGGAATTGCGTAATTCCTTCAGCCCACTGATTTTCCAAATATGTTCACTGAAATAAAGTGCTCCAAGAGAATAAGTTGATATTTATTGTCGGATTATTATTAAGGGCTAATAATAATCGACATGCATCTATTTTTAGATTGAAGATCTATAAATAGACTTCACCCAATATTCTAAAAACAGAATCTCATCTATTTTTCACATTTGACCAACCATCTACAAATTGCATCCTGCAACTTATAGAATATGCTCACCATTTCTAAAAATAGACATACACCTAAAAAAAGCTTGCGAGCCCCACTTAGTGAAGGTGCTTAATTTTCATTGAGCTCATCATCTTGTTGAATCTCAACACCTCTTATCTCTTAAGTTTATATATTTTTGAATTACACTCTAAAAAATGTATAATTAATGGATGGGGAGAACCATTGACTCATTAAGAGTTTTGGATGAAATTTAGAGTTAAATATGCTTAGTAGCAAATAGTCCTTACTTTGTAAAGATAAACTTTTATGACTGATAATGATGTAAAAATACTTTATAAATTTTAAGGTTTTTTGAAATAATTTACAATTTCAATGGAAACAAAATTTCAGAGTTATATAATATTTATCCACCCTTTCAGGTTTGTGATCATTTCCTTTTTTAAAACTCCTATTTCTTCAAGATGAAAAGTCATAAAATGATTTCATAGATATTGATAAATAGAAAAGAGTATGCTATCTAACATTATTCTCTTATTAACCTAGAAATGGAGATACAACTATATTACATTAGAATAAATGTTCTTCTAAGAAAATATTTTTTTTCAAAATAATCCCATTGACAGGGAGAGAATATCTCTTCCCTTATCGATCTTGCAATATGAAGGTTGATGGGCCTACTTGTTCTACAATTTGATATCGTCCAAGCCACATTTTCTGGAATTTGGTATGCTTACCTTTTTCCTCATGTGCCTTGCCCCATTTAAGGAAAGCGTCTCCAACTTGAAAAGTGTTTTTGGCAACAGAACTTGCATCAAAATAAGATATGACAATTTGTTGATGTCGAGCATGCAAAATTTTAGCCGTTTCCCTTTCTTCTTCTAGTTTAAGGATTTGGGACATTATTAGTTGTAAAGAAGAGGAAGGTACTTCATCAATGAATTGGACTAGGGCTAATGAGGGAAGGGCTAAATTTGATGGAATTACAGCTTCTTTCCGATATACTAGATTAAATGGAGAAGTTCCTATAGAGGAATTCTGAGTTATTCGATCTGCCCATAGAGGGAATGGTAAAGTTTTATGCCAATTATTTTGGCTCTGATCAACGGTTATTTTTATGATTCTTCTGAGGCTTTTATTGGTTGATTATGCCAAACCATTCCCTTGGGGATAGTAATTAGCAGAATATTTGAGTTTAAAACCTCTCTTAAGAGAAAATTCAGTCATACTTTTACCTGAAAAGTAAGATGAAATGTCGAACATAAGTGCATTAGGTAAGCCAAATATGGTAAAATAAATTGATCGATGAATTCCATAATGGCTTCAGAATTATCTACCTTTAGTGAAACAGCTTCCACTCATTTAGTAAAGTAATTTTTTACAATAAGGATGTATTTGTGCTGCTTGGAAGAGTTAGGAACATTCTCACCTATGATGTCAAGTCCCCATTGTTCAAAGGGTTGTTCAATGTTGACTGGTTAGAGAGGTAAGGCTAGCTTTCTTTGTCTCCCAGTAGAAGTTTTACATGTCTTGAATTTTCTTACATATGCATGAGTATATTTGAACAATGTTGGCCAATAATACCCTGCATGAAGGATTTTGTGTGCGGTGGTTTCTCCTCCAAAATGTACACCTGCAGGTCCATCGTGAAGTTCCTGCAAAGCCATTTCTGCTTCAGACTTTTCAAGGCATCTTAATAATACAGAGTCATATTTTTTTCTAAAAAACACATAATTAATGGTTTGACATTGATTATCTCTTAGTTGTAAAGCTATTTTCCTTTCATGATTGAGTTCTGTGGAAGAAAATCCATATTTTAAATAAAATATAATATCAACATATTGTGATTCAGAGTCTACCAGGCATACCTCAGATATTTGTACAGAATTACTTTAATCCTCATTATCTAGTATGTTGGATGCTCCAGTCAATGATCTGTAAAAATATTTTCCTCTCACAATTTTAGTTGGTTTGATGTCAATATCATATTCTTGCAAGTTTGTAACCCTATTTTCCCTTTTTAATCCTAGTTCCTTTTGCATAAGCAGTTGTCTTACTATTGTGAATGGAATTATTATCTTGGTATGTGATTTTAGGAGAAAAGGTTTGAAATTCTTTAAAGATTTGTAAACAGAAAATGCTTGTTTCTCCACCTATGAATAATTTAGTTCAGCACCTTGAAAAATTTAACTAAAGAAAGAGATGGGTGCTTCGATTATTTGATCATTAACTTGTGTTAGAACAACATAAGAATTTTCAGAAGCGAATGTGTATAAAATAAATTGATCAGAAAAAATTGTAGTTGTTAGAGAAGGGGAATTTATGATAGCTTGCTTGATTAACTCAAAATTTTCTCTTTAATTTTGCCCCCATTCAAAGACCGACTTTTTCTTGATCATGGCTTGCAATCATTAAAACAATCTCAGAAAATTCAGGGACAAATCTCTTAACAAAATTTATTTTTCCTAAAAAGGACTACATGGATTTCTTGTTATGGGGTAAAGAGATTTCGGAGATTACCTTTATCCTAACAAGATCTATACAAATTTATTATTTTGATACAATGAATCCTAGAAGTTTCCCTTCACTAAGAGTGAAGTGAGACTTTTTTGGATTTAATGATATCCCATATTTTTGGCAGCATTCAAATATATATTTGAGGTCATGATAATGGTTGTTTCTCCTCTTGGAGTAAATGGTTATATCATCTAAGTATACAACCACATTTTTTTTTATTAGACCTCTAAAAGAAATATCCATAGCTCTCTGAAAAGTTGCTCCTGCATTTATTAGACCAAAGGGAATTTTTTGATAGGCATAAGTGCCCCATTTGGTCCTAAATGTAGTCTTCAACCTACCCTCGGGATGAACCATAATTTGGTTATAACCTGAAAAACCATCAAGGAAAGACACTAATTCAGAGCCAACAACTGACTGTGGGATTTGTTCCATAGATGGTAATGCAAATTTTCTTTCAAACAAGATTTATTAATATTTCTAAAATATATACAGATGTGGATGTCACCATTTTTCTTTCTAACGAGGACTAAATTTGATACCCACTTTGAATGCGTAACAGGAAAGATTATTTTAGCTTTAAGGAGTTTATTCAGCTCATATTTGAATTGATTTTCCAAATTGGGGTGAATTTTTCTTAACTTTTGTTGTATCTTCTTATCAGTAGATGTCATTTGGATAGTGTGTTGGATAATGGAGGTATCATATTTTTTGAGATCTTCATAGCTTCATGTAAAAACATTCTTATATTTCTTCAATAAATGGATAAAGGCTAATCTTTCATCAGACGATAGACCAAGTCCTAGATTGATATTATGGGGTCTGAGATCAGTTCCAAGGTTCACTAGTTCAAATCTCAAAGTTGAACTTTGGAATTTAGAATTAGTATCCCTTTTAAATTTGTCTTTCAAGTCATAAAGTTCTTCAAGATTTACTACATATTTAGGTATGGAATTTTCATCAATTTTTTTCTTCAACTGTCTTTCATGCTCATCCTCATCAATCAATTGATCATCATATGATCCTTTAGAAGTTAGAAAACTTAGAATGTCTTCATCATCGTTGAATACTCTCAAATTAATGACACTATTAGGAATAGATGGGCGAAAAAATAATTCTATGGAAAATATATCTGGACTATAATCCTAAGATGGAATAAGTCTAGATGCTACATTAGCCAAAAGATCTGCACTTTCATTTTGAAGCCTTAGGATGGGGGAGATATTAAATGTTAATAAATGTGAGGTAAGAGCTTGCACTAATGTCTCATAATGTTTGAGATGGCCAGAAACACAGTGAATGGTATTTCTAACTTGTTTAATAACAATTTCAGAGTATCCATATACTTGAAGGTACTTGACACCAAGATCTATTGCTTTATACAAGCCTTGGACCAGTGCCTCATACTCTGCAGTATTGTTTTTGTATTCAAATTGTAATCTACATGTTGGTATTTTCTTTCCTCCTTCTGGATTAATTAATATGCAAGCTGCTCTTGCACCATCATTAGATCTAGATCCATCAAAATAAAGTTTTAACAAAAGGTTTTTCTAGCCTATTTATACATTTGAAAGAATATAACTAAGAAAATTTTTCAATTTCAAAATTAACTGAATTTATTAGAAATGGAGATCGTTGTGCATTCAAATTTCCCAAGAATGATTCAGCAGAGTAATTTCCAAGGATGTTATTGGTAAAGGCCATTGGTTCATTTTCATCCTCAAAATCATTTATTGAGTATTTCATGTGTTTTTCATGGTCAACTCGAATTTTATTTGGCTTACCATTGTAGGGAAGCCACATATGAGACTAGTTTATGGAAAAATAACCATGAAGCTTTTCAGACAAATCTCTACTAAGAATCAAACCGTAAAATTCAGGGATATCAGCAACTATAATATCAATTACTTGGTGCACTTTTGAATTAGATGCAAGCCTAATAAGGACAAAATTCATTTCTCCTAAAACTTTGACTTTGGTTCTATCCAATTAAACAATGTGTACAACAGAGCTTTGGGGTGAAATGTTTAACTTCAGACAAACAGAATATGGCATTATATTTGAAGAAGCCTAGAGTCTATCAGGAAATTGTGCACATTTTTATTAAAAACTTCAAAATTCAAAAGGAATGGAGGAGTGTGAGAGTCGTATATGTATCCAATTAGGATAGCATCAGAGGCATCGTATTTTCTAATGAATTTCTGGGAGTTTTACCTATTCATTTTGAAGCTTTATAAGTGATAGGAGCGGGTAAAGGAGAGGCAGGAACTACATTCAATTCTTTAAGTAGGATTTTTTTCTCCTGCTTTAATTTACTCACCTTATATATATATATATATATATATATATATATATATGTGTGTGTTTTCTTTGAATTTCTTCATATATTTCACTATATTATACTCAATGGTATCTGAAACCACTAAGGTCTTTGATGTAGATTGAGAGCTAGAAGAACTTGGGTTGGTTTGAGGAGATGTAGAATGAGTCTTTTTATTAACAACTTTATCTTTAGCAACAGGGGTTGAAGATTAATGTTTTTTAGAATACTGTGGAAAATCAACGGGGTTGTTACTTCTAGTGCTAACTGGAAACGCCTCATGATCATATTCATTATCAGATGTAGGGAGGATGAAATCCCATAATCTATGAACTTCAACCATTTCTTCATACTAAGATTCATCTGCAAAAAAATTTGTTTCATCATCATCTTCATCTTGATCTAATTCGGAATTAGATATTACATTTGGAGGTTTAGGATTTGAAGTCTGAGTTTTCTTGAATCTAAAAGGTTTCTTAGAAGAGGATTTTGATATTGTTTTTTTATTTTGAGAAATTTTTGTAAACCTTAAATATCAAAGGGGTCCTTAGGTGTTTTCTTTTTGGTCTCATCCTTGAATGTGACTTTTTTAGACTTTCTATCTTCCTAGGCAGTCTTTTTATCTAGAGCGAGAATTCTCTTTTCTACAGACAAAGCTTCTTTCATGCTTTCTACCAAGGTAGCCTTATTGGATCTATCTAAAAAAAATTATATATTAGAAGGGAGAGAGGATATGTACCATTCGATCTGTACATCTACACCAATTTTGGATGTAGTTGGGATTTTATTCAGTAATTTGTTAAATTTGGAATTGAAATATTTGATCTTTTCTCCTGAGTTTGCTTTCAGATTGAAATATCATTTATGAGAGTATCAGTAGTACAATCATCACCAAATTTAGTCAGAAATTTCTCTTCGAATATGTCCCAACTATTAATAGTACCCGATGGTAATGGAAAGTACCATGATCTAGCTGGTCCTTGAAAAGTATAGGGCAACAACCTTACTACACAATATTCTTCTGAGATTGCATTAAGGTTCATTGAAAGCATAAAATTGTGGAGGTGCTATTCAGCATGGATACCATCATCAGGATTATACTTAGGCAACCATATTTCTGGATTTTTGGGTAAATTATGGAGAGGACCTGCTAATTGAACAACTCATGGATTGGTTCATGGTCTATTTTCCATTGTATGACCTAAAGGATTGGTTTGTCCGGAAGGAGGATTCGAAGAAGAAGAAGTAGTACCAGAAGTGGATGTAGCTGAAGAAGTAACAGCCATGGAAATAGTACTTCTTGAGGTAGCACTGGTTGACTGAGATGAAGAGATATGAGTAGATGATGAAATTGGTTGAGAGGATGAAAATGAAGGAGGAATAAATGATAGAGTTTGAGGAGGAGAAGATGAAATAATATCACTAGTATATGTTTGAGTTTTAGATGTTGGAGTTTCCTACAATGGGAATGAATGGGAAACTCAAATGGATTTATTCCTAGTTTTTCACTCTAAGAACAAGTCAATACACTAGTACCTTGAAAAATTGAAGTACCACTTTCTTCGGAGGCTTCAGAAAGCATGGGATTTTCTACTAAAATATAAATTTCTTCTAATTTCTTTATCAAAGTTTTTACCTCAGATGATTCTAGAGTACAGTCAGGGGATATTTCTTTGGGAATTAAACTAGGAGACTTGGGAGGATATTGAACAACTTCTCATCTAAAGGTAGGAGATTTTGAGCATGGGCTTGAAGTTGTAGGAGATTTGGAGGGGGGTTGAGTCTTTTGATGGCCTTTGGTTTTAGGATTAGGCTTTGGTGTCATTCATAGTCTATTGGCCCTCCTTCTATTGCCAAAAATTTTTATGCTTTGAAAAATGCTGCAACAACATCGAGAAAAACCACTCGGTCAGGAACTTAAAAATTGTCCCTTATCCATTTGAGATAGTGGCTCTGACTACGGATTATGGGACCAGTTTCCTAATGAATTATAATTGAGTGGATGGGTGGTATTTTATAAATATGACTAGATGAATGAGAGTAAACAACAAGCATAAAAAATATATAAATCTATCTCTATCCCGAGATCAATTATCTTTCTTTTATATATGTGATTTAAAATATGATCTTAATTGTATGTAAATGAAGATTTACCAGGCACTTATAGATATGTAAAACAATTTAAGATAATTGATTTGATTAAATAGTTAATCAAATCAATTTTTTAATCATATATCGCATTTAATAATTGTATGTATTTGTTCATGTGCTAAAAATGGAAATCTAAGCATCTTCAGAAGTGAATTAATTTTGGACTATGTTTAAAAGGATACATATAACAAAAACATCATAAGGAATTAAATTATTTATCATATGAAACATGACATCAACATAAAGATAGAAATACCATATATATCTTAGCTCTACTCATTTTAAAAGCAATGCTTAGTCCAGCCTTTCTATTAAGAGAAACTTTAAGAGTACAAAATTGTAATTTCTATAAAGTCTTCTTTTCAAAATTTCATGACCCTTTCTTCAAAGACATGAAAGGGTATATATAGTAAAATAAAAGTATAAAAATATCAAATACATAAAGTTCTCACAAGGTTTAAATAACTCTCCTTAAAATAAGTAAAACAGAAATAGAAATGGATTTTGTTGGGATGACTCGCTTCATGCATGTGGTGTTGTCTATGTTGTCATTCGTTCCTTGAGTTGAAGGATGTCTATCATAGGTGAAATTTAGGAGGTTGGCCTAGCGTTAAACGTAGCTATCCTGTATAGACCGCATCTGATAGTGGAGGCATCATGTAACAGGAAGTTTTGGCTAGATAGCGCAACATTATCCATTGGCTATGTGGCTTGACTAAGTGCTTCCAGTACTTATCCCAATCAAGCTTCTCCAAATTTCTGATGATTTCTTCCTTCATCTTAGATATTTTCTGCCACTGTCTTATCAAATATTTCACAAAATATACAGAAGTAGGTGGGAATTTATCAATCATATTGGCCTTATTGAATTTTTGGCTGATTGTTTCAAAAATATTGTTGGCAACATCTCTTTCCCTGCAAATTCAACTTTTTGCCTGCTTTAATTGTATATCCCAATCGGTGAAGAAGATTTCCTTTTTATAATCTTTGATCCTGGGAAGATTGGCCTTTCAGAATTCTGTAGTATCTTGCCAAGTGACATATTGGGGGACTTTATCATCAATTTCATCAAATCTGATCCTTTTTTCAACTACTTGATTCATTAGCGAATCTCTTTTTTCACACAGCTCAATTATGCTAAACATTTTTTGACAGAAAACAACTTGTTGAGCCGAAAAAGTGTTTAGTTCTAGTGCTTCCTTTATCAAATCATCAAATTTTTGGTTATCCTTTAATTGTTCCATAGTAAATTGCAATTGATGGATTTGGGAATCCTTAGCACCAATATCAGATTGATGCTGCAATATTAGTTGATCCATAATTTTCTGAATTTGTGTGATTTGTGATTGAATTTGTAGGTTAATAATCTACTTTTCAGCCAGTATCTCTTGTTATAGTTGAAGGATTTTTTCATCTTTTTCCTTTACTAGATGTTGTACTTCTGTAGCTTTATCAATCGAAGCGGATGCATAAGCACCTGCGAACTGAGTCAATTGCGATATATCCTGGGATGGATCTAATTGAGGGTCTTTCCAAACTATCTCCATGAGAACATCACCAGGAACTAGAGCCTGTGACTGTTCAATACTTCCCCTCTTCCTCTATCTACCCATGACAGCCTTATGCTTTGGGCTGTAAAAGATATACAAAGGAGGGATTTCCTCTATCTTCAATACTATTTCAGATGTTGGGTAGGTTGGGATGAATTTAACTTCTTTTGTGCTAACGGGTTTGTCAGTAGACCCAGCAGTAAATAGGTTCTGATTTTTATCATGAGGTGTTACAATTGTCTCTTGATTATCAATGATCACCACTTCTTGATCTCCCTTAAGTTGTTGATTGAAATTTTTATAGAATTCTTGTAGGTCACTGGAAAACAGTGGAATATCAGTATGTAACTGTGTTGGGTTAACTTCTTTTGATCTACTAAGGACTTCAGTATCCTTTGGGGGATGATATTTTTCCTGTTCTGCTTGTTGACCTTTCTCAGTAATAGGTTGGGATACCTCTAAAATTTCTAGAGGGATGCCTTCCAACCTATTTTTTGTGCATTCTTCGAATGTTTCCATTTGCTTAGGGTTAAGGCGCATGGCTGCCAACTTTTCAACATCTAGATAAGTATTGGCGGACTCAAATAAATCATCATAATCGTCATAATAATCATCCTCATGGAGGAAGTGTATGATCTTAACCTGAGTTGTAACATTTAGAGCAACTTTATTTGGATCAAATTGTCTATTAGGAATTGTAAATAATTTCAAACACTGGATTTGAGAAATATCTAATCCAGCATCTTTGAAATTTTCCAATGCATAAACATCATAGTGAATAGGAAAGGTAGGCCAGGAAGATTTATTTCCCTCTTTCAAGGCTTTGGTCAATCCATAACCCATTATCTGGTAAGAAATTTCTCTGGCTAGAAGTTTGTGTGTCACATATAATTGGATTACATGGGGTTCAGTAATGGTTCAATATACTCTAACATAAGTAAATAACTCCTCACCAAACCACTTCCCTATGTTTGTAAAATCAGCTTGATATTATTTAGACAATCTTAGGGCTTTTTCATTAAAGAAAGCTTGGAAGAGTGGCAGAATAACTTCATGGAATTTTTTGTAAAAATTGGATTCATATTTAGATTCCCATAGAATAACATGGTAAACATGAATAGGAGTGGGATCTTGGATGGTCCATTTCCAACCCATGGTTGGAAAATCAGAGATAAAACAGACACTGTCTATTATGTATGCACTCATAAAAAATGGGGGGATTTGTTTGGAATTAAAAGAACGATTTTTTCTGTATTCAAGGATCTGGGAAGAAATATTGTTTGAAAAAATGGTACCCCAAACCATAATGTAGGAGTTTGTGACGGCCTCCATAAGAGGGACCCTTTCAATTGAAAATTTAGTGGTATTGGGTGAACCGAATAGCGTACACATCATATCAGAAACATAACAGTAGGGACCAGCCAGAGAAGCAGTGGAATACATACCCTTGTCATCATGCTTGTGTTTTTTGGGGTTTTTCCTTCACTACTTTATAGGGTCTGATTGCAACTTTTTTCTTTAGAAAATTACTCAAGGAAATATTTTCCATACACCTTATGGGGGTCTAGTATATGTACATTCTCTTCAAATCCTCTACTCGAAATTACCCTATCATTGTGCCTCTCATTGTGAGAAAGTTTTTTTCACTAATGTTAAGATTGTCAATAATCCATTTCACCATATCTAGATATGGTAAAATCTTAGGGAGCACAACAATTCTATGAAGAGAAGAGTTGGCCACATTAGAAATGGTAGATTCTTAGGAGTTAGGGGAATCTGTTGTAGTTGTCCTTTTAACTATGTGAGGTTTCTCATCTTCGAAAATCCTATACATAGATTCCCATGAAGCAAAACCACTTTCTAAAGCACATGTATTGTTTGAAAACAGGGGTGGTATCTCAGTTACTTCGACAGCAGAAGGTGTAGGATTTGTCGGAGCCATAGGTTTATTTTATTTTTTAGCAGCCTTAGACATCTCAGAGAAATACTATTTTTTCTATACCTGCCTGTAAATAGGAATAAAAAGTAGTGAAAAAAAATACGCGAGAGTGATGTAACAATTAAACTGAAATGATGAAGAATAGGGTGTCGCATGCGAAGAAACCTAAAATATTGATTAACCGTCAATAAAATTTCATTTGGAAGCTCGGGGCTATCATACCGTTATGATTGTGCATTTATGGAAAACATGGATTCACGTGCCTAAAGGGACACTTAAGAATTTTTTTAAATAAAACATCACACATCGCAGTTTAATTTGTGTGTCATGTTCTCAAAACACCAAGCGTGCTTTGTTTTGCCGATTACGATTGAACCTTTTCCCTTTTAAAACCATGCTTTAGTATATGAAATGATTTTTAAATGTTTTGAAATGTTGGTAGGGAAATATAAGGGTAAATGGTGTTGCAATGCGATATCGCATCGCAATCGTGGTCTCGGAAAAATTAGAAGGTGAAAGGATGATAGATGGTGAAGATCTGGTGCGATATATCGCTTCGGAGAAATGAAAGTGGGGTGGGAAATATGATAGTGGGAGAAATTTCGATCTTGTGATTGTGATTGGTGACGTGGAAAATACAGGTCCTACTAATCATTTTTTATGACATATATCTTCGTCGAAGATCGTTTTTCCTTTGTTAATTCTTTTTTTCTTTCATTGCCCCTCTTCCCTAGAAAGATTTTTTGAATGTTTTGAGGTATTGAGAGACCCTGCATCGCAAAATTCATGTGGATCAGCTTATCATTTTGTTTATTATTTATTCGATTGTGATTTAGGACATTATTTGGTTTTCCCTTTAAGTATATAAGGCAATCAGCTTTATGAATTTGATTCATATTTCTGCATATAAGTCACAACAATTTTATTTTCTTATACTAAAAATTTAGAAGGGTCCCCATTATTTTCTCTAAGTTATCTATTCTAAAATACAGGGGGTTGTTGAATAGCACAATAGTACCCTAATGGTGGACTCTAGAGCGGCTATATATGAAGCATGACAGTGGAATTGGACCTTGTGATATGGATAATTTATTACAATGTTATTTCTTAAGCCTTGTTTATGTGATATGGTGAGAGAATCAAGGCCTATTTATAAGACAATCTATAATCCAAGGTCATCCTGAAAATTGGTTGTAGCCTATATGTCTATATATAGTGTGCTACTTCTAAATTTAGTTGAAAGGTTTCGATCCATCTTCCTAAACATATATGAATATTTGCAAGGCTTCTTTTGAGATCTCGGCTCAGAGAAGACTTTAGATTGTTGGTGTTATAGAGATTTATATAACTCCTTTTTTCTAATTAGATCATGCCACCTATAACCTATAATATGAGGACTTGTAGAAGTAAGTGAATTTTCAAGATCTGAGCTACTTTGGGTTGTGTGTCCTATATTTCTAATCATTTGGAAAAAGGTTTTCAAACCTATAATAGGGCATATTCAGAAGTGCTTTGATAATTTGTAGCTCCATTATATTGTGACTAAAGTATGGCCCAATATATGTAGACTAAGTACTATTGTGTTTTTTTTTTAGATGTGACGTGTGTCCTCTCTCAAAGAAGGTTAAACAATTGTAACAGTGATTAAATAAGTGACAATAATCCTCTTGACAATGACCTGAGGGCATGAATGTGATCTATGAGACATTGATCTTAACAGTATATGACTATGACAGTCACTTCATTTTCTTGCAGTGACCTTGATGACATTTCCTTGGCATGTAAATGAAATTTATATCTTTGATGGTTGGCAGTATCTTCAATCAAGTAAGGCATGACATAATAGTGATATTTTTAGTATGACAGAACCCTTATAATTGTGTGACTTGCAAATACATTTGATGCAAATACTTTGACTGAGTTTTTGAAGAGCAGAGACATCAGCTTGTTGAGTATAAGCTATGACCTGTTATATTTTATATTATAGTCATTTATAATTGGTAGGCATAATATGACTATACAACTTCCCGTGTATGAATAGGAGTAGGAGTAAAATGGCTTGCATTATTGTCTACAAAAATCATTGTTATGGCAATAACTTTGAATGGAAGTAATAAATACATATATGACTTATGATTTCAAACTAATCATATATAACAGAGACATGACAAAATCCATGATATGGAAGTGATACAGTGAAACAACATGGCTTAACGGATGTGTTTGATGGCAATAACCATGGATGTGCAGCAGTGTCATTGATTTGATATGGTAGTTTATTTGGCAGCATAACAGTGAGACATACTTTGTTGAAAGTGGACTATATGGCAAAAAGACATTGACCTAAGACAAATGAATGTGTGGGATAGTGACTTGGTACTTGGTGTTGAATTTGACATCATAGTGATCTAAGGGTGCATGGAAATGATATATGTGGAGAGAATTGTGAGAGTGTTCAGTAGTAACAATTGGAGTAGTGGTGGAAGTAGTAGCAGTAAGCAGTAGTGAAAACAATAATAGAAGTGTGCAGCATTGAGTGGCACCAACGACAGTAGCAGCAGACATGGAAACAACATCAAGTGAGTTCCAGTAGTAGGATAAGTCGACAGTTAGAGTAGTAGTGGCAGTAGTGGCATTACGAGTGGATATTTGTAATTGGGCCATTGGCCCTAGTATGGGAGCCCAAACCCTTCAGGGATAATTTTTTTCCTTCCAGCTTTGTTGGTAAACCATTGGGGATTCTTGTACTTCCTTCCATTTCAACTGGTAAATGTGTATGTAACCATACATAACAAATTTTGTTTGGATGACATATTTTATGTATTGTTATTGATGTGATTCTGTTTTGGTTTATGCTCTAAATATTTAAAGTAATAATATAAAAAAAATTAAAAATTATGGAAACATTGATTCACCCCCCTATTAGTATTTCCAACAATTGGAATTAGAGTAGGTCCCTCTTTAAAGCTTAATCACTTGAAGGTAGACCTGTAGTATTTAGATTTAATTGGTGGATAATACAGTTGAATATAAGATGGTTGTTGATTCAAAAGAATATGTCAATTCTATCAAAAGAAAACTTTAAGAGGTGGAAGTGGATAGGGATAGGACCCCTAGAATGTATAATAGTCTTTATACCCCTTGTTGGGATTCATGATTGTTGTTATACCAAAACCCGTATGTGTTATAGTCAATGATTGTATCGCTAGATATAAGGATCCACAAGAGGCGGTTAGTTCATGTCATGAAACACTCAGGGCGTGTTGTTTTATCCAATGTCCAAAAATCCCCCCCCCCCCCCCCGGCATGAGTCGGGTGTGTATCTAACTTGTGACCTATGCTACGATACCACTTATTGGGAATCACAATTGTTGTTAGACCAAAACCTGCAGGTGTTAGTCAATGATAGCATTGCCAAAGACAAGGATACACGAGAGGAGGCTAGTCCATGTCGTGAAACACATAGGGAGCGTTGATTTATCCAATATCCAACATAGTTCCACTCTATAAATATTGAATGGTGAGAATGGAATATCCCAAGATAGTAATCTTGAAGAGATTCCTTTCTTTAGTTAACTAAAGCCCATACATTTTAGCCAGATTGTTTGTCCTATTGCCAAGTCCCCAACAATACTTAACTTCTTGGTTTCTTTGGTTTAACTTTAGTATTTAACTTCTTGTGTCTATTCTTCATGTGTAATATAAATCGAACCGTCAGAAGTTACACATATGGGATTTCTCATGAAATATGGTTTAAATGGTACATTTTCATATGGTTGTTAACTATAGGTGGGTGAATTTGATTGTTAATTAGACCTTTGTGTTTATTTTTTAATATATATATATGATCATGATGAGTTAATATATATGTGTGTGTGTGTGTGATTATTCATTTGACTACTTTTAAATTCATAAGAAATATGCATGCATATATACTTTTGAAAATAAATGTGATTGTATGATGTGAAAGAGTGCATATATATATATATTCATTTCGAATATAAAAAATTAAAAAATTAAAATAAAATAAAAAAAATTATATATACTTTATTAACCATGAAAAATTTAAACCACTAATATACCTATATATAGTAAATTAAAATTAGTATATATAATATATAATATAAAGAGTCATGTATGAGGATTCATGATTATTTATATAAATTCATGGTCATATGTTCAAATATATAAATAAAATCACCGAAGGTAAATACAAAAATCCATTATATATATATATATATATATATATATATATATCCAAACTCAATTTAAAGTGTTTATAAATAGTTTATATGGTTGCAGACTATACTTATATTAGAAAGTTGTGTAGTTACCATAATGTTTGTAAAATTGTTACACACACACACATATATGCATTAACTAATATGTTTTCTAGTATATAGTTGCATATAATCCATGAGGAAATTTAGGAAGGATTGGGTCCATGTGATGGCATAAAACTAGCCAATGCATGTCGGTCAAGTTCCTTGGAATGTTTTTCTCATGGTAGTTGCTTTAACAAATGTTTTTTTTAAATGGAATGTATATTTTTCATCATATTAATTGTTAAAGGATGAATTTTATTATTAAATGACTAATTTTATCTTCTTTATTTTGTTTGTGCAAATATATTTGTGTCAAAAGGTATTGTGGAACGTGACCTACTTGGGTACATGTGTTTTGTTTGTATTTAATTTCTTGCAAACTTTTGCATTTGTGGTAAAGGAAGTTCTATCGTCTCATTATATTGCAAATAGTGATTAGAGTTTTAGTAGATATTTTAATTTAAAAAGCAGATGATATCACGTTATTAATAGTTAAATGAATATATATTGGTTGTATATCGAATGGCTCAAATTCATCTTCCATCTGTTATCCCCCAACCATGTATGTTACATCAATTTTTGGTCATCTAACCATTTACAATTAAATGGATCGAAATACACCATGTAAGTCCAATTTTACCATAGTAAAATTGCTTTCACTATAAGAAATAATGTAAAAAACCATAGTTTATTAAGTTATTTACTGTCCAAATAGAAAACCCCATGAGGAATAATTAAATAAATCCTTATTTATTTGATTTTCCTCTAGAAATAATTAATTAAACCTATGTTTAATAACAATCCTAGTCATATTTAACCCAATTAATGAGAAATAATTAGATAAATCATTATTTACCTTATTATTCTCTAGGAATAATTAATTAAATCATTATTTAATTAATATTCCTTGTTGAATTTGACTAAAGCATTTAGGAATAATAAAATAAATCATTATTTGTTAAATTGTTCCTTGATCACATCCTTGAAATGATAAATAAATATTTTATTTGTTTATTATTTCTAAATAAAGGGATTTAACCAATTTAAATTCCTTTTCCCTCCAACAAAATATAATAAAATATTCCAAGTAGTTAGATCTAGATCTTGGTTAATAATATTTTATTATGCACCATTATCAAGGATAACTCAATATTTTGTTATAAATAGGAGGGTTTTCCCATTCACTTCTTACCTTTGATCTGTTTATCATGGTCGTACTTTGATCCTCTTAACATTGTCATACTTTGATTTACTTTGATTTTCTTTTTTTCTTATTGAACTCCCTTTGAGTTCTACATGTCTTGGGTATTCTACACCATTGAGAGATAAAATCTAAAGCTGAAGCATTTGAGGATAGCCAAGAACCCATCCCATTGATGGGGACTGTATTAGTTCCCTTCCCAGGTGTTAATATAATACAAAAAAAGTATTTATAATTCTTGTCTTGTCCATTGGATATTTTGGAGAAACTCTTATTTCATTTTTCTATTTCGTTGTTTTATTTGCATAGATATGGGTTTTTTTTGCATTTTTTTTTACCATCTATTGCAGATATAAGAATCTAGACAGCTATCTTTGTTGTTACGGTTGTTTTTCATGTGCATCTAAAGTGATCTATTTTCGTACACTTGCATTAAGAATTCATTCTAACAATTGGCAACTCCACTAGGTTTCATTCATATTTCCTACGTGACCATCTGCTTCAGTAACTAGGGTTTTTATTTAGCTCTTTTTTAGCCTCTTATTGTTGTTTTTTTACCTTTTATGCCCTAAAACAGTAAAAACTCTAACTTCTGCATGTTTCTGGGTGTTTTCCGCAGGTAATAGGTATCAGTTGCGCCACAGACGGTAAATTTTTCCACAACCTCCCGCCCGAGACTCCTTGAAGTGTAGCTCGCACTTTTCATCCCATGACCTATGATTTCAGGCTTAGATAGCAACTTTTGGGCCCAAAACTACGAGTTTAGTAGCCTACAGGTCAGTACTTGTGAGCTACAACTTTTTGCAGGGTTTTCTGTAATTTTCAGGGTTTGTCGCAAACATTGTTCAAGGTTTTTTGACCTCTGTCTTTGTCCATATTAGGCCTGGATATGCTTATTTTTCCTCTTTGAAGTGGGAACAAGCCCCTTAAGGCTTTAGTATTCTTCCACCTTTTTAGGAAGGGTTTAGTTGAGTAGGTAATCTGAGATTTTGCAGCACTTTCAACCATTTTTCAGGATATGATCTCTCTTTCTTTCATATCCATTTATATCGGTTATTATCTCATCCAAAACTCCCTCTTGAGTCCTGTTTGACCTCTCCCTTAGGGTCCCTCTTCTTTCCCTTAGGTTTTTAACATGTCGCCTCCCATTTTACAACAATTTTCTCTTTGATTTCTTGTTGTTTTTCGCACCTCTTTTCAGCATATTTGAGTCATTAGATCATTTTCCCTTAGACCTTAGATCTTTTGGCCACCTTGTGTGTTTTGAGTCAATTTGGCCCACCTCTTAGAACAATTTCTTGGGAGCCCTTATTTTTGGGTTGAATTTATGCATCTTTAGCTGTTTATTTTACTATAATTTCTGTTTTATTTACAGTTACACAACATTTTTTATTTTTCTTTTTACACAACCATCTGGGCCTAATTAAAATTAATACACATATTGCACACACGCACACCTAAAGCAAATATCACTTGTTTTACACTTCCAAGCCAAGATATAAGCATTGTAATTAATTTATTTGCCCCTATGTGCCTTTGTTTATCTCTCTTCATTATTGGGTTACTTGTCTCTTGCAATCATTGCACCCACAAGGTGTTTATCCCGGAGACTTCTAGGCCTTCATCCTCAGTTTTTATTAGGAATACTTATTCCACCTCGTAGATGTCGAGTTATTCCTCCACCAAGTCCCTATACCGACTCTGATTCTGGTCCATCGGGCCCTCACTCTGATTGTGAACCCAGTTTGCCTCTACCTCATTCTCCCACCATATCAGGTGCCAATGTAGGTACTGGTCCTAACGCTGGTGGTAGCCCCAGCCCTAACTCTGGAGCTGCTAGCAGTGGAACCAATATCGGAACCATCCCGGCTACTCCCCTACTACCTTTTATGGTAGGTTTGAGCCTCCCCGATTTCAGCCAGTTAATTAATGACCTTGTACACCATGATCCAGGTTGGCCTATTATGCCAACTAAAATTCCTTTTTACATCCATAATTTCAAAGGAAACACTGGAGAAGACCCTACTAATCACGTATGTTCCTTTCACATGTGGTTTTCATCCAAGTCTATCGCTGATGACTCTATCCGTCTTTGGTTATTCTAGCGTATGCTCACTGGCAACGTTGAAAATTGGTATGTCAACTAGGCCTATGGCTCTCATTCCACTTTTTCTACTCTTTCTAAAGTGTTTCTATCCTACTTCTAGTTACCTCTCCAATATGATACCGGTACCAAGCTTTTGACCGCATTCCGTCAAACTTCTGCCACCCGTCTTTCTGACCATGTCCAAGAATGGCATAGAATGAGGAGCTTATGTCAAGCTCCTACATTCGATGACCGTGTGTATATGTATTGGTTTCTCATAACACTTTTTCCTTCTATTAGTAAAGATGTCTCACCTCACTTTTATCAGAAAGAAGAAGAAGCTCTCCAAATCGCGTTGAAGTATGACTTGATCTATGCCCAGTCTGGTTATGTTTATACCGTCTTACCGGATCTTCCTAGACCTAGTGGTGCCAATGCACTGGGGGCATAACACACTTCTGATGGTATTTTTGGATCTCTTTCACATCTGTATACTCATCCTCCCATGGGTTATGGTTTCCCTCAGGGAGGGGCCAGCTCCTCTAGCACTTATCCCCCTCCCGGCAACATGTATCCTGGATAGAGAACATTTTCCCCATTGCATCAACCGATGCCATGGCCTGCGGTTGCTCAACCTGTTTACCCTAATGTTTCTCAACCTCATTTCTATCCTTATCAACAACTCGGTGCTCCACCCCCTCCGGAATTAGCACCCCAGCCTCCTATTCCTTCTAAAACTTTGCCCCAACAGCCACCTCACCCTCCGAGTTAGGTGTATGCGCAATAGAGTGTGATTGATCCTCCAAATTATAAGAAAAAGAGGAAAGGCGACCAAAATAAACTCGCACAAGGTAAACAAGGGTGCCAAGGGAACCCGCCAAACACTAAAAACTAGAAACAAGGAAATCATCTGTAATGTTCCAAAATTTTCATGCAGAAAATTGGAACATTAATTTTTGCTAATTTCACATAGGTGGAGAATAAATGGGTAAGGAGACCCATGAATAATTAAAATCACAATAAAATCCCTCACATTATGAGAAGGGATCATTTTGTATTTGATTTCACACCTCCATGTGTGAAAGGGAGCTATTTTGCAAAGTGGCTAGGTCAAGTTGACCAAAGTCAAACTATGCAGGCTATGAGGTGGAAAGCACAATGTGGCATAACACAATAGAGAAGGAGGGAAGATTCCTTGAGAAGGAAAACCCTAATGAAGTGGGGCCCATGGAGAGGGAGCTCACAATTGTATAAGAGGAGGGAAAGACAACCATTTTTTATCATGAATAGATTATTGATTTCGTTTTCTTGAGAGACAAAGAGCATACTCATGTTGTTCAGCAGAGTTGCTGGAGGAATTCCTGTTTAGGATTCCTTCCTCCTCATGAGAGGCTTCTTGAGGAATTTATATTCATCTTTCTCCACATCTTGGCTCAAGGCCAAATCATTCTCTTCCATCACAGTGTTATTCTTGCAGCAAGAAGACATTGTGTTGCTAGGGTTGCAGTGGAGGCTTCCACCACATCACTCCAGGACTTGATTTGCAGAGAAAGGAGTCTCCATTTAGTGGAGATATCATTGAGGAGTGTTATTGAGCTCATTTGTAGATTTTGGTAGCAGGCCAAGATTTCTCACATATTCATCAGCGCAGTCCCTTCCATAGACTGCATTATTTCACAGTTAGTCTGCAGTGGGGGTTTGCACCATCACATTGGAGGGAGAGATTTCCAATGTCGGGAGCAGCCTTGCACTCCAGAAATCCTTTGGAGGAGATTGATTCAGATTACAGAGCAGATTCTACCATCTCCTTTTATTTTGGTTATGAGTTGCTGCAGCTACCCAGCAACTCCAGCATTTTGGTATTTTCTCATTCTAGGCATATAGTGTAGCCAATCCTCTTAAGGATTTTTGTATTATTGTTGTATCATTATTTTTAGGGGTTCGGAGTACACTCCCCCTCATTTCTTGAGCTATATTGCAATATCATCATATTTCATATTTGTATGTAGCAGTTTCTCCATAAGACTACGCAGTCATAGCTAGGGCAGTCTATGCAGCAATATATTTCATGCTTTCATGTACTTGTTCTTTGAGGATGATCATTCCCTCTCTTGAGTGCTCTTTCCCTCAAGATATTGTACACTTATTTTTCTGCTATGAGCTAATACAATGGCTATGAGTTCTTCTACCTTTTTCTGAGATTGAAGCAAGATTGCTCTTCATGTATTTGTTTGCATATTACTGTAGCTCATCCCCTTGAGCAAGATCTTCTGAGGAAGAAGTATTTACATGGCTATAGGCAGAGTCTGAGAAAAGGCCAGATAGCCTCCAGTTCTCATCCTCTCTTTAGAGGTGACATAGCTAGTAAAAGCCCTCTCAGTCAATCTCTAGCATAGCCTTGTTCATATTTCCAACAAAGGAGTTCTTCAGCGGTGAAAAAGTGTTGATTTCCATTTCGGAACATTACATTGGTATCGGAGCATATTTCTTGGCTCAGCCTATGGCCTTCAAGCCTAAGAAAGAAGAAATAAAGATGATGAAGAGGATGAGCTTGTTCTCATTGGTTTTTAGAGCAAAGAAGAACCTCTCCAAGGAGGAGAAGCAAGAAGAAGAGGAAGAACCCTGCACTTCCTATTATCATCAAGGAGACCAAGAAATAAGCAAGAAAAAGGTTCCATATTTTGGAGAAGAAAATAAAAGGGTTGAATCAAGGGCCAGCTCTAGATTTTTCCATGAGGAGTGTGAGCATGCAGCTACACACCAAGGGGTACAGCGCAATCACATGGCCAGCTTTGCCATGAGAAGAAAAGAAGAAGAAGACATACTGGAGAAGGGAACTCTTAGTGGTTTCTTACATGAGTATGAATCTCAAACTCAGAAGTTTAGAGATCACATCTCTTTCCCGGAGTTTTGCAAGATCATGGTGAGGAGGAGAAAGCAACATGATGAGGATAGATTTCTTCTATCTGTCTTTGATGGTTCCTCTACTTATTCAGCCAAGGCTTGGATTGAAGAGCTAGACACCTTTTTGCAGCAGCATCAGATTCCAGAAGATGAAGCCATCAGAGTAGCAACGCTGCACTTGGGAGGTAAAGTCTATGCATGGTGGTTATTTGAGTCTTTTGCTTTGAAAAATGCAAATACTTCTTCCTATGCAATGTTCATTAGGGCTTTGATGGAAAAATTTGGTGGGAAGAAATCTGAAACACATGTGGAGGAAACAAACATTCCCAGAAAAGAAAAACCCTTGCATGTGATGGAGGAATTCATGGGCTCAATATCACTTCAGAAACCCTTAGAGGAGGCTGATATCTTACATGGTGCTTTATTGAAGGCAAGACCTTCATCTTGCATTTTGGCACAAGAAGTCATGGAGGTCTCTCTTTCAAGAGAGGATCTCATTTTGGAGGAGTTGCCCACATATGTTGATGAGGAGAAGGGAAACAGCGCTATCAATCATAGAGTTGATCTAGTACCTCATGCAAAGGAAGGAGGAGCACATGCTCCAATAAGAGAGATTCTTGCATCTTTGCAGGAAGGTCCCCAGGATCTCATACGTGGAGGTCCCAGCACAATCAATGAGCAGCATGATTGTGCCATTTTGCAGCTGGAAGGAGGAGGAGGAGCGAAAGAGAAGCATCATGTCATGAGAGGCACACACTCTTCTCAATTCCAAGAATTCAAGGCAAAGATAAGAAAGGTTGTACTGCGTAGTGAGAGCAAGGGCAAGGTTGCCCAACCATATGTACATTCCACTCTTGTCATTGATGTCTCACTACATAGGGGCATCCCACCAAGGAGACCACCAGATCTATCATTGATGAGAGGCATCATGTTTTTGGATTCACCGCTCTTGGATTTTGGAGAGGTGAATATTTTGGAGGAGAAATTTGGCATGAGGGATGTCAAAGTAGCAGGCAGCAGCATGAGTGGAGCTTCACATGCCAGATCACCAGCATTGTCATTAAGGAGGATTGATCCATATTGGAGATCTCAGCTTTTGGTAGAGTACTCCAAGGATCTTAGTGCATGCATGATTCTTGATGACCCAGATGGAGATGATAGGTACATGGTGGGTGATGTGGTCATCTATTCCTATGGCAGGATCTTCTTGACTAGATCTTCTAGTCTTAAGGAGGAGCTACTACATGCAGCACATGAGGACTTCTTTTCCATGCATCTTGATGCATATCTTTCCTTGGCAGAGGAGTTCATTTGGGAGGGCATCCAGCAGGATATATATCAGCATATGGAGAGATGCATAACCCGGATGATTATGATGGGGATGTCACAACCACCTTCCTACTCATTGGGAGTAAGGGAGCACTTTCAGTTGAGCCATTTCAGCTCAATGTCCATCGTACCCAGTAGAGGAGGTATACATTTGTATTGTTATTTGCCTTCCTTTACTTTATATGATCAGCATGTGGTATTGAGGAGGATCATACTTTCTCATGTTTTATATGATGATGTACTTGGAGCCACTTGCAGCATTGAGATTGGCTATTTCATGGGTGGACTGTAGGGGAAGCCACATGATTCTTGGTGGGCACTATCGACACCATATTTTTTGTTCATGTTTCTATCTTATGAGATGATTGTGGCAGAAAAAAAGTGGCTGAAAAAGCACTTGTTGATTTTTGTTTTGATGCAGGCAGTGAGTGCACTGCGCAGGTTCCATAAGTGGAACTATGATCCAATTTCTGATTGTCATATGACAACTTGTTCCTATTTGTTCTTACTTCCATGTATCGCTGAGTTTTCTTTTTACATGTGGAGTTTTGTCTAGAAAGTGGGATATGAATTGGAGATTCCCATTGGGAGTATGATTCTCCCTACTTTGCATGGTGTATGTTTTCAGGGAAACAATGGGCAGCCCGTGATTTCCAAGCTTCACCTCTTTCCTTCATGTGGGAGGAGCTATTTAGAGAGTCTGAATTTTTGGAGGAGGCATTTCATGGTTTATATGTTTGATGGGGTGGCTTGGGTCTCTCTTGAAGACCATTATATTTCAGCCATGTATCAGCAGCAGCCCCATATGTATCATGATGAGAGAGGAACTCATGGGGTGGATGTGCCCTTTGGGAGGAGGAACCTCCATTGTTTTTGCACCTCATGCTCCAAGGGGAGTATGGGAGATGATATGGTCACCAAGTTCAGCCATTTGTTTTTCCATAAGGTGAACCATATGACTATTTGGATTCCATATGATGATGAATTCCAACTCATCACATATGAGATGATTTGGGCCAGCTTGATTTGCAGCGTTGGAGGAGAGGTCCTTGGGGATCTAGACTTCATCTTGCCTCTTGAAGACAGCATTATTGCAGCCCGAGTTCAGCTTGCACTCCAAATTTATCATGAGTGGACAAGAGGATAGTGTGGGGTAGGCCATGAAACTTACCATGTTCATAATTTCAGCCCACCTATTCTACATGAGCACAAGGTGGAGGATTATTTTCAGGAGTTGCCTAGTTGGAAGGTGACTCATTTTGCATGGTTGATAGCTTGGGGATGGAGGATCCACATGAGGGAGATGTTCCTCAACACATCATAGACTCCATGCCTTGAGATAAGGCCTTCCAGTTCTATCCTTTCAGTTGCTTGGGGACAAGCAACATTTGGGAGGGGAGGACTATAATGTTCCAAAATTTTCATGCAGAAAATTGGAACATTATTTTTTGCTAATTTCACATAGGTGGAGAATAAATGGGTAAGGAGACCCATGAATAATTAAAATCACAATAAAATCCCTCATATTATGAGAAGGGATCATTTTTTATTTGATTTCACACCTCCATGTGTGAAAGGGAGCTATTTTTCAAAGTGGCTAGGTCAAGTTGACCAAAGTCAAACTGCACA
The DNA here is from genome assembly GCA_034641835.2 of Pinus albicaulis. Lineage (NCBI taxonomy): Eukaryota > Viridiplantae > Streptophyta > Pinopsida > Pinales > Pinaceae > Pinus > Pinus albicaulis. Next base: position 99,899 of record JAXQQM020089065.1, on the reverse strand, counting down.
GGCTATGAGGTGGAAAGCACAATGTGGCACAATGAAATAGAGAAGGAGGGAAGATTCCTTGAGAAGGAAAACCCTAATGAAGTGGGTACCATGGAGAGGGAGCTCACAATTGTATAAGAGGAAGGCAAGACAACCATTTTTTCTCATGAATAGATTATTGATTTCGTTGTCTTGAGAGACAAAGAGCATACTCCTGTTGTTCAGCAGAGTTGCTGGAGGAATTCCTATTTAGGATTCCTTCCTCCTCATGAGAGACTTTTTGAGGAATTGTTCTTCAGCTTTCTCCACATCTTGGCTCAAGGCCAAAGCACTCTCTTCCATCATAGTGTTATTCTTGCAGCAAGAAGACATTGTGTTGCTGGGGTTGCAGTGGAGGCTTCCACCACATCACTCCGGGACTTGATTTGCAGAGAAAGGAGTCTCCATTTAGTGGAGATATCATTGAGGAGTGTTATTGAGCTCATTTTCAGATTTTGGCAGCAGGCCAAGCTTTTTCCCATATTCATCAAGGCAGTCCCTTCCATAGATTGCATTATTTCAGAGTTAGTCTGCAATGGGGGTTTTCACCATCACATTGGAGGGAGAGATTTCCAGTGTCGGGAGCAGCCTTGCACTTCGTAAATCCTTTGGAGGAGATTGATTTAGATTTTAGAGCAGATTCTACCATCTCCTTCTATTTTGGTTATGAGTTGCTGCAGCTACCCAGCAACTCCGACATTTTGGTATTTTCCCATTCTAGGCATATAGTGTAGCCAATCCTCTTAAGGATTGTTGTATTATTGTTGTATCATTATTTTTAGGGGTTCGGAGAACACTCCCCCTCATTTATTGAGCTATATTGCAATATCATCATATTTCATATTTGTATGCAGCAGTGTCTCCATAAGACTGCGCAGTCATAGCTAGGGCAGTCTATGCAGCAATATATTTCATGCTTTCATGTACTTGTTCTTTGAGGATGATCATTCCCTCTCTTGAGTGCTCTTTCTCTCAAGATATTTTACACTTATTTTGCTACTATGAGCTAATACAATGGCTATGAGTTCTTCTACCATTTTCTGAGATTGAAGAAAGATTGCTCTTCATGTATTTGTTTGCATATTGTTGTAGCTCATCCCTTTGAGCAAGATCTTCTGAGGAAGAAGTATTTACATAGTTATAGGCAGAGTCTGAGAAAAGGCTAGATAGCCTCCAGTTCTCATCCTCTCTTTAGAGGTGACATAGCTGGTAAAATCCCTCTCAGTCAATCTCTGACATAGCCGTGTTCATATTTCCGACAAAGGAGTTCTTCAGCGGTGGAAAAGCTGTTGATTTCCATTTCAAAACATTACATCATCCCAAGCCGAATAGGCCTCTTCGTATAAACAAGCCTTATTCTTATTTTGGTGTCCATGGCCATTATACTCACAATTTTCCCCTTTTACCCCAAATGCATCAGTTGTGGGAAGCAGAAGCAGCATCTAGAGGACAACAATCCATGGTTTCGGCTCCTCCAATTATTTCACATGTTCAACTAGCTATTTTTACTGATCCTTTCCCTTAGCAAGGATATGTGGCTGCCCAACCCCCTCAAGGTCAAGTCGCCCCTAAAACCTCACTGTCTGGTACCTCTAATTACCATATCCTCATGATGAATTCTGAACTGGTTAATATCACTGATGTCAACCTTCAAACTCGGTCGCGCCCATATGGCAAGCCACCTGCTTCGTCTGCAATCGAGTCTCAAACCAAAGTTTCCACACCGTCAAATTCGACACCCATTGCTCCTTTACAGGTCCTTCAGCCACAACCATAGTTCCTTCCCAAGGTCCCCAAAGGGTCATTACGTCAAACTATTGTGTATGCTAAATCTTCCCATAATTACAGCATAATAGATGGCTTAGCACAATCTCCTGCTGCTATATCAACGTTGTAAGTCCTCCAGTCATGCCCTTCACAACGTAAAGCTCTATTATCTTCTCTAGGTGTTGTGGATCCTTCAGATGATCGTTTTATCATCTTTGATGTTGACAAGTTAGAACATCCTCCTTTACCTTCATTCCTTGCTTTCCAAATACTAGTCAAGATTCGTAACGCCCATGTCTTGTGATGTATCATTGACGAGGGTGCATCCATATGCGTGATTTCCGCCTCTATTTGGAATAAACTCGAATCACCTGAGTTAGCCCCATCCACCATCACTTTGTGTGCTTGGGAAATTCATTCTTCTTAGCCCCTTGGCATGTACCGAAATTTTTTTGCCACTCTTACGGGAAAGGTTGTTGTAGAAAATATATACATTAAGCATGCATATGTCCTAAATTCCCCTGATCTCACAATATTTAACTTCTTGCAAAATAAAGAATCATTCCACTGTTAATATTTTGCGGAAAATTAATTGCACAGTCATGTGAAGCATAAATAAAAACAATCACACATAACACAGTTGTTTAACGAGAAAGCCTAAAGCTGGAAACCTCAACTATCATATATTATGTATCATGGAGATCATATGACAATCTCATACAAATCTTAGTACATCAAGCTCTCAGTACAATATAATCGTCACACACTAATCAGGGAAAATATGCAAATCCATGCACCGATCTTTGCCCTCCTGCTAGCCTGCCTCCACTACGCAATCCCTGCTGAAGAATAGCTCTGAATGAATTCGAATTACCCTTGCCTTGACTGTGCAATCTTCATTGGAAACTCCAATGTGTGTGTGATGTAATCAATGCATCACTATAGTCACAACAGATATTCCATCTTGCCCTTTCACCTATCTCTCCACTGGGTCTCCAATATAACTACCTTGCACTGTAGTTAACTACTGTATTGTTTAGTTGATTAATGAGTTATTATTTGTGAATTAATTAACTAATTAATTCACTCCACTCTCACTAGTGTATCATTCAGTTAGAGTATATACAACTAACTCAACTGAGACTAACTAAGTTAAACTGAATACAACTCCATAACTACTCTTCCAACTCTCATAACTTTTCCACTTCAGTTCTAACTGAGTCCTCCATGCATGAACCACTAGTTTCCCTTGGGAATTTCGTAATTCCCTCAGTCCACTGATTTTCCAAATATGTGCACTGAATCAAAGTGCTCCAAGAGAATAAGTTGATGTTTAGAGTCTGATTATTATTAAGAGATAATAATAATCGACATGCATCTATTTTTAGATTGAGGATCTATAAATAAACTTCGTCCAATATTCTAAAAATAGAATTTCATCTATTTTTCCAACTTGATCAACCATCCACAAATAGCATCCTACAACTTCTAAAATATGATAACCATGTCTAAAAATAGACTTGCACCAAAAATAGCTTGCGGGCCCACTTAGTGAAAGTGACTCTTTTCACTAAGCTCATCATCTTGTTGAATCTCAACACTCCCTCTCAACAAGATAGGGATTATCTTTTACCCCTATCCTGCCTCTATGGTATTTGAATTTGCTCCTGGTGAGCGCTTTCGTCAGAATATCTACATCCTGATCCTTCATAGGAATGTACTGAAGCAATATTATCTTCCGCTGCACACAATCTCTGATATGATGATACCGGATATCAATATGTTTATATCTATCATGAAACATAGGATTAACCGAGAGTTTAATGCAACTATGATTATCACAATGTATCACTGTGGGATCTAAATGTGAATCGAACAAACCAACCAGGATCTTCCTCATCCAGATAGCCTCACATGCAGCTTGACTTGCTGCCATGTATTCTGCTTCCGCTGAACTGAGTGCCATGGATCTTTGTTTCCTGCTGTACCAAGAAACTGTTGTAGATTTGATACTGAAAAATCCCTCCTGACATGCCCTTTCTGTCTGTTGGGTTTCCTGCCCAAACTGCATCCGTGAAGCCATGAAACTTCACCTCATTCGTCTGTCTGTACCATAAACCATACTCATATGTGCCCCTGAGATATCTCAGGACATGCTTGCCTACCTTCCAAAAGAGCCTGGTAGGCTTAACCATCGCTTGTGAAAGTTGGTTCACTGCATAGCATATGTTCGGTCTTGTATTAACTAAATACATGAGTGAACCCTCCAACTGTTGATAAACAGTGGCATCCACTACCTCTACCGATGTAGCATCCTCTTTCTTCCAATTTCCTGGAAGAGGAGTGTCGATAGGCTTGCAACCTTGCATGTGAAACTTCTCCAGTATCTCTCGGGCATACTTGCCTTGAGACTGAGCAATTACCTTGCTTGTCATATTTCCAATCCGAGGAAATAATGAAGGAGGCCCAAATCCTTCATCTCAAACTCCTTTGCAAGATCTGCCTTGCATGAGTGTATCAACTGCTCATCACCTGTTAGTATTAAATCATCAACATAAATAACAATGATTAAAAGCTTACCCTCCACCACAATCTTGTACAGGTTTTCATCCGCCTCACTCTTGGTGAAGCCAAGTCCAGTGAAATAGCTATCGATCTGAGTGTACCAAGCACGTGGTGCTTGTTTCATCCCATACATTGCTCTTTTGAGCCTGCACACATGCGACTTTCTGCTGAAGATCTCAAATCCTTCAAGTTGCTCAATGTACACCTCTTCCTCAATGATCCCATTAAGGAACGCAGTCTTCACATCCATCTGATGAATGTGCCAACCCATCTGCGTTGAGAGAGAAAGGATGGTCCATATGGAATAATATCGTGCGACAGATGTAAAGGTTTCTTCATATTCAATCCCCTTGATCTGTAAGAGGCCCCGGGAAACAAATATTGCCTTATACTTCTCGACGCTCCCATCAGCAGCTTGCTTTACCTTCTAGATCCATCTTGATCCTACAACTGATTTTCCCACCGGTCTTGGAACAATCTCCCAAGCACTGTTTCTGACAATGGAGTCATACTCCTCCACCATGGCATCTACCCATGTGGGCTCCTGCATTGCTTCTTCAGAAGAAGATGGCTTTGTCACGATACACTTACTCATAAGAGCCATGTATCCAGTAAATCGGTCAAGTGACTGTCTCTGTTTGTGCTGTGATGTAGGGACTCCTACATTTTGTGCCACATCAAGCTTCAGTCTCTCAACTTCTATGGTACGCTTTCTGCCTTGTCTGATGTTTGGTTCTACATGAGTGGACTCCTCCACTCCATGAATCTCCTCCTGTGGTTGGTCCACATCTAGAGGCTCATCTTTGGGAACAAGTAGCTCCTCCTCTTTATGCAAGTGTAGCTCCCTCTCAAGCGAAAACTTCATGGCTTTCACCTCATTGAATTTTTATCTCGTCGCACCACATTCATTCAACTGTCTGGAAAATACACACGATAATTATGGGGTGTTTCTGTCTACCACACAAATATCCCAACTTCTGTAGTCAGCTCCAGCTTCTTCATGGCGTCCTTTGTCACATGAATGTAAAAAGGTGAGCCAAAAATATTCAAATGAGAAATATCATGCTTCTTACCAGTAAAAGCTTCTTCAGGTGTACTCATGCCAAGTACTCTATGAGGACAACGGTTTTGCACATAAACCGCAGTGTTGCATGCTTCTTCCCACACGTGCATCGGTAGGCCTTGGTCATGCAGCATCGCTCGTGCAACACCCACGATCGTTCTATTCGTCCTCTCCGAGACCCCATTCTGCTGTGGGTTATGAGGCGCTATGAGTTCTCTTCGAATTCCTTATTTACTACAGAAGTCTTTGAATTCGCCTGAGATGTATTCACCACCATTATCGCTCCGTAGAGCTTTCACATGCTTCCTCGAGTCCTTATCCACCAATGCTTTGAACTCATAGAAATTTGAGAACGTTTCACTCTTCTTCTACATGAATAAGATCCAGCATCTACGAGAATATTCATCAACAAATATAATATAATACCTATGTTTTCCTATTGAAGCAACCGAGAAAGGTCCACACACGTTTGTGTGAATTCTCTCCACGATCATCGAAGCACGGTTCTCCTTCTCATGAAAGGTGGTCTTCACAAAATTACCCAAAGTACATCCCTTGCACTGATTTTACTGTGCAAGAGTACCCTTGGGAAGTCCAATAGAAATATGCTGCAAAATCTTCAAAGCGCTATGGTGAAGATGGCCCAATCTCCTGTGCCATAATTCGCCCTCATCCCGGCTCACCACCTCTTTTGCTTTGCCCACCATTGCAACGCAGCCATCTACCTCTAGCTTGTAGAGATTCTTAATTTGAACCCCTATCTTCTTGGTTTGACCCATTGTTTTATGTCGAAGGAAGGCTTTTCCCTCACTGAAAACAACATCATAACCTTTGTCTTCTAGCAATGCGACCGATACCAAGTTCTTCAGACCTGGAACATGCATAACATTCTTCAACAAGAATGGGTTGCCAGACTCCCTCTCGAAGGTAATGGTCCTAATTCTAGTCACACTGTACCAACCATCGTCGCCCATCTCTATATGCATCTGGAGGTCCTTCTCCTCCAAGTCACTAAACAACTCCTTATCTCCTGTCATATGGAAAGACGCACCACTATCAAGATACCACACCGATCCCATACAGCTTGAAACCAAGCATACGATCAAAGAGAAATTAAGTTCAAATTGTGAGGCTAAGGCCTCTCCAGCTACAGCTCCAGAAACCTTCTTGTTCTTCTTCTTTTTTGAGTAGTTAGTAGCGAAATGCCCATGTTCGTGACAGTGAAAACACTTCACTTTGGACAAATCCTGCTTCTTTCCTTTAGCATCGTATTTTGAAGGAAATTTTTTCCCCTTCCCTTTCCTTGCTTTGGTAGAAAAAGCGCAATTATCTTCATCTTCATTCTTCGATGAATATCCATCCCTGGTACCCCACCTTATCTCCTCCTACACAAGATTCGACCAAAGTCGCTCCCATCCCGGTAGTTTCTCCCGTCCATTGACAGAGCCTTAGTAGCTATGCCAACTCTTCAGAATCCCAAGGAGAGCCAAGCTCACCAAGTCTTCATCATCAACAATAACCCCCACACTTCCTAGCTCATCCTTGCAGTGGACAAACTTCGTGAGATATTTTGGAATATTGTCGCCCTTCTCCATTTTTATTTTTCTGAGCTTGTCTTTAAGTGCCAACTTCCTCTGGTCGCTTCTGCTTTGGAAAAAATCTATCAAAGCCTTCCACATTAAGAATGGAGTGCCTTTCCCATGAAGTCTGGACATAATATGGTCCTTCACACCTTCCAACAGAATTATTCTCGTCTTTCCTGTCTTCTTTTGCCATGCGTCAAGTAATGCAGCATCGCTAGATCCCGGCTTAGGAACATCGCTATCGATGAACTTCTTCAGTCCATTATCCTCCAGCACCGCGTCCATCCTATCCTTCCAGGATATGTAATTCGAGCTCCCATCAAGGGCATACTCCAATCGCAACCCATTGAAAGACATTTCAATGTATACTCAACTTCTACACCAAGAATCTTCTGTAGCAAATTCAAATTGTCCACCAGCACAAACTCAACAATTCTTCACAATTGCAATCTTCAAGAATTAACAATGCTCCTATACCATGTAGAAAATATATACATTAAGCATGCATATATCCTATATTCCCTTGATCTCACAATATTTAACTTCTTGCAAAATACAGAATCATTCCATTGTTAATCTTTTGTGGAAAATTAATTGCACACACATGTGAAGCATAAATAAAAACAATCGCACATAACACAGTTGTTTAACGGGAAAGCCTAAAGCTGAAAACCCCAACTATCATATATTATGTATCATGGGGATCATATGAAAATCTCATAAGAATCTTAGTACATCAATCTCTCAGTACAATACAATCATCACACACTAATCAGGAAAAATCTGCAAATCCATGCACCGATATTTTCCCTCCTGCTACCCTACCTCCACTACGCAATCCCTGCTGAAGAATAGCTTTGAATGAATTCGAATTATCCTTGCCTTGACTATGCAATCCTCATTGGAAACTCCAATGTGTGTGTGATGCAATCAATGCATCACTATAGTCACAACAGATAGTCCATCTTGCCCTTTCATCTATCTGTCCACTGGGTCTCCACTGGAACTGCCATGCACTGTCGTTAACAACTGTTTTTTCGGCTGATTAATGAGTTATTATTTTTGAATTAATTAACTAATTAATTCACTCCACTCTCACTAGTGTATCATTCAGTTAGACTAGATACAACTATCTCAACTGAGTCTAACTGAGTTAAATTGAATACAACTCCATAACTACTCTTCCAACTCTGTCATAACTTTGCCACTTCAGTTCTAACTGAGTCCTCCATGCATGAACCACTAGTTTCCCTTGGGAATTGCGTAATTCCCTCAGTCCACTTATTTTTAAAATCTGTGCACTAAATCAAATTTCTCCAAGAGAATAATTTGATGTTTAGAGTTTGATTATTATTAAGAGCTAATAATAATCGACATGCATCTATTTTTAGATTGACGATCTATAAATAGACTTCGCCCAATATTCTAAAAATAGAATTTCATCTATTTTTCCAACTTGATCAACCATCCACAAATAGCATCCTGCAACTTCTGAAATATGATCACCATGTCTAAAAATAGACATAGTCTAAAAATAGACTTGTGTCAAAAATAGCCTGTAGTCCCACTTAGTGAAGGCGACTCTTTTCACTAAGCTCATCGTCTTGTTGAATCTCAACAGTTGTTTGTATTGACATTAAATTCATTGATGCCTCCTTGGATTAAAATATCCATTTGGGGCGTAGCTACACCTATACGATGTATGTTGTCGCATCTGTGGTTCATTGTAAGATGTGTTTTCCCCACAATTGAAAGATTTTTACCTTTGATTAGTTGACATATTACAAACCGAAGTCTAAGATCTCCCTCGAATCTATCATATCTTCGGTGGTCGATAATAAATCAGTCACATCTCTTACCATTGTTTCACCTAGAGTCTATAAATATTCCACCTTGCTAGGTGCTTTCCCTGGTCCCTCCCCTCTTGTCGCATATCCCAGCTCATTACATGTTTGCATGATGCAATCATCTCGGACTAGCCTCAAGCGATTTGGTTTAACCACCCAGCAGCCTATGCCTCTGCAAACTGCTTGTGCTCACTCGATGGAGCATGCAGGCCCTTCCTTTACTTTTGGTGTCTCTTCCACTCCTTTTCAACTAGGAACAGTTCCCCCTAGCCTTAACCAATTGGGAGCCATTCTTCCAAGAAATTACCCCTCCGTTCAGATACCATTTCTCACTCCCCCCTTCGGATTATTTTTGGTGCCTATTATGGCTATATTGAGCCTTCCCAATTTGACCCTAGGGATACCAGTTTGGTACATCAATCCCCAAGCCGAAACCCTACCTGGTCAACTCAAACCTTATAGAGCTTTTACCCTGGTCCAACTGATCGCCACGACTCCTACCTTTGCTTCAGTGCCTCAGCCACCTCAACAGGACTGTACTCCTGTTGCGAAAGCATCTGTTCAAGGGGGCAAAGCTAGAAAGAAGGAACCTAAGGATATGTCTACCCAAACAACTCATGCTCCCCCCAAGCCTCCAAATAATTTACCTATGTGCGCTTTGTGTGATGTTGTTTGGCATGCTACCCAAAATTGTCCAGAACTTCCTCTTCTCAAACTAGGGGTCAACAAAACATTTCCTAAATCTGATATCCCGGAGGTCCATGTTACCTTACCCGATTCAGCTAAGAAACTAAAAATGTTGTGCACGAATCGCCCTTATGCTTTATGTGATATTTATGGCCACTATTCTCACATTTTTCCTCGTCTTGAATATTTTCGCGACACCCTTGAAGTCGTCCATCGAATCGAGGCTAAACGTAGATAACTCACTACTCCTCTACTCCTATGTTTGGCTCAGATTGAACCAGAGGACATTGTCATACCTCCAACCGATGTCGAAATGACGGAACCTCCAACCACCATCTATTATTTTTCATCGTCCATGAGATCCTTGGCGGAAGATCCCTTCCGGGCATTCCCTTCTGTTTTGACTGAACCTCCTTCGACAATCACCTTGGGCTCAACATCGGTAGATGTTTAATCTACTAGTTCTTCATCTACACTCTGTAGCAATGCATATGTGAACCATATCTCTCATGATGATGCGTTACGTAGCCCCACCGCATCATTTGGTCTTTCTTCTAATAGTCCCCCCATATTTCATTCTAATGAAGACATTATGGAAGCAATGACCACCCCTGACTTTCCTTGGGATGATATGCACCACCGTGCGTACTTCCCTCCGCGGAAAATCCATGACCAGTATGCTCTGGAGTCTAAAGACTTCATCTCAGATGAGGTCAATCGGTTTAGAAACCCCATTCCTGCACTCGATGCTTTTGATGAAGAAAAAATTGCCTTGGGGGCACATAGCGCCCCGGAAGAACTTGAGGCTTACTCCAAGCTACTCAAATAATTCCATAATGTTTCCACTAGGTCCTATTCTGAGAGGCTCGGACATGATCCTGCCATTTTCGACCACCATATCGACACAAGACCTGATGCCTACCCTGTCCATCCAAAACTGAGACACATTTATCAACGAGATGCAGTCAAAACCACAATCGATAAGCTCAAGAAAGATGGATGTTCCTATCCCATTCTCAAGAAAACATGCACCATTCATGTCCCTATGGAATTTTATGACTTGAATAACGTTTGTCCCCAAGACAACTTCCCTACACCATGTATTGATCATATCTTTAACAAGTGTAAGGGGCATAGAAATTTTACCCATAGCATCCCCCATGTGTGTTTTATTTCTCTCATGCATTCAGGTTTCTTGCATTTTCCATCATCTTCTCCTTTTTTTTCTTGTGACACCTTTCATATGGATCCTTCATCTACATCGTACATCGGCTATGCCGGTGGTGCAAGTTGCTACTCATAGAATCTAGACTCGGCAGCCTGGGCCATTTTTACCCCCATACATTCTTTAGTCCTTTCAAATGGCATATGTATTGGATCTGCCACCAATAATCAGGCCGAATATGATGTAGTGATAGGTTTGTTAGTTGATTCCCTTGACCATCGCATCCTTCATCTTCATGTTCTTTTAGATTCCCTGTTGCTTGTCAGATAATTGAATGGTGTATATTGTGTGAATAACCATGTCCTTTTTAGAAGATATTTACAAGTGAAGCTCTTAATGCATGAATCTGAAACCATTACTTTCATTCATGTACCTAGAGCCCAAAATCACTATGTAGATAGAATTGCAAAAAATATTCTAGATTGGAACTTATCACATGAATTTAACACAAGACAATAACAATGAACAAATAGTGAGCCACATTCTTGTCATATAAAAAAATTCATATCCATAATATTTTTCCACAAAATCATAAATGTTTTGGATTCCTCTACTCAAATACATCTGACATGCCCATAACATGTTACAAAAATCAAAATTGGGGGCACCACATGCCCCTACATCTAATCACTATCTAGAGGGTTCCGAGCCAACGGCTTGACTCTTGTAGCCCGCAGATCCCACATACCCTACCCGGCCATGCCATGCGCCGCATGACCCCTCGCCACTCTGAGGGTAACCCGACACATGCCTCAATGTAGTGGTCATATAGATCATGTCAGTCGTGCTCTGATACCCCGGTCATCAACAACTCGCACCTGTGGCAGACATCCTTCAATAGTGCCTTTAAATCCTCTCTATCAGCTCCTCTAGTTGTGCTAGACTCTGTAGCCCCTAGCGCTGTGGGTCATCCCATATACTTGGTCGGTCTCACCAGTGCTATATCTGCATACCAAAAGTAATGAATCAGTACCATATACATCATTCTAAAACTTTAAATGCATCATAAAATATAACAACTTGTCACTTACCATCTGGTCCCCATGCTCGGCCGGGCAGAAGTGGAAAGTCCGGGTCCCTTTGTTTTGGTGATTTGATACTTCATCCAGAAGCATTTTTTCCAAGAAGGGTCACTTCCTCGCCTCTCAAAATCAGATTTCTATACCGACAGCACCTGTACTTGGGGCACCACTTAGACTTCATACTTGTCGATCTGTTTGTCGATTTTCCTTATCAGTAACCATCTTTTTCTCATGTTTTTATGGTCCCCACCAGTCCTATTCTGTGTGGTAGCATCATCAAGTCACCCTTGTTCAAATCATCCTATTTGAGTCATCATCGCATTCATGGAGTTTGTCCCGAGTCCCTTTTTGCCTCCTGTTACAGTATTCTAGCCATTCATGCCTTATCCCTCTCTTGTGTAGCCCATTTTGGCCCACCCCCTCCGAAGTCGAGTCAGCCATTGCCAAGTCATCCATGATTTCTATGCTCTGATAAGGGAAGTCGCCTGTTTTCTACTCAGTATCCCCCATTCCATCATCATCCAGGGTGTTAGTCCATCAATCGCTCTACTATGATCCCTTGTGCCTTAGTTGAGGATCCTTATTTCCTCACCTATGGCGGACCATCTTCTGTCTACATTAGCACATTTATTCCAGAATACAGGTCTATAGGGTGGCGTATCTTGGTTCCATCTTCCATCATTGTTCGATGCCTCAGATCAGGCAAAGGGACTCCTTGTTGCCCTTTAACTTAATTTTTTCTCATCCGTTCCACTTCAGCATGATCGAGATTCGTATACTCGATAGTTTGGTGATCCAGCAGATTGATCCATTGATTCTCAGGTGTGTGTGAGATGTTTCAGATCTCATGAGGAGGTGGCCCTTTAGGTATCCCCCCACATGTCCAAATGACCTCATTCTCTTCTACAGCCTCAGATGTAGCTCCATAGATTTGATGGGTTCGGCCCTAGCCGCTTGCAGCGCCTATAGCATGCATGTATCACTTAGATGATCCATTTATATTTTCAGAGCCCTTTCATGTTTATCAAGGCTTCTCTGGTTGTTATTATATCTCATGTACTCAGATATTAGTGTATTCAATCTTGGTTGTTGTCCCAGACATAGTATGTATGTGGGATCCATTACATTTTTGTCTAGCCCATGTTTACGCCAGCATATCATGTACTTTATAGCTCAGTCTCATTTTACTGAGCCATTATTCTTTGTACTTTGTCATCTCAGCGAGCATAGGTATGCCTCCCCTGCCTGAATGAGAACAGGTACCCAAACATTAAAGGAGACTTACCTTGTCGGTCTCGCCCCCTCAATTTTATTGTCCTCTCGCACTTCACTTTGCCTACGTCTCTCTCTCTCTATGACTCCCCTTTGGTGTCTATTGATTGTATTCTTACAGCATACTTAAGTCATAGCTCCTAACGCTCGCCTCGTTGGGGGGCAATCTGTTACACCAATTTTTTCTAATCATTTACAATTATATGGATCGAAATACACCATGTGAGAACAATTTTACCATAGTAAAATTGATTTCACTATAAGAAATGATTTAATAAACCATAGTTTATTAAGTCATTTCTGGTCCAAATAGAAAACCCCGTGAGGAATAATTAATTAAACCTCTATTTAATAATATTCCTGGTCATATTTAACCCAATTAATGAGAAATAATTAGATAAATCATTATTTATCTTATTATTCTCTAGGGATAATTAATTAAATCATTATTCAATTGATATTCCTTGTTAAATTTGACTAAATCATTTAGGAATAATAAAATAAATCATTATTTGTTAAATTGTTCCTTGATCTCATCCTTGAAATGATAAATAAATATTTTATTTGTTTATTATTTCTAAATAAAGGGATTTAACCAATTTAAATTCCTTTTCCCTCCAACAAAATATAATAAAATATTCCAAGCAGTTAGATCTAGATCTTGGTTAATAATATTTTATTATGCCCCATTATCAAGGATAACTCAATACTTTGTTATAAATAGGAGGGTTTCCCCATTCACTTCTTACCTTTGATCCTTTTACCATGGTCGGACTTTGATCCTCTTAACATTTTCAAACCTTGATTTACTTTTATTTTCTTGTTTGCTTATTGAGCTCCCTTTGAGTTCTACACGTCTTGGATATTCTACACCATTGAGAGAGAAAATTTGAAGCTGAAGCGTTTAACGACAGCCAAGAACCCATCCCATTGAGGGGATTATATTAGTTCCCTTCCCAGGTGTTAATATAATACAAAAAATTCTTTATAATTCTTGTCATGTCCATTGGATAATTTGGAGAAACTCTTATTTCATTTTGTTGTTTAGCTGCTTTATTTTCATAGATCTGGGTTTGTTTTGCATTTGTTTCGACCGTCTATTGCAAATCTAAGAAGTCGGACAGCCATCTTTTTTGTTAGGGTTGTTTTTCATGTGCAGCTAAAGTGATCTATTTTTGTACACCTACATTAAGAATTCATTCTAACAATGTAGGATTAAGCTTACCATGGTAAATCCACTTTCACCAATGACTTAAGTGAAGAATTTTTGGTAAACTTATTTAATATTTAAAATAAAAAATATTGACTCCAATGGTAGTAATTCAGAACCTTGGTGACTATTGTTTCATCTATTTTTAGTTTTTTTCCAACTATTTTTATCCCTCTCAATTTCTAATTTTAGATCTATTCTATTTTCTGGAAAATTTTCCACTTTTGTTGGGGTTTCACATCTTTTTGCATGTCACAGCAACTAAACGAGCAGGAGACGGTACAATTTGGGTCCGAGCTGCCAAGCAAGAGAAGCAGGAATATATCACACTTTTGGCCCATTAAGTCTGCCCAATGCACTTTTTTGCTCATAATTTTCGCCCAACGCACTTTTCAGGTCGGTTTTCGCTCTCTGAAATTTTTCAGATTTTTCCAATTTTGTTGAGATTGTTAAGTGTGTGCTAGGAAGGGTTCCTATTGTTTCTTGAGACACATCTAGGCCTATATAAAATTATTAGTTTCTCATTTAGTAAGGAAAAATACCCCTAGGGTTTAGATTTGTTGAGTTAAGGAGTCTACTGAGAACTTAAGTACATCTTAAACCTTTGTTTTTCAGTGTCTTCTCCACTATTTTGTACTCATTTTAGATAGGGTTTTACAATGCTTTATTCCATTTATAATCTTTTGTTTCCTTTCCCCCTTAGGATCCCCTTTTATATCCTTGCTTTTGTAACTTCTTTCCTGTCTTTTTCCATCATTTTAACCTATGTTTTTTGTTGGTTTTCTACCCCATTTTTAGTAGATTTTTTCCTTTAGATCCCAACCCCTTAGACATTAGATATTTTGGCCATTTTGTATGTCTTTGATTTTTTTGTTTTCCCTCTTTTCTTTTGTTGATTGATTTCCTTCTTGGGTGGTGGATTGTGTGCTTCAATTGGTTGTTTATTTACTATCCATTTTCAGTGTGATTTATATTTTATGCACTTTATTTTCAACAACATTGGCATCATCAAAGCATGTTTAATTAACTCATCCACTTGACACATTTTTCACACATGCATACTCTAAGCGAACGTTAGCTTGGTTAACACCGCTAAGCCAAGACTTGAAACAATACACCTTAATAATTTAACTCACATACAATAAGCCCACTTGGGCACCAAGGCAAAAACAATCTTTGTAGTTAGATGTAGGATCAGTGTGATAGTCTTCCAATAACACCCACTGATCACTGACATTGAGACATAGAAATTTGACATATTAGGGAGCTTAAAATCCTTCACCATCCCACGATCCAAATTCGAAGTGCGTCAGAAACCTAATTCTGAGGGGTTTAGGCTAGATCACGATGTGAGTGGTTCTCCTTGGGGATACCCAGCCCGTGGTAGGGAATTTTTTGTCATGGTTGATCACCAAGAAGCTCAAGACTCAACCACCCCAATCGGAAGAAGTTAACCTTAGTGGAAAATATTAGGAAAACACACTATAGGGCTAGTTGTGGGAAAGTTGTTGGTCCTCTACCCCACCTTTATCTAGACAACTCTTCTTGTGAGGATCAAATTATGTCAAGTAAGAAGTCTCTTGGAAGGCCATCTAAAATAGTAGAAATAGGACTTGTTTTAGGATTAATATCACCTTTATGCTAGAGGTCATTTTTTCTTTGATAGGGCGTGTTTGCTAGAATTAGCCTTAGCATCTCATTATATTTATTTTACACTTGGCACCACTATACTAGGTGTTTTCTTATTGTTTGTTACTCTTTTCTCCTATCATCACCCTTTAGCCTCTTGAGTCATCTTTTTCTTGACACCATTGATTCCCCAAGGAATTTTTCATGGAGACTTAGTTCCCTTCACCCCCAATTTCCTTTAGGACATCTTACTCCCTCTCATCGAGTTTCAACTCATCCTCCTAGTCCTCCATTGATTCCCCATACACACTCTAGTTATTCTGATTCTTTTAGTTCTTCCTATGATTCTGCATATTCCCATTCCTGCACTTTCATCATGTCAGGCACCAATGTGGGTGGTGGTAACCAAGGTCCTAACCAATTTAACCCCACTAGCGTAACCTATACTAGTATGCCCACTAATCCTCCCTTGCTTCCTTATATCGTTGGTTTAAGCCTCCCTAATTTCATCCAACTCATCAATGATCCTCTTCTCCATAACCCAAATTGGCCTCGTATGCCTACCAAGCTTCCTTCTGACATTTCCAAGTTTGATGGTAATCCTGGAGAAGACCCCACAAATCATGTTTTCTCTTTCCACATGTGGTGTTCATCAAATTCCATTACCAAAGATTTCATTCATCTATGTCTCTTCCAACACACCTTAAATAGAGTTTCTACCAAATGGTATGTGGACCAACTGCATGCCTCCCATTCCACCTTTGTGACTCTCGCCAAATATTTTCTTTCATATTTCCAGTTACCTCCCCGATACGACACAGGATCGAGCTCTTGACCTCTTTTCATCAAAATTCTGTCACCCACATTTCTGACCATGTTCAATAATGGCGTAGAAGGAGGATCATTTGTAGATCCCCTAAGTTTTAATACCATGTATATATGGATTAGTTTCTAAGAACTATTTTTACCCTCATAGATAAATATGTCACCTCTAGCTTCCATTAAACCAAGGAAGAAGCTCTCTAGATAGCCTTAAAATATGATCTAATCTATTCCCAGTCAACTTGTGTTTATAATGTCCTCCCCAATCTGCCTCGGCCTACTATTGTTAATGTGTCAGGGGAATATCATGTCGCTGACGGTATCGTTGGATCTCTCCCCACCCTCAACTATTTCCATATCCTCAACCTCCTATGATTTATGGTCAACCCTAGGGGGGAACATTTCTGCTTACACCTATCCCCCTCCTGATCCTTCGCATGTCAACCATTACCAAGGTACAAGCACATCATATGCATATCCCCACCTGCATCAATCAATGTCAGGGCCAGTTGTTGCTCAACCTATTTACCCAAATATTTCCGCGAGTTCTTACTATCCTTATGCACTGCCCAAGATTCCATCCCCACCGACATTAGCACCTCAACCTCCCATGCCTCTGCCTCCTCTTCCACAACAACAACCACCTCCACAGAATCAAGTGTATGCCCAGTAGAGTACTAACAATTCCCCTAACCCCAAGAGAAGGAACAAGGGGAAAGGTAACCATAATCAGCAACCTAGAGGTAACCAAGGAAACCAAGGTTGATAACCTAATTCCCCTAAGGGTGACCACCCTAATCCCACAACCCAATAATAGGGAATATATCCCAATCAAAAAAATTCTCTTATAACCAATAAAGCTTGTGCCTATCATGGAGTTTTTGGCCATTATACTCATGAATGTCCCCTTTTACCTCAAATGTGTCAAGTATGGGAAGCCCAAGCAAATTCTTCTAGAGGACCTCAGCCCACTGCTCCACCTCCTCCCCCTCATGCTTCATCACAATCAGTAGTGCTTACAAATCCTTTTCCTCATCAAGGATATGTGGTTTCCCAACCCACACAAAATAATGCAACCACTCAACCTTCACAATCTGGCCATAATAATAACTAGATTCTCATGATGAATTCGAATAAGTCAACATTGAACAAGTCAACCTCCAGACTCAGTCGTGCCGATATGAAAAACCTCCTACGAAGTCGGAGACTGATTCATAGCCAAAAGTTTCCATTGAGCCCTTGTCGTCATCAAATGGTACCAAATGGTACCCTAGAGATTCCTCAGCCTAAGGTATAGGTTACCCCTAATATCACCAAACGTCCATTACGTCAAAATGTTGCTTCTTCTAAATCCGCCCACACCTGTAGTATAGTATATGACTTGGTGTAGTCTCTAGCTACCATGTCAACACTAGAAATCCTCCAAACGTGCCCATCCTAGTGGAAAGATCTACTATCTTCTTTGGGCGTCGTGGATCCCTCTGATGATCATATGATTGTCTTTGATGTTGATAAAGTGGAACATCCCCTCCTTCCTTCATTTGTTTCTTTTCCAATACGAGTCTCCATAAAACATTCCATTGTCCATAGGTGTATAATATATGAAGGTGCCTCCACCTATGTTATGGCCACTAGTGTTTGGAAGTAACCTGGCTACCCCGACCTGTCACTGAAGTCCAATGATGAAAAATTGTCATTGAAGGCGAGAAACCTTCCATTAGGGCATGCATATTTCAAGATACTGATAGTATTTCTATATCAACTTCCTAGATAATGAGTTGAAGTCGATAGGAAGTGATACGTCATAGGAGAGCCTACGACATGAAACTGTTATGTCAAGTTTTGAAGAAAATTTTTGCAAGCATTAACTCGGGTATGGTCAAAGCGAATGGAGACAAATATTTGTAATGAATAATGAATTGAAGTTGAACTCTCTCTTGAACGCATAACGACACTGTAAATGACTTGGGAGCATTTGACTTAAAGATAATACCCAAAACCAGTTGAATAATTTCAATGAGGTTCTTTTAACTATACGACAAAAGGATTACCCAACCCAAGCATGAGTGTGACAAAGTGTCATGTTCAAAAGCGACATGTTTCTTTTAAAACAAGTATAAAAGATGGATTCTTTTTCTCAATTTTTCCCCCACCATTACTAGCAAGTACCTCTTTATTTTTCTCAAGATTGAGAAGGATAACAAGTGTTCTTTGTGTAAGCTCATCCTTCAGATGATTCCATATTAGTAATTTTAAAAAACCTTAAGAAGGAGTGGTTTGGTCCCATTGTGATCGACGGGTCCTGTACTGTTTAATTTTAACGAGTACAACATAATATTAACTTGATGTTTTTCAGTTTTAGGGAGTGAGAAGAAAAACATAAGTAAACCCCATAGTGTTATTTTTCGTAAATTTAGACTCTCAAACCCAAAAAAGGATAAAATAATGTAGCAGAGAACTCTATTTACCATGCTTATTCAATGTATACCTTTTTCGTAATTAGTCTAGTTCAGCTCGGAAAATGGGTAAACTTATACTGAGTATACGATTGTTCATTTATTTTAACAAGTTCGAAAAGTCAAGTGCTCAGCAATATTTTCATATTTAGAGAGTCTGAAAAGGGCTTAATAGATAACTCCATGGTTTTTCTTTTTCGTGTTTTTAGAGAGTCCTAAAAAGTGATAAAAGTTTACTCCATCATCAAAATGATTCGTTTTTAAACACAACCTGTTCTCTGCACTAAAAACTCAAAAATTTTAATAATTTGTTATCAATTATGGTAAAAATATTTATAATTTGAACTTTTAAAGGTAAAAATAAATAAAATAACATTATTTTATTCATAAAAACCTATAAAAAGTGGAAAGAACAAGTCGTTTTCACCATTTGATTTCCAGAGCAGTAAAAAGGAGTTTTTACCATAGATCACATATGCATGAAACTCTTACAAAAATGTATCACATATGCATGAAACCCTTACTTAGATAAAATATGACCTATCTTACTAGACTTAATCTATCTATATTTATATTCCTTCAGTGAGCATATGGTCTCAAACCATGGTTTGACACCCACAGTTTTCCCTTAACACCCAATTAGATAAAATAGGGAATTTGACCTGCGCAAAAACCCATTGACCTTTCCGCGAAACATGCATAACCAAAATTACATACAAAAAGTTGCTCAAAATTCACCCGAGGGAACCCCGCTCCAACATGTGGTAGCGCAGCTCCTCATGTGGCCACCAAAGCACAAATGAAAATGGTTGTTAAATGTTCCAAGGGAACAATATTCAACTGGTGCGAAGGAGTACTTGTCAATATGAAAGGACAACTCACGCGAGTAAATAATGGTAAGTTGAATAATTTCTTATATCTTTTGCTTTAGAGAGAATCCAACTCCTTGTACCACAGCAGCAGTTAGTGGATCCTACCGAACTGAGAGATCCTCGTATGTTGTGATGGGTTTCGTCGATGGCTTGCCATAGCGGCGATGGCAGTCCTATTGTTTGGTATACACCTCAGTTTTTCATATGGATGAGAAGCCAGATCTTTATGATCAAGGACTTCCCCTATGCAGGGGTGGATTTCAGGGGTGACCCTGATACAGCACTCCCACCTGGAGCATAGTGGGATGAGTCATGTAAAAATCCTCATTTTGAGTTTTTATGTTTTATAATTTTCATTTTATTTTTTATCATCCAATATTGATAATAAAAAACATTTTAACGCATATGTATGCCCAGTACGACCAGCAATGCTTTGTCATTTTGATAGACGAGGTGCACAATCTATAGTAGTAGATCCACCACAGACTGATGAATTCAAGGCCCTCGTAGAGTTGGAACACAATCTGGAGAGGTTGACCATAGATATCCCAGAGACTGGGACAGATGATTTTCCTCTCTAATACCAAAGGCATTTGAATGGGGTTCCTAGTCCATTTAGATGATACCTGCGCCGAGTGGCGTGTGCTATACTATGCTATCATGATCATCATCATGGATTGTTGATGGTCGTTTTAGACGAAATTTTTGTTTTTTGTATCAGTATATTTAGATCATAAGGTGTTTGAGACCTATGATCACAAATGATGTATATTTTTAACAAACTATGATAAACAACTATTTTGACCTAATGATTATTACTAATTTTGGTCTCTAAGTATATTGTTCAATATGGATTGAATATTGTTTTGATTTACGTTCAACGTTGCAAATGTCTATTTAAAACTTGATTAGCCAATGCATCAGCTAACGTGTTTAAATTTCTCAAAATGTGTTGATATTCAATTTAATCAAACTGTCTTTCCAAGAGACGGATCCTTAAAAATATTCTTAACAATAATGGATTTTTTATTGCATAAACATCGTTCAAATGTAATACAATGAGTTGAAAATCTAACCTAACAATCAAAATCTGAATTCCAAATGCAAGAGCATCGGATAATAGATCAATGATTGCACTATATTCTGCAATATTGTTTGTTGTTTGACCGAGGCAAACCCCATGAATAGAAACTAACTCATCATTGGGTGAATAGATAACCCAAGCAGTGGAAGAAAAGTTTCATGTACTAAGACAGGCTACGTCAGCAAAGCTAATGTAAGTCTGAGGGAATGTCGACATCTATAATATCGAGAGTAATCAAGATAAGCAGAAAAAGTAGTAAAACTCACCAAACAAAATAACTAATCTAAGGCACACTTTTCCTTAAAATGTAACTAATGTGCAATGAAGATATCCACAAGATAAATCATGCATAAAATCTATTTAGATAAATACCATTTATGGGCTTATCTAAAGAGACATCGTCATAATCAACTAATTCATATGCCCCTTTTGCAAGCACACGCTTAACAATGTAAGGGCCATGCCACATTGGTTTAAATTTACCAGCACCTAGCTTATCGTGAGCTTGATCATATACTAAGACTAGATCACATTCTGAATAGACATGAGGGTTAGTGCTTTGATCATATTGTGCCTTAACATGTTTTTTATGAGCTTCAGCAGCTAATGCAGCGGTGCGGCTAGTCTCGTCTTGTGTTAAGTATAAGAAGCGCACTTCCTCTTCATAGGTAGCTATTAATAACTCAATGGCTAGTTTTAATGACTAAATTTCACATTCAATGGGTAAAACAACTTCCAAACCGTAAACGAATTAAAAGGGAGTAAACCCTATAGATGTTTTTGTGGAGGTATGATATGCCCACACTGCTAAAAAAAGCATGGTGTGACAATTCGATTTATGACTTCCTACAATCTATTTAATCATAATAGTTAAAACTTTGTTTACAGCCTCAACCTGACCATTGGCCTATGGATCAGGTGTGGAATTATCATGGCATAGGCCAAGCTGAGCGGAAAGTTTAGTCATCATAATGTTTCGAAAGTGGCTACCATTATCTGTAAAAATGGCTTGAGGGACACTTAACCTAGCAATCACATGATTGAATATGAAAATAATTGTAGTTTTGTCATCTACCTTAAATGTAGGCATCACCTCCGCCCATTTGGTAAAATAATATACAGCGAGAATAATACACCCATGCACCCCGGCAGAGTGAGGGTTATATGTAAAAAAATCTACGCCCCATTTGGCAAATGGACCAACAGCTATTACTGGGTGAAGAGAAGAGGGAGGTGCACGCATATTTCGATCAAAAATTTGACAATTGTGACATTTTCTAACTGCAATGATAAAATCTTTGAATAGTGACATCCAAAAATATCCAGTGTGTAATATCTTTTGGGTTGTGGAAAACCCAAACATATGACCACCACATGCTCCAGAATGGTAGTCATTTAAAACCCTTTTGGCTTCTTCATGAGTTAAACAGCGTCTAAAGACATAATCGGCACCACAACAGTAAAGAGTGTTGCCAAAAATATTGTATTGTTGAGACTGGTATCGAATTCTACGTCGACCAAAGAATGAAATTTCAGGCCGAAAAGTTGGGGTTTGAAGATATATAATTATATCTCCATACCAAGGATCCAATTTTTTTATCAGAAACAAATATTCATCGGGAAGATGGTCTTTTGCCACAGTTCCGAATTCAGTGTAGGGAAAGTTACATATAAGTTCAACAAAGACTACTGATTTCTTGGATTTGGATTTTGAAATTCCAAATTGAACTCTTGTAGGATAATAGTCCACTTCGAGTATTTTCTCCCTAGCATTTATTTAGTAAAAATGTACATCATAGGGTTGTAGTCAGATATCACGGTTGTTTTGTGTAACAGTATGTAGTGACGGAATCGTTGGACAGCTTGAATGGCTACCAAGGCCAATTTATCCACATGTGTATACTTGATCTCAGTCAGTGTAAGGTTATCACTTAAGTAATAAATCACATGTTCATTTTTGGATTCATCCTCTTCAAATAATACCATTCCAATGGTGGAATCAGATGCAGCTAAATACAAAAAGTAATCTCAGTGATAATCAGGTGGATGCAACAATGGTGCATGGTTCAATGCGTGTTTAAGTGCATCGAAAGCTTTATCGGCAAGCTCGTCCCAATTAAAAGCAAAATCATGTTTTAATAACCTATTGAAACCTTTAGTTAACTCTTCATATTTAGGGATAAAACGACGTAAAAATTTTTGCTTTCCCTTGCAAATTCTGGAGTTGGCGAAGAGTAGAAGGAGGAGGTAAATTGAAAATAGCCCCAACCTTCAAAGGGTCGACATGAATGCCTTCTTTAGAAAGAATTAAACCAAGAAATCATCTTGATTGTATAATAAATACACATTTGTGTGGATTCAAATGAACATTGTAATGCCTACATCGCATAAAAATGGCGTGGAAATGTGTTGGATGACCTTTCCTGCATATAGAATGAGCACGTAATTCATCTAAGTAGGGTTGCACAATATGTTTGATGTCATGAAATGCATAAGACATGGCCCTTTGAAAAGTGGCGCTAGTGTTTTTCAATCCAAAATTTAATTTAAAATATGCAAATGTCCCCCATGGACAAATAAATTTTGCTTTGGGCTAATCAGCAGGGAGTATTTTTATTTGATTGTAACCAGAAAAATCCATCCATGAATGAAAATATTTCGTTTCCGAAAAAATCATCAACAATTTGGTCGATGTAAGGGGTGGGATTATTGTCTCTGAGAAAATATTTGTTAATATCCCTATAATCGAAATATACTTTGATAGTTCCTTTTTTTTTGTCACTGGAACTATGCTGGATACCCAATCTGTCAATGGAATATGATAAATGAATCCTGGGCGAAGTACTTTTTCAAATTCATCTTTAATAACAGCAGCTCTTCATGGATGTATTGTATGTAATCTTTGTCTAATAGTTTTAGCATCCGATTATATCTTAATTTCGTGAACTACAATCTTAGGATCAATTCCTGGAATTTGTTCATAAGACCAGGCAAAGATGTCGCGAAATTCCTGAAATAGGGCTTTGTACATGTTAATTTCGTCAATTGAGCATGAAGCACCTATATGAATGTTTTTAGTTATTCCTAGTTTGATTGATATGTCAACTGGAATTGTTGCTGAAATGTTTCCTAAATTCACCTCAGAATCCGAATGAAGGATTGACATGGGATTTTGTGGTTCCTTAACATATTCAATTGGAAAGGTTGTTGAAAATTCATTTTCAACTCTATCGAGGTCCGGTGTAAAAGAGGAGTGATGGTAAATATCGTCCCAAGGTAATTCATCCAATGACAAAATTTCCTGAATATTTTTATAACTTGAAAATATGTGTTGAAAAGGATCAGAAAAATATGTTGCGGTTAACCTAGTAGAGAAGAAGACTCGTCACTGATCACATTCACTTGATCAATATCGGTTGATGAAATTTCAAAAATCAATTGCACCACTACATATGCCAATTCATATGGACCCACAAGCATTTCATTGTCGTAGTAGTCCAATTCAGATTCTGAAGGCACAATCCATGGGTCATCAAATGGCATTGTGCTTGATGTAATCATGTTGATATTGGTAAAATTACGAGGCACATTAGGAGGAGGTATAGTGAAAGTTCCCATAAGATCGAAATCCTTAACTAGTCCTACTCCAACATCTCCGTAAGGGATAACCAACTTTCCAACATACGGGATACTATCAATAGAGGCAGGATTGGAAGTGTAGTAAGACAACTGATCAATTTTCAAAAATATTTCGTTTATGAGGAAACATGATTAACTGAAATATTGATGAAATGAAAGTTATCATAGCATAAGACCAACTCTGACCTAAAACAAGGTTGTAGTCAAGAGGGGCATCAACGACTTCTACCTCAACCATAACGGTTTTTCCTTATACCTCTATGGGAAAATCCTGGAGTATTCCAAATGGATGAAAACCTCTTCCATCAAAGGCTTTCAGAATCATGGGTGATTTATTGATTGTGGAGAACCAAGTGTTTTCCAACAATCCAAAGACACAATGCACATAGACGTTCCCTCGTCAAACATTGTGAAAAAAACTCGCCTAGATTTGATTAAAAAAAGTATTTTAAAAGCCATTTGGTGTGGGATGTTGAAGTTTGAAACAAGAAATAGTAAAGGAGGCATCCTGAAACATCATCCTTGATCCTAGTTGGAAAATAATCACCTAAACTAGGTGGGGCCCACACAGGCTATTTTTAGGTGTATGTCTATTTTTAGACATGGTGAGCATATTCTATAAGTTGCATGATGCTATTTGTAGATGGTTGGTTAAATGTGAAAAATAGATGAAGTTCTATTTTTAGAATATTGGGCGAAGTATATTTATAAATCGTCGATCTAAAAATAGATGCATGTTGATTATTATTAGCCCTTAATAATAATCAGACTCTAAACAGCATCTTATTCTCTTGGAGCACTTAATTTCAGTATACATATTTTTCAAATCAGTGGGTTGAAGGAATTACACAATTCCTTAGGGTTTACTGGATTTCATGCATGGAGGACTCAGTTAGAACTAAGGTGGCAAAGTTATGACAGAGTTGGAAGAGTAGTTCATGGAGTTGTATTCAGTTTAATGGAGTTAAACTCAGTTGAGCTAGTTGTATCTAATCTATCTGAATGATACACTAGTGAGAGTGGAGTGAATTAATTAGTTAATTAATTCACAAATAATAACTCATTAATCAACTGAACAATACAGCAGTTAACTACATTGCATGTCAGTTCCAGTGGAGACCCAATGGAGAGAGGTGAAAGGGTGAGATAGACTATCTGTTGTGACCATAGTGATGCATGAATTGCATATACATATACATTGGAGTTGCCAATGAGAATAACATATTCAAGGAGAGTGGGATTGCATCGAATTGGTCTTTGTAATCAGCTTGGATTGCGTAGTGGAGGCAGGCTAGCAAGAGGGTAGAGATTGGTGCATGGATTTGCAGATTTCTTCTATGTTAGTGTGTGACGATTGTATTGTACTGAGAGCTTGATGTACTAAGATTTGTATGAGATTGTTACATGATTTCCATGATACATAATATATGATAGTTGGGGTTTACAGCTTCAGGCTTTCCTGTTAAACAATTGTGTTATGTGTGTTTTTATTGCTTCATGTGTTTTGCAATTGATGATTAATTTTCTGCAAAAGATTAACAATGGAATGATTCTGTATTTTGCAAGAAGTTAAATATTGTGAATCGGGGGAATCTGGATGTATGCATGCTTATTATATAATAATTTCTACATGGAATTCTAGGTAAAAAGTTCTCGAGATCAAATACGATAAGATTAGAATCTTGAGGTTCAATTGCTCCAATATCTGACAAAAGTAACTTCCTCTGAGCTGGACAAGACTGTAGCACTTTGAGGGCCGACATTGATGAAGGTGACATAGCCATATCTTCAAAAATGTATTAGTTATAAGTGGATTTTTCATGTGGATTGAAAGTCGATTTTTGAAGTACACCTTTGGCAAGCAGTTTAATTACTAAATCAGGACTAGGTTTCTCGATGTGTAATGGTTCGAAAATAGGAGGAGTTGACACTGGAGGTTGACTATATGATCTAGTTTCGTTTCTAGTTACAAGACTCTTAGATCCATAATCTTGAGATCATGTTGCAACCGTGACCTGGGAGGACACCATCAGGATATCCACCGATGAATTGCAAGAAGATCCATTGTGAGAAAGCGTTTTACTGTTTTTTGATAGAAAATAATAATTAAGAACAGCGGGTGTAGGTGAACCTTTGAAAAATTTATATACCTTGGCTCGATGCGGGCACTCTTTTGTGTAATGATCCTCATCACAGATAAGACAGGGATAACGAGGTTTCCTTTTTTCGTCAGAAGGTATAGTTTTTTATGCTTTCTCTTTAGGAGAATTTTTTTTTTTTTACCCTTCCCTTTCTTATTACCCCTAGATGATTTGGTTTTGGTAGTAGATGAATCTATGACGTGAATTTTGGCAGAAGTTTCTATAGAAGAGTCTCCTTTAGGTGAATCAGGTAAAGTTATGATTGGAGTAGTAGACTTTGATTGTTTCTTTTTACTCTTTGATGTGTTAAGTGTACCAATAACATCATTTACGGCATGAGAACCGGAAGGAGTTGTAGTAAGTTGACCTGGGAGAGGTAGATCAGGAATTTTTTCATAAAAAGTACCAAACTGTGTGTAAACAAGATCAAGATATTTGGCTTGGGAAATAACCTGTTCTTCTGTTACAACGCCTCCTTTAGCTGCATCTTCAATGATCTTAGGGAGTAAAATCTCAATGATGAGAAGATTTACTTGAGGTGAATGAGGACGACCAGTATTTGGGGCTATAACATTCGAAGGTGACTCGGATGAAGTGGAATCGGACTCAAGTTTATATATTTCTAGTTCAGTAAGCTGTGTATCTGAAAAATCACTAGTGACGGATTTGATTGTGACTACTTGAGAAATTTTTGGTTGGTCTTATTCTATTTCAGTTATTTGAGGTTGATTAACTGCAAAATCAAGATGTATTATGATAGATGATTCTCCTTTTTCAAAAGACATGGTTCCTGATGATTGAACCCTTTTAGTTTTGATTTTTTCCAATTGATTGCATGTATATTCAGGGGGTTTCCCATGCAGTCTACATGAATGTCTTGGTAATTCAGCCACGGTTAATTTCTTTAACACACGAAATAAAAAAAAAATCAAAAGATCACACCTAAGCCCTCTAAAATTAATCAAGCAAATGAACATGCGCTACAAAATCTAATAAAAAATCCACACACAAACAGTATGTTTCCATAATAAAATCACTAGTTGGTGATGAAATCCAACCTCACAGAGATTAATGTGGAAAACTAGCGGTCGGAACAGTTACACTGACAACCTGCTTAATGAAATAGTCTGGTGCAAGTAACTCCACTATGCCATCTCGAAGTGAATACTACCCTCTAGAAATTCCAAGTGAGTCTAGCCAACGTCTACTTCAGGTACATTGGAACCTTCTCTCCAACGTCACCTTGGGAAAAATCCTAAATATTATAGCTACTAAGGTTACCAACTGAGACAATTCAACCTGGGGGAACAGTCTCTGGCCCATTATACACGCAAGGGCATGGTAACAAAGCTCAGTCCCCTTGAAATTTCCTCGACATGGTAAATACGAGGTTTACTAACAAGTGATCCCAGGCTCCTCGAAAATGGTTAATCTGACGTTTGCCATTTGTAATACATGCATATCTTCTATCTTTACCAATGAAGTAGGTAAGATTACTCAACTGGGTCTGACATGACCTCGTGCTTGACTCTTTTAAGAAGAGCTTCCCAGAGAAAATTTGCAACAATTGGGTTTTTCCCTACCGCAATATTCTATTTTTTTGTTTATCTACTTTGGAAATTTAATTACTCCCTATTCCAAACCACTAATCCTAAACTAGATTGGTGGAAAGAGCCCTAGAAAATGTAAAAATATCTAGATTAATTTTACTAAGCGTTGCATTAATTTGGATGTTGTTTACGTAGAGTGGTATGGAAATTAAACTCAATGATGTTCTGACCGACTCAAAAAATTACTCTAAATGCATCAACAATGAATATCCAATTCTTCTTTTCAATGAATTCCTAGTTAAGGGAAAGTAGAAGGATTTTCTGAACTCAAGAAGTGAAAATTCCCTAAAACATACCATAACAATTCTTTTTCATTAAGAAATCAAATTCATTTTTAAGCATAGCCAATATTACTTTGTAATGAAAATATTTTTTTGATTCAAAGCCAAAATATACAATTTCATGAGCTGTTAGGTCCCTATATCACTAGTATAGTCCCTTATTATTTTTAGTGTAAACCCCTTATTGTTATTATTGTACCCTTGTAACCCCCATTTTGTTATTTTTGTGCCCTTAAATTATTATTGTTAGGTTGGCTAGGATTAAATTTTGGCCCACTAGGATTACATTATGGCCCCATGGACTCCTATATATAGAAAGGAGGTTTTGTAAATTGTATCATCCAAGAATTGTTCATTCATGTAATGTATTGGAGGTTTCCCCCTCGAAGTGGCTTATTTCTAAGGCGTTGATATATCTTTTCTTCTCTTTTTGGAGCTGGTTTCACAACATTTGGTATCAGAGGTTTGGATTCTAGGGTTTTGCTGCTCCAAACAGGTCATCGTGGAATTTTCGATATAAATTTTTTTCTATGAAGTTTCAGAAGCTGAAATTTTCAGGGTGCAAAGCAGAAATCCTGAGGAAGATTTTCTAAAAATTTCAGAGCTTGTTTCGCAATATTTTCGGAGATACGATCTGTGGAAGTAGGTATTTTTTCAGGCTCCTAAACAAGTCATCGTGGCATTTGTGCTATAACTTTTTTTCTACTGAGGTTCAGAATCTGAAATTTTTATGGTGCAAAGCTGAAATCCAAGGAAACTTTTAAAAAAAATTCAGAGCTTTGTTTGTAATATTTTTGGAGATATGATTTGTGGAAGGTAGTGCTTTTTCAGGCTCCCGAATTTCATCTCAAAGAGGTGATCGTGGGAAAATTTCAATAACTCTCTCTCTGAGCATTGGATTGGAGTGCCGTAAAAATTGGTTGCAATTTCATGGACTTTAGTTTCTTGGCTATCAATTTCAGAGGCGAAGGATGAAACAGTGACACGTGGAAATCCGTACAAGTTCACTATACTGAACCAGTCCATAATTAGGTCATTGTGGGAGATTGGACATAACTTTGTCTTGGAGAATCCAAATCAAGTCAGACCTGTGGCATTCAAAAGATAATTTAGAGGGTGACTTCAGTGCTGAATTTCAGATATTGAAGAGCCACAATCATAGAGATAATCCAATTTCAATATCGAGCTCCTCAAAAGCAAGTAAAAGGTGTGTAATTTTTTTCCGAATTGCATAAGTCTTGTTTGAAGAATCAAGTTGAATTGATTGCAAGGGCATATTGTAGAATAGATATCAGTATTGGATTATAAAATGGCCCCTAAAAAGAATTCAACACCCATTAATCCTTTGGAAAGCTCTACTATGACTCATGAAGAAGAAGAATGGCAACATGACATATCAAAATTACAAGAGCAAGTGCAACAAATTTCACTCTCGCAAAGAGCAACAAAAAATGACATGGAAGTTTTGAAGAAAGGCGTGGAAACTAAGATGGATGGTTTGAAGAAAGGCGTGGAATCTAAGATAGATGGCATGGAATCTAAGATAGATGGCATGGAGGCTAGCATGGAATCTAAGATGGATGACATGGAAGTTAAGATCGATGAGAAAATGGAAAACATGAAGAATGTTCTAAAAGAAGACATGGAAGGTTTGACAAAGTTGATACAAGAAACATTTCCTAATGGTGAAAAGATAGTAGAAGAACCTCATGATGAGAACAAAATAAATGTTAATCATGATTTCATAAACTCTAATGTTGGCGGGAAGAACCACCATATTCCAAAAATGGATATGAGGAAGTTTGATGGAAAGGATCCTATAACATGGATACTACGGATGGAGCAATATTTTTATCTCCATAATGTGCAAAACACACAAAAGGTACGCATTGAAACTTTACATTTAGAACAAAATACATTTGTATGGTATCGATGGCTTTGCTCCCGTAAAAAAATTGTCACTTGGTCAATTTTTACGGAAGAAATGATAGCACATTATGATGATACAAAGAGCAACACCTTCTTTAGCCAATTGATAAATCTCAAACAAAAGGGTTTAGTGGGGCAGCACATTGAGGACTTCCAAAAATTGAATATAAGGGTAACTGATATTCCAGAGGAACACAGGATTGATCTCTTCATAGGTACTCTAAGGATAACATCCAACATGAAGTTCATGTTTTGGAACCTGATTCATTGGAGAAGGCATTCAGGTTGGCAAGAAAAGTTGAATGTAAAATTATGGCGACAAGGAAGCCTACCACTCAATTCTATAAAGAAGGAAGTGTTGCTACGCCTAGATTTCCACAACCTACAAGGTTGACACCACAACAATTGGAAGAAAAAAGAGCAAAAGGGCTTTGCTACGGTTGTGATAGCAAATACACTAAAGGTCATAAGTGTGCTGAGAAGAAATTATTTTACATAGATTGTGAAGAGGAAGAAGAAAATGAACAAGAAGAGGATATACACCAGGAACCAGCCCTAGAAGAGGAAGAAATGAATCCGACCATATCATGTAATGCACTGGCAGGAATTACCACTCCTCAAACTCTCAAGATAGAAGGACGGATCAAGAAGAAAAAGGTAATAGTGTTGATTGATTCAGGTAGCACCCATAATTTTATTCATTGTAAGGTAGCCAAGGAATTAAATTGTTTCCTATACCCAGCACCAAAATGTCCAGTGATGGTTGCAAATGGAGGAACTATAAATTGCTCTGGAAAATGCCATAATATCAAGCTAACCATGGGGGAATATGTATTGACTAGTCCAATGCTTGGCATTCCTATGGGAGGTGCTGATGTTGTACTAGGAGTACAATGGTTACAATCTTTGGGGACGGTAGCTTTTAATTTTCAAGAACTTTTCTTGAAATTTTTTTCAGAAGGAAAGGAAGTTGAATTACGAGGTATAGCAGGGAAGCCAAGAAGGATAATAAGCTCTAATGTCATGACAAAGCTTCTAAAGAAAGAACAACGAGGCGTAATTGCACAATTATGCTCACTAGAAGTTCAGACATCAAAATCATCTATTTCTACAGATCTCCAACAAGTCTTGGACAATCATTCCAAGGTGTTTGAAACTCCCAAAGGACTCCCACCTATTCGTGATCATGATCATGCTATTCATTTGATTCCGGGAAGTGTTCCTCCAAACATCAGGCCTTATAGATATCCTTACTTCCAAAAGAGCGAAATTGAACGTATGATTGCAGAAATGTTAGAGGCGGGTATAATTCAACCCAGTCAAAGTTCTTTCTCTGCTCCTGTAGTATTGGTACACAAGAAGGATGGATCATGGCGAATGTGTCCGGATTATAGGGAGCTCACTAAGCTCACCATTAAAGATAAATTTCCCATTCCTGTGATTGATGAATTATTGGATGAATTACATGGAGCAATTTATTTTACCAAGTTGGATCTTCGTTCAGGATATCATCAAAATAGAATGAAGACTGAATATATTCCAAAAACAGCATTTCGAACTCATGATGGTCATTATGAATTTTTGGTCATGCCTTTTGGCCTTACCAATGCACCTTCTACATTTCAAGGGTTGATGAATTCCATTTTCAAACCCTTCCTTAGAAAATTTGTGATAGTATTTTTTGATGATATACTAATCTACAGCGGGTCTTGGAAGGATCATGTTCAACATGTTGACAGGGTGCTCAAACTATTGGAGGAGAAACAATTATATGCAAAAACATCCAAATGTTTCTTTGGAGTACAAGAGGTGGAATATCTAGGTCATATTGTATCTCACGAGGGTGTTAAGGTAGACCCTAACAAAATTAAAACCATTAAGGAATGGAAAGTCCCCACAACCATAAATAAGTTGCAAGGATTTCTCGGGTTAACGGGGTATTATCGCAAGTTTGTTAAGAATTATGGGAGAATAGCAGCACCTCTAACAACATTATTGAAGAAAGATGCATTTTCATGGACTCCTGAAGCAACTAAGGCCTTTGAACATCTTAAAGAGGCAATGTGCCTAGCGCCTGTCTTAGCTACGCCGGACTTCACAAAAACCTTTATTGTGGAATGTGATGCCTCAGGAAATGGAATTGGTGCTGTTTTAATGCAGGAAGGAAGACCCATTGCTTTTGAAAGTCGTCCAATCAAAGGAAAGTATTTACAGAAACCTATTTATGAGAAGGAAATGTTAGCAATAATGCATGCACTAAAGAAATGGCGAACTTACCTAATGGGAAGACACTTCAAGGTAAAAACTGATCATGATAGTCTTAAACAGTTTTTGGAACAAAGACTATATTCAGAAGAGTAGCAAAAATGGGTC
This sequence comes from Pinus albicaulis, assembly GCA_034641835.2. Taxonomy (NCBI): domain Eukaryota; kingdom Viridiplantae; phylum Streptophyta; class Pinopsida; order Pinales; family Pinaceae; genus Pinus; species Pinus albicaulis. The sequence continues at coordinate 66,804 of JAXQQM020089065.1, read as the reverse complement.
ACAAAGATGTTGGGTTATGACTTTGAAATAATCTACAAAAAAGGAAAGCTTAATGTTGTTACAGATGCACTCTCAAGAAATAATGAAGAGGTGGAAGCATTGCTTTGTGCCATTTCTATTATACAACCAGATTGGATAACCGAAGCAAGAGATGAATGGAAGAAGGAAAAAGATGTATGGACACTCATTCAAAAGTTGCGGCAAGATCCTAGTACATCTGATACATTTAGTTGGAAAAATGATTCCTTATGGTACAAAGATCGCTTATATCTTTGTAAGAATTCCCAACTAACACAAAAGATTCTTCTGGAATTGCACACTTCTCCTTTAGGAGGACACTCAGGATTTTTAAAAACTTACCACGGGGTGAAGAAAGAATTTTTTTGGGATGGCCTTAAATCTGATATTCAAAAATTTGTGGCGGAATGTTTGGTTTGCCAGCAGAATAAAGTGGAAACAATTAAGACCCCGAGACTTCTACAACCTTTATCCATTCCAAGTCAACGTTGGGAAGAGATTTCAATGGATTTTATCACAGGTTTACCTAAGTCCGAAGGAAAGAGTGTCATCATGGTAGTAGTTGATAGACTTACCAAGTATGCACACTTTTGTGCATTATCTCATCCATTTAAAGCAAGTACAGTTGCTAATACATTTATGGACAGAATTCAAAAGCTACATGGAAGCCCAAGGGTTATTGTGAGTGACAGAGATCCCATTTTTACTGGAAATTTTTGGACGGAGTTATTTTCTTGTTTGGGTACTCAATTAGCTCATAGCTCATCTTATCCTCCTCAATCTGATGGTCAAACTGAGATAGTAAATAAATGTTTGGAAGGATATCTTCGTTGTTTTGTATCTGATAAACAAACACAATGGGTCAAGTGGTTACCTCTCTTTGAATGGTGGTATAACACTTCCTTCCATACTGCAGCAAAAATGACCCCATTTATGGCACTTTATGGATATCATCCACCATCCATCACATCATATTTAAGAGAAAATTCGAAGGTTCAAGCAGTGGAAGATCACATCGAGCATCGGCAAGAAGTTCTCCAACTCTTAAAGGATAACCTGAATTTGGCACAAAATCGAATGAAACAACAGGCAGATCAACATCGCAGCGAGAGAAGTTTTGACGTAGGAGATTGGGTATTTTTACGGCTACAACCATACGAACAAATGTCCCTCAAGCAAGCTAAGAAGGATAATAAATTATCACCAAAGTACTATGGTCCTTACAAGGTGTTGCAAAAGATTGGTACTATGGCATACAAATTGGAGCTTCCTGCTTCTTCGCGAGTACATCCAGTTTTCCATGTTTCATGCTTAAAGAAGGTTATAGGTGAAAATCTTCGAGTTCAAACAATATTGCCAGAACTTGATGAGGAAGGAAAAATAATATTGGAACCTGAAGTGGTCATGGAAACAAGAACTCGACAGCTACGGAATCGATCAATTTCAGAGTATCTCATCAAGTGGAAGAACTTACCCAATGAAGATTCTACATGGGAGGATGAGAATTTTATACAGAAGCACCCGGAGCTACTCAAGCGTTGAGGACAACACTTTTTTGAAGGAGAGGGGCATGTTAGGTCCCTATATCACTAGTATAGTCCCTTATTATTGTTAGTGTAAACCCCTTATTGTTATTATTGTACCCTTGTAACCCCCATTTTGTTATTATTGTGCCCATAAATTATTATTGTTAGGTCGGCTAGGATTAAATTGTGGCCCACTAGGATTACATTATGGCCCCATGGACTCCTATATATAGAAAGGAGGTTTTGTAAATTGTATCATCCAATAATTGTTCATTCATGTAATGTATTGGAGGTTGCCCCCTCGAAGTGGCTTATTTCTAAGGCGTTGATATCTCTTTTCTTCTCTTTTTGGAGATAGTTTCACAACATGAGCAAACAATATTTCAATTCTTGAAAATCAAAAAACAACTAGAAAAAACCCTAAAAATTATAAAAACTTTTCAAAACAAAATGAAAACTCTTAACTAATGATACCTATGAGTGCAATTTCATGATTTCTTTCAGCTGGAAGCAAAATAAATCATTTTTCACTTTCATAAGCAAGAGAAATTTCATAAAAGACTACTTTTTGAGACAAATCACACTTCACTTATCTAGAAGTTTTCTTTTGCAGATGAGAAAAAATGATTACTCAAACAAACAGGACTAACAAGACACTTGGTAGCTCTAGAGGGATATGACATGTGATTTAGGCAGTGAATTTATCCTCCAAACAGAGCAATTCATCAAACCAGGGCAAACCCTACCCGAAAATTCAAAAGGGATGATTTCTCAAAAAGACACTAAGGTAATTAAGATGAGTTCACAAATAGACTCTGAGGGTTGGTATAAGTCAGGTTGAACCTGTAGAAATTTATCATCAAACTTTGAGAGATAGAATATTCATTTTTTCAAAAATTCTCAGGGGGTGTGCACGTAGTCAATGAAAATGAGTGAGCATGTGCACTATATTAAACTAAGAACTTGCACAAACCTGCACTCTGTTTATGAAAGAAAACCGCACAAGGGAGAGAAACTTTCAAGGAAATAAACACAAGGTGTTTTAATTCAGAGGATCTAAAAATTCATAAACCCAACAACACTCAGACTTAATCAAACTATAAAAATCGAAAAGCTAAACCAAAAAGAACCAAGAGAAAACTAAGCTCTTCCCCATTGGAGTCACCAATTTGTTACCCAGATAAATCCCTCTTTCGAAAAAGAGCGATCTCGTAGTATCCCAACAGATAAATAGAAACAAACATACATGTGAATATCTCTTTCCCTAAGCTATTCACAATGAGAAAAAGTATTAATGATTAAGAATTTTCATTGTTTTAATGAATCTAAAAACAATCACAATGAGAAAAAGTATCCAAATGTATTATCAAGAATATAAAGAGAAATATTACAACCGGGCCTTGATGTCATACAGACTTCTCCCGTATTCCTTTCCAATATTCCTCCTTGGTTTAAAAATCTGTCCACTCTATAATGACCAGCATAATATTATCATAACTGAACCCCCTAACCTTGAAGTTTAAGCTGAATTTAAAGGAGAAATTGAGGAGGTTTCAGATCCACCAATAGAGGGGTGTGTTCCTCATATGAAGGGATTAGGGTTCCTTAATCCAAGGGGATAAGTTTCATGATTTGAGGGATTTAGCTCGAACTGGTGCAACTTAGAGGCTTTTAGTTGGAATAATATGTGCCCAACTATGCTTCTAGAAGTTAGTTTTCACCTTTCCTTTATTTTAAATGAGGTGCGCAATTTTTAACGGAAAAAAAGGCGCACATGTCTGCAGGTAAGCTTAGTAATATCTATGCATGCATAGGAAGTGATCGCAAAAATTTTGCAATCAATATTTAAGAGTATTTAAGATATGTTTTCCCAGTTTCCAAGACTTGGTTAAGGAATATAGATGTTTGACTTATAAGGAATCATGAGTATGGATGGTGATAGATCCATATTGACCGTCAAATGCCATGGTGAAAAAGTGATGTGTAACAGTATCCACTTCATTTACTTCAAATCTGGTGTTGATAATATAGGGCCCTATATGTGCATTAGCTTGAAATGTTCTTTCTTCTTTTAGGAGACAAAATGTAGCTCATCCATATTTAGCATTTTACTAGTGTATTCTAATGAAAATTTCCTAGTTGGTACAAACACTGGCAACCTGTAAGGAGGTAATTTTTATCAATATACTCTAATCTCAGTGTAGTTCTGGTATAAATAACAGTCTCCAACTTTGGATTGCTTTGCCAAGTGCAGGAACTTCCTTATCTCTGGTGAAATACTTGGGACTCGATCACCGCTAAGAAAACATAATGATGTATATAGGAATTTGTCAACAAAATCAGTATAAGAATACTCCTCTAAGTTATTTCTAACCAGAGAAGTCCAGTGAATCATTGACCAATGGTTTCCTTCATTATCTATCTTTTGTAAAGGGAACTTAAACATGTCTGATTTATAAAATAGCATGAGGTAAACTAAAACTGGCTGATATTTAAAGACACCTACTGCTTTGAAATTCATAAACTGGTCATGGATTGATTCTGCAAGAAATTTATTCTAATTGAAAAGGATTGAAGGTTGTTTTCCTACTTGAAAAATTAATAGAAAACCAGATACTATCTCATCTACCCACTGGTCATTATGGTACCCAAGCAGTCGAGTTACCATAGAAATTTCTTGTTTGGTCATTTCAGGGAAAATTGAAACTAGATAGGGGGATTAGTCCAGGATAATTCAGCATTTTCTAGAAGAAAAGACTCAAATATTTGGATTCTCTGAGGGAAATTCAACTTTTTATACAATTCCATTAAGACATCGGCAGAAAAAGGATGATGGGAGGCCTGATATTCAATTTACATGGCCTAGCATATGCTTTCAGAGGAGAAATGGAGAAAATAATTTCATATTATGGGAAATGACAGCCCTTTGACTTGGAAAATATCGGAGATGGCACCAAACATTAAATTTAGGGAAAAAGTGAGTCTGGCGAAGACAAATGGAGGGAAAAGGGATTACCAAACATTTAAATCATCACTTTTATCCATGAAATTTTGTTTTTCCCAGTTGTAGATCTCGTACAGGTCAAATTCGGACAGGGTCTTGGCAATTTTGTATTGGGTGTCTATTAGGGGAGCTTTTTCAAAGTCTAGGCTTGGGGGAATGAGAGGATTTGACTCTGGAATTTTCCTCTTCCCTTTACGTTCGACATTGTGGAAGATGAAATACAAGGAACAGGAAATCAATGCTAAGGAAAATCTTGATAAAAACAGGCTTAGAGAACAGGGTTACCCGTGAAAAACCATTGACTATGAGAAAGGAAATTGTTGTTGAAGGCTGACAATTGGTGGCAATTCATTCTTTCAACCTGCAGGATCAATGTCGTGCTAAAAAGGATGAATGTTGGCCTCCTAGTTTTTTTTATAAAAATAAAATTAGTTGCATAATAGCACAATTACCGTTTATGGAGTGGGATGGATTTATTATCAAAATGGATACGCAACGAGAATAAATGAAATAACGTCCATTTAGATTTCGCGGAAAATTTGAATGTTTAACAGATAAATGATGTGGGAGGAGAATGACGTGGGAAGATAATGATGTCAAAGGAAATATGGCGGAAGTGCAGTGGTGGGGGAAATGGTTATGTGTCGGGATATAAGTGGCGAAAGAGGAGAGAAGTGGCGGGAAAGTAATGGGGGAGGGACGTAACCATTGGCGGGATATGGAGGCAGTATTTTTTTTTTTGTGGGGGGGTTTGGGGTTACAAGAAATAAGTGGTGTCAAGAGGGGCCCTCGCGAAATTCCCTAGAAGTTGTCACATTAGCCCAGGAGGTTTTTGTAGAAACTAATTTTCACCCCACCCCCACCCCGGTGTTAACTGTTAGGAGTGCGAGGGGGGGCGAAAACACCCCTCCGTCATAGATCTTGGCGACATTGATTGCGGCCGTAAACTCCAGCATGAAATTTATTTGGAAAAGGAAAAGAAAAAAATCGTATTATTTCATTTGAAATACATAATAACCCAATTCAAAACATTATAAAATCAACATTTTTTGAAATTTTTAAACCGGTATTTTGATTGGCTCGCTATAGGGCCCCGCTTTTCTTTATTTTTTCTAATTTTTTTATTCTTTTTCTTTTCTTTTTCACATATATATTAATTTTTTATCCCCTATTTTATTTCCTTTTTTTATTATATCATATTTTTTTCTTTTCTTCTCTTTTTTCTTCAAACTTTTGAAAATAATTTGCAGAATGAAAACATTATTTACAACATCTCCTGGTAGGAAAAAAACAACAGATAAATAATCAATTATTCCTTTAAATTATAGGACCATAACAGTGGCTGCAATGGGTATGGCATCCTCCTTATGAGGTGCCAATAACACCATAGACTTGTAGCCTTTTCCAATCTAAGACTAGCCTCTGCAAATTGAAAAAAAAATCAAAATATAGAAGCAACTCATCTGAACTTATGGCCTTCACCCTGGGTTTCAATTCCTGATGAAATGAAACCCACACTTGCATTATTTAAAAATAAATAAATAAAAATTATATATACAGTGATGTGCCTTGTGATCAGCTGAGTTTAGGTGAATTAATGTTTGAGAAACCTGCCATTAACAGGTCCTCCTAATATATATTCTTCAGTCAGATCTTCCAACTAAAATGCATGAGTTCCTCTGATAGTTGCAACCTTGTAAGGACCTTTCCATAATTGTCAAATTTTCCATGTTTCCATTTATCTTCATTTCTGGCATCCCACTTTAGAACAAGATTATTTATTTGGAAATCATCTTCTTTGATTCTCCTATCATGGATATTTTTTATTTTATCCTGAATGACTTGTGTTTTGTTGTATACTTCTTCTATTTTTTGTTGCAACTATATCATATGGTTTATCCTTATTTGTGCATCATTTGGTTCTACATCTATTTCATGCAATAATTTTAGCACTGGAATTCCTAGAGAAGCGGAAAAAATTATATTTGTTCCACAAACCAACTGGAAAGGTGACATTCCAATTGAGTTTTTTGTGCTAATTTTGTGAGCTCGTAGAGCATTAACCAACTTCTTGTGTCAAGATTTTTTGTTCTCTTGCAGTAATTTCTTTATTATGTTGACCAAATATTTATTAGAAGATTCAGCTAACCCATTCCCCTGAGGATAATAGGCAGTAGAATTTCATAACACTATGTGATAATGTTGCAAAAATAGATCATCCTTTTAGATTTAAAGGTAGCATCATTGTCAGTGATTATTTTATGCAGACATCCAAATATGAATAGAATATTACCTTCTAAGAACTGAATGATTACAGAATTTGTAACATTTATATTTTGGAATGCTTCTATCCATTTGTTGAAGTAATATGTGGTTATTAGAATCCATTTGTCATTAGTAGAAGAACTAAGATGAATTTCTCCTATGAAATCCAATCCCCATTGTTAGAAATCATTCTCCACTAAAATGGGTTTCAAAGGTAAAGGCAAGAGCTTCCTTTTGCCTTCAAAAATCTGAAAATGATGACAAGTTGAAACCTTCTTATGAACATCAGCAAAAGAAGTAGTCCAATAAAATCCATCTCTAAAAACTTTATTTTTTGTAGCCTATCAGTACAAATCTCCTCCATTGTCTCCTTTATGAAATTATTCCATTACCTTATCAGCTTCATCTTTCAACAAACAATTTAGTAAAATCCCACCAACATATTTCTAATACAAGGCTTGATCTAAAATGAATAATTTTAAAGCTTTAAATTTAAGGACTCTTGGGTTAGTTTTTGTCATAACGGGAGGGGCTTGTAAATTCTGCAAAACATAGACAATATTTGAATACCAAGGGGAAGTAACAAATTTTTCTGACAATTGTGGAGTCACCAGCTCTTCTTCTCCATCAAGAGCAGCCATAAAATTTATGTCTAGTGCATGGAAATTTGACTCAACCATTAGCTTAGCCAATCCTTGACATTTGATAAAAAAATTTGGTTTTATCTCAATATCATATTCTAGAATTATTGCTATCCATTTATCTCTCTTTCTATCTGGATCATTTTGAGTAAGGATATCCTTAAATACTGCATTTGGGACATAAGAAATTATGTGAGAATGTAAAAAAAACACTTTGAAATCATTTAAGGCTTTGACTAAAGAAAAATCTTGCTTTTCCATAATGTTATACTTCAAAGAAGCATATCTCAATACTCTGCCAAAAAAAATCTATAGGTTTCTCATGTCCTCCTTCATTTTCCTGTAATAACACTGCAACAATGGTATGTTCTGAGGCAAAATAAAATATCATGAAGTCTTTGGTATAACCTGGACTAATAAATACAAGGGCCTACGTCAATGCTTTTTTAACTTCATTAAATGATTTTTTGCTTCGGTATTCCATTTTATTTCATTGTCTTTTCTCAACATGTTGGTTATGGCTCTCAAAATCTCAACCAAGTTAGGCATAAATCTTCTCAATAAAGTTATCCTACTAATAAAAGATTGTGCTTCCTTTTTGTTTCTTGGAGGACTAATTTTCATAATTTCTTCAATTCTGCTAGGATAAATTTTAATACCATCCTTTGAGATTATATGGCCCAGTAATTTTCCTTCTTCCATTCTGAAAAGATATTTCTTCAGATTTAAAGATATGCCATATTTTCTACACCTTTCGAAAACAATTTTTAAGTGATGCAGATGATCTTCATCAAAATTGGAGAAAATAGTTATGACACATAATTATATAACAATAAATATGTCCCTTTCATCTGCAAATGCAATATCCAATTCTCTTTGAAAATTTGCTCCTGCATTCATTAGCCCAAAAGGCATTTTGACATACAAAAAATTTCCCCCAAGTTGTTATGAAAGTTGTTTTGTCTTGATCATCTAGATGCACTAAAATCTGGTCATAACAAGACAAACTATCAAGCAATGAAATTTTGCTTGATCCAACTACTCTTTGAAGTATGTGATCCATTTTTGGCAAGAGATATTTTATTCAGGTTTATGAAATCCACACATAATCTTATTTCCCCAGAATTTTTCCTTACTAGTACCAAATTTGACAACCATTTAGAAAATCTGAGAGGCACTATGATATTTGCATCAAATAGTTTCTTAACCTCCTTCTCAATTAAAGGCAGTAGGATAGGATTGACTCTTCTCAATTTTTGTTTAAAAGGCTTTTGATCCTCCTCTATAGGGATAGTATGTTGAATTGTAGCTTTATCATACACCTTTAAATCTTGATATCCCCATGCAAAAAACATTTGTATATTCTTTAAACAAATCAATGTACTTTTATTTTTCTTTTGGAGATAATGACTTTGAAAGTTTAATAACTTTGGGATTTTCTTCGGTGCCTATGTTGAAATCTTCTACTTCATATCCAGTTAGTTGAATTGAAGGTTTTTTTACCACATAATTAAAGGCAAACAACTCTTCAAGTGGTACAAGACCTCTTGGGATTGTATTATTCTTGAGTTTTAATATTTCAGACTCCTCAAAATCTTCACTGGTTTGATTGAAAATATTATTTTCTTAATTATAATTAATACCTTGCCCTATATTAATGTTCAAATTTTCAAACTCATCTTTCAATTGTAGGAATTTTTGAGTTTTTTGTCATTATCAAACACTTGCTAGTATCTAATGTTATCAGGAATGGCAGGCTGATGTTTGAAATCAATTTCTAGCATTCTTCTTTCTCTAAAAGGAATTTTGCATGTACTTACAGAAGTAGCCAATGCATCAGCTAATACATTGTGATCTCTAGAAATTAATGGCAGTTGGTATTCTGGGAAACACTGTAAAGTCTAAAACAACATTCCTATATGCTCTCATTCTAGGATTTTTAGCTGATATTCACCTTTGATTTGTTTTATGATAAGTTTTGAATCTCCATGAATTGATATTCTCTTAGCTCCCATTTATTTTAACTTTTGAAGTCCCAATAACAAAGCTTCATATTCAACTACATTGTTTGTACATTCAAATTTGAGTTTGTAAGAATATTTCTTCGTTGTACTTGATTTCACATATGAGATCCATACTCCAATATCGGCTCCCTCTTTGCTTAATCCTCCATAAAATTCCATGTTCCATAATCCATCTTGTTGTTATTGCTCTTTACTTCCCATCTGTGCTTTTCCATCATCTATTTCTTCTTATATGATACCTGCAGCTTGAAGTTATTCTTCCAAACAAATATCATTGTGTAGAATAAAAGATTCCATGTCTGAATGTACATAGTAGACTAGAAAATTATTGGGTTTATCCTAACTACTCACCATATATTTCATTATATTATCTCTATACAAAATTCTTTGTTGGCAAAAAACAGGAATTGTTGCATATGTTATATTCATTTGTAATGTACCTTGTAACTTTCCCCCCCATGATCTTGACAAAAGCATTCCATATTTAGGAGGAATATGAGCTATAACAATATCCATCATTAAACTCTTTGCTAGAATTTGAGTAAGGGTAACACAAAAATATTTAATTAATCCTAGATATTTTACTTATTTGAATCAAATAAGTAAAGGTATTTATAAGGTCTAGTTATATCTAAACCTAATTTTTCCAAGATTTATTTTGGCATGAGCTTGTGTGAAGCACCATAATCCAACATGGCATTATGCAGAATAAAATCATGGATGTTAAAAATAACATAGAATGGAGGGGCACTTCCATCTTGCGGAATTCCATCTACTTCAGGTCCAAACAGTAACTTAGGTTGATCACCAGTTACATTGACACTATTTGTTCCTTCTTTGATTTTTAATGCCTTTAAAACTTGATTTATATATACATCCTTATTTACCAACTCAAGTAATGGAACGGGGATTTTGACTTTTGAAAGCTCATTTTCAATATTAAAATAAGGTGGAGATTTTTCTAATTCCTTAACACTTATATCTTGCTTTTGAGGAATCTCTTTCTGACTATCTACCTTTGTTTGGCTAGTAGAAGGTATATCACTTTGAGTCTTCTTGGGAGGATTTGTTGTAGTCTTTTTACTTCTCAAATTGTATTATTTGTGTACTTCCATGATAGCATTTTGATATCCTTTTTGATAATCTACTGATTTTGTAGGAATATCCTTTGGTTGTGACAACAAGAACACATATTGTTCTTCCTTGGTTATAAAAAGAGCATTTGTTTCTCCATACCCAAAGAGATTTATTTTATCTTCCTCTAATTCTTGTATAGCTTCTTGTTCTTCCTCAACAAAATTTTCTTAGAAAGGGGTTTGATTTGTTGTTTATCAGCTTGGTTTCTTTGTTCCCTTTTCTTGATTTGGGGTTGTTGTCTTCTAAAGTTTGGATTTTTGATTTGAGGTCCCCCTTGAGGCTCTCTTGGAGAGGCTCTATCAGTTAAAGTCATTCTCTCCATCATCCTTTCCATAGTTTTAACTAAATTTTCTAAATTTGCATCTGATGAAGAAGTGGAAGGTTATTCTTTAATGGTCAGTCTTCTCTCAGTCCTTAGATTTTCCCTTTTGGATAACAAATTAGCTTCTACATTAATATAATTTCTTTGCATTTATTCAAGGGTGAGTCAATTTATTTCTCCTAATTGATAAGCCATATTGACATCAAATTCATCTAGGAAATGAATCAAGGCTAGTCCTAGTGGGGGTTTTATTGTTGCAGGGATATAATTTTATGCATTATTAAATATAATGCAATAATATTGAATAGTTTCATTTGGAGATCTCCTTAATCCCTCATATTCTGCAAGAATATTAAGGGGGTTATTTTTCACTTCCCATCTAGAAAAAAAAATTTGATGGAACTATTGTAATTCTGAAATACTTCCAGCTGGTAATCCTTTGTACCATTTTTTTACTTCCTTGGTTAAACTTTGTGCAAACAATCTCATTTTTACATCATCATGATCAACTTCCTCTAGATATGAGAGATCATTTATTCTGTCAATGTATTGTTGTTTTGTTACAAGACCTATACCATCGAACTGTGGTATTCTTTGTGAATAGTTCTGTGGCATGTCATTCAATGGTGCCTACAATGATAAAGGAGCATATCAGCCTGCCATGACTGGAGTATGAGAAGAAGATGATATTATAGTATTGGTTGATGAAAATGGTGGAAAAGGTTCTCCGGATGTTGGTAAGGATGATGATGTAGTAGTATGTACAATTGAGATATTAGGGTAGAAGTGGAAACATAAATTGGATTAAATGATTTTGGGGTGGTTGAAGGAGGGGAAATGAATGTAACAGTTGGTAATGAAGAAGAAGTAACAACATAAGAATGTTGGTCAACATCTTCTATCGTTATATTTAATATTTTAACTAGATCTTTAAGATTTTCAAAATGCCTTAAATCCTCCTTATCATATTGTGAGATGACTGGTTTTTGGATTGTACGGTAAGGTCTCAATTGAGCTTCATCCAAAATTACTTCAGGTACAAAAATTTCTGACTTGGATCTCAAAAACTATGTTAAAACTATAAGTCAAATTGAATATCTTCAACTGTTACAAGACTCTCTAGAAGAGAATTTTTTCTTGGTAAGGGATTATTACTGGCTTAGATTTCTGTAAAACTCTTGTTTCTTAATAACTTTTCAGGTTCTTCCACAGTTTTTGGAGGATTAGGGTCTAGATGAGATTTGGTATATATCCTTTTGGGAGCCAGATCTTCCAATTATATTATTCACAATACGATGGTATTCATAAGGTGGGGGGATATACAATTTTTAGGTAATAAATTCCATCTTTTCAATTTCTACTTCACTATCACCTACAGGGAAATAGAATTTGAGACTTTTAGAACCAAAATTTACGAGGGAAAACCTTTGTTAAGAGATTTGTTGCAAAGTTTGGATCTAGCCCTTCCAGATTCAAAGAGGGATATATCTATTTAATTTATATTTTTTTCTTAAGATATTAGGCTAGCTATGAGTTTCATAGGTTGGTTTTTTCAAATATTTGGTTGAAAATGCAAAGAAATTCCATTGGGAAATGGAGTCATGAATCTTAGGGTGATCAAATACAAGAAAGACAGAATAGATGTAACAGGGCAAGGTAGGCAAGCTTTTGGATCTTTTAGAGCACTTGTGGAGTAAATAAGATGGCAAAGATTAAGAATCAATCAAATATAGAGCATTTTGAGATGAATTATATACTTAATATCAGAGTGAAAACATAAATATTGTTTATAAACCATAGAAAAGTGTATTTAAACAAATTCAGCCTGTTATCTTCTTTAAAAAATTGAGACAGAAAAACATATGGAAAACTAGGAAAATAATAATTTCACATGAGAAGGAACATCACCAATTTCTTGACATAGGAATCCTGGAACAAATTTTCTATATTAATGAAATTGATCACTTCAGTACAGTGCGCAAATTTACATCAAAATGTAGACCTTTTCCTCATACAATTTCCAACCCTTACTAAGTCCTTTTACAAATTATTTATAGAAGTCATTTACATTTCAATTCGGACTTCAAAGAAACTTTTTTACAAAATAATATTTGTTTAAAGAAACAGATAGTTTTAAAGATAGAAGATCAAGATAGAAAACCTGGTAAAATCTGTTATGTTTTCGAGGCTACGCGGGAATTTGGTGATGACTGTAGCTATTTTGATGCAAACGTTGTTCCTCTGATTTCGAAATTTTGTGCTCAAGTTACACTTCACTCGATAAATTCTAGCAATCAGTCCCACCTTTCTTCAGTTGGGATAGAAAATTTAACCATGTTTCTGAATATTTCATCCACTTCAATGTAAATGTAAAAATTTGGCTTATTTACAAAAAGGTGGTGGAATTCATGTTGAATATTTAAATCAAAATATATTCCCTATATGAATTCCTCTCCACTAATAATTTTTTTGGTCTTTGCAAACTTGGAAGCATCATCACCTACGTTGCACAACTTCTCTTGTTATTTTTCTAATGGGATCAATTTTCCATTAGAATTATTCAGAATAGGAAAACCCTTTTCCTATAGCAATGTAAATTTTCTATTGAACCTCCTGACCTGCAACTCAAGGTTTTTGCATTTGTTCTCTAGTTGCACCATCTAATTATTTTTTGTTAAGACCCTCGTAACCTCCATGACTACTGATGTCCTGTTTCAAATGTTCAGGTCTTCTAGTTCATTCTTGGTTTTGGAATTTAATAGCTTGATAATATGCTTTTCCTCTTCTGGTATGTGCTCCAAATATGCCTTTGTGTTCTATATTGTTGTCTTGACTCTTTGCACAAGTTCCTCCTGCTCAAAAATGATCTGAACTGAAGGCCACATATCTGTTATGTTGGAATTTATATTCTACCAAATATTGTTCTTAGCCTTTACCAACATTTGAATGACAAAGGACCAGTCCTCATATTATTATATCTGCTGGATCAGCTTGTAATTTTTCTACATTTCTAAAAAGTATGCATTTTCATTTTTTATTTTGTTTTCCTCCATCTAATTTAATGTTGCTAACAACTTCTCTTTTTCAGACTGAACTAATTTTAGTTCATCTGAAGCCCTTGTAAGTTCTTTTCTAGGATCCGAAGCAATGATCTTTGCCTAAGTTTTTGCTAATATACCTGTGCCTAATGTATATATTATTGTTGCTTCCCATTGTTCTTTTTCCTTCAAGAGTGCTTCCATTCCCTGCTCCATTTTTGTATATGTGCATTTTTTTCAACCACTATGGTAAATAATTTATCTTTCTCCATTTCTATATTAGAAACATCTTTAGCTTGAGGATGTTCTGTGGAGGGTAGATGAAATTTCTTCCTCAATGCTTGAATATATTCCTCCTTGTTTTTTATGATATCTTCTACTACTTTGATATCCTTTGGGTCATGTCCTAGCGTTATTATCAAATTTTCCAAAGATGTGATTCTATTGTCCTTATCAAATGATGACATATTCTCAATCTTTAACTGAGAATTCATGTTATTTAAGATGATTGTAATTTGGATGTAGTCATATTTGAATTGGTAAGTGTTGAAAATATCAGCTCCCTTGTCTGCTTGTGTAAACCGATTTGATCGATTTCATGTATTTTTCTGGTGTCAATTGAGAAAATGGAGGCTTTGTACTCTTCAACACTCCTGGGAGCTGGTACTAAAGGTTCCATGAAGGCCATTTGGAACTTTCATTTCTCTGAATCAAATGCAGAGATTAATTTTTGTTGTGTTTTAGTCGTTTGCTTCCAAAATTCAAAGTAGGTGGAAGCCTTCAAAGCTTAATTCTTCAATTTTATCTCCCTATATCTTGAAAAAATATTTTGTTGAGTTGAAACCTGGGAACTGGATGATACTGAAGATTGGATTGTTGATTCTATAATAGGTGATTGTATTGTTTCTTCTATTTGAGTAGAAGGAGTGGAAAGAGTCCCTGATAAAATATCTATGGCTGGTTGTCGAGTGTCCCTTTCCTCTGGAGACCATCACGAAAATTAATTGCTTGAGGCTTAAATAAGGATTATTTTGAAAATCTGATTCTTGAGTAGTATTTGGGTCCTTTTTCTTCCTTTTAAAAAAAATAAATTTTGCATCTTGATTTTCATAATCAGTAGGGGACGTGGCTTGTATTTCCCTTTTTAGTTCTTTTTCTTTGGGATTAGGTGTCAGCATAGATGACTGACTGATCAGTTTTTCTTCATCTTCCTATAAGGTACCCCTGACCATTCCTCCTAGTTAGCATATTGTTCAATTTTAGGCCTTGGTGTGTTTGTATAGGAGGTACTCTTCAGTTCCAATCTGAGCTTTGAAAGGATGCCCAGGGGATCATAGGACTAAGAAAAAATAAACTTGAATTTCATCTGACTCAAAATAGCATGCAATTCCTTTGTTGCAACTCTGGGGTTGATAATATAGGGCCTTATATGTGCCTTCGACTTGACCTGTGCTTTCTTCTTGAAGGAGACAAAATATAGCTCATCCATATTTAGTATTTTCCCAGTGTATTCTGATGCAATTATCCTAACTGGTACAAACATTGGAAAAATGTAAGGAGGTAAATTTGATCCATATACTCTAATATCAGTGTAGTTATTGTATAAATATGAGTCTCCAACTTTGGATTGCTTTGGCAAGTGCGGGAAATTCCGATATCTCTAGTGAAATCCTTGGGACACGATCACCGCTAAGCAACCATAATTATGTATATAGGAATTTTTCCCCAAAATCGGCATAATAATACTCCTCTAAGTTATTTATAACCATATAAGTCTAGTGAATCATTTATCAAAGGTTTATTTTGATATATGTCTTTTGTAAAAGGAACTTAAACCTGTATGATTTATAAAATATCATGAGGTAAACTAAAACTGCCTGATATTTAAAGACACCTTCTACTTTGAAATTCATAAATTGATCATGGATTGAGTCTTCAAGAAATTTGTTGTAATTGAATATGATTGATAGATGTTTTTCTGCTGCAAAAATTGATAGAAAACTAAACATTATCTCATCTACCCACTCGTCATTACGGTACCCAAGTAGTTGAGTTACCATAGAAATTACATGTTTGGTCATTTCATGGAAAATTGAAACTGGGTATGGCGGATTATTTTAGCGTAATTTATCATTTTTTGGAAGAAAATATTGAAATATTTGGGTTCTTTAATGGAAAGTCAACTTTTTATACAATTCCATTGAGACATCGACAAAAAAAGGACGATGGGAGGCATGATATTCAATTTTCAGGGCATGGAAAATTCTTTCAGGGGAACTGGAGAAAATAATTTCATTTTTATGGGAAATGACAGCCATTTGACTTGGAAAATATCGAAGATGGCACCAGACAGTAAATTCAGGGGAAAAGTGAGTCTCGAGGAAGACAAATTGAGGGAGAATGGATTCCCAAACATTTAAATCATCACTTTTATCCAAGAAATTTAGTTTTTCCCAGTGGTAGAGCTTGTATAGGTCAAATTCGGATAGGGTCTCAAAAATTTTCTAATGGGTGTCTATTAGGGGAGATTTCTCAAAGTCTCAGACTGGGGGTGTTGAAATTTGCAACAAGAAACAGTGAAATTGGCAACCAGAAAGGACAAAAAATGCACCCACAAAGGTCGTGGAGTATTGATGCACCAGGAATGTGGAATTTTGATGCACCGGAATTTTGGTCGAGGAATGTGAAGCATCTAATTTATTTTTCCCTTAAATAAATTGGACAATAAATTGTAATCTCGTCTCATAACAACTTGTATCAGTTAACTAAGTCATGATGATTGAGTTATCTCAATAAATCAGAGTTGAGGGTCTAAGGTGAGGCATGTAGAGGGATTGTAATATTTTTCAGGTCCAGTTGCAGTTGATGCATCAGTGGGGTGTAGGTGCGAATTAGTTAACTCAATTAATTGAGTTAAAATCATTTTAACTAGTTCTAACTGAGAGATGAGCTAGCGAGAGGTCCAGTGAATAAAATTAGATTTAATTCACAATGTGTTATGAACCCAACTCACAAAATAGAATAAAATATAGATCAACGACTTAGAAATCGGCCTTTTCAAGGGGACAATCTCCTTTACATTGCATAAATTAACAATTCATGGATGATACAAATGACAAAACCTCCTTTCTATATATAGGAGTTCATGGGGTCACAATATAATCCTAGTCGACCTAACAATAATAATTTAAGGGTACAACAATAACAATATGGGCTTTTATGGGGCACAATAATAAAAATATGGGGACTATATGGGTACAACAATAACAATAAGGGAGCTACACTAACAACAATAAGGGACTACACTAGTAATATAGGGACCTAACATGCCCCTCTCCTTCAAAAAATCGTTGCCCTCAACACTTGAGTAGTTCTATATGCTTCTGTATAAAATTATCATCCTTCCATGTGGAATATTCAATGGGTAATTTCTTCCACTTGATGAGATACTCTGAAATTGATCGATTTCATAGCTTTCGAGTTCTTGTTTCCGTGACCACTTCAAGTTCCAATATGATTTTTCCTTCCTCATAAAGTTAGAGAAATATTGTTTGAACTGGAAGTTTTTCACCTATAACCTTCTTTAAGCATGAAACATGAAAAATTGGGTGCACTCGGGAAGATGCAAGAAGCTCCAATTTGTATGCCATAGTACCAATATTTTACAACACCTTGTAAGGACCATAGTACTTTGGGGATAATTTATTATCCTTCTTAGCTTGCTTGAGGGATATTTTTTTGTATGGTTGTAGCCATAAAAATACCCAATCGCCTACATCAAAAATTCTCTCTCTACGATGTTGATATGCCTGTTATTTAATTCTATTTTATGCCAAATTTAGGTTATCCTTTAAGAGTTGGAGAACTTGTTGTTGATGCTCGATGTGATCTTCCATTGCTTGAACCTTAGAATTTTCTCTTAAGGAGGATGTGATGGGCGGTGGATGATATCCATAAAGTGCCATAAATGAGGTCATTTTGTTGTAGTGTGGAAGGAAGTGTTATACCACCATTCATCTAGAGGTAACCACTTGACCCATTGTGTTTGTTTATCAAATACAAAGCAACGAAGATATCCTTCCAAACATGTGTTCACTATCTCATTTTTCCCATCGGATTGAGGATGATAAGATGAGCTATGAGCTAGTTGAGTACCCAAACAAGAAAAATAATTATGTCCAAACTTTTCCAGTGAAAATGGGATCTCTATCGCTTACAATAATCTTTGGGTTTCCATGTAGCTTTTGAATAGTTTCCATAAATTCCGTGGAAACTGTACTCACTTTAAATGGATGAGATAATGCACAAAAGTTTTCATACTTGGTAATTCTATCAATTACCACCATGATGACACTCTTTCTTCAAACTTAGGTAAACCTGTGATAAAATCCATTGAAACACCCTCCCAACGTTGACTTGGAATGGATAAAGGTTGTCACAAACCCAAGGCCTTAATTGTCTCAACTTTATTTTTCCAGAAAACCAAGCATTACGCCAACAAATTTTGAATAAAATTTAAGGCCATCCCAAAAAAAAAAATCTTCACCCTATGGTAAGTTTTTAAAATTCCTGAGTGTCCTCCTAAGGGAGAGGTGTGCAATTCCAAAAGAATATTTTGTTTTAGTTGGGAATTCTTACAAATATATAAGGAATATTTGTACCATAAGGAATCATTTTTCCAACTAAATGTATTAGATGTACTAGGATCTTGCTGCAACTTTTGAATGAGTGTCCACACTTATTCGTCACTCCTCCATTCCTCCCTTGCTTCAGTTATCCAATCTGGTTGGATAATAGAAATGGCACACAGAAATGCTTCCACATCCTCATCCTTTCTTGAGAGTGCATCTGCAACAACATTTATCTTCCCTTTTTTGTATATGATATAATGTCCATAACCCAACATCTTTGTGACTCATTTTTGCTACTTTTCTTAAGATATTCTTTATTCCAAAAAGTATTTAATACTATTATGATCATTTTTTACCTTGAAGTGTCTTCCCATTAGGTAAGGTAACCATTTCTTGAGTGAATGTAGTATTGCCAACATTTCCTTCTCATAAATAGCTTCCTTTAAATACTTTCCTTTGATTGGATGGCTTTCAAAAGCAATGGGTCTTCCTTCTTGCATTAAAACAACACTAATTCCACTTCTTGAGGCATCACATTCCACAATAAAAAAAATTGTGAAGCCTGGCGTAGCTAAGACTGATGCTTGGAACATTACCTCTTTAAGATATTCAAAGGCCCTAGTTGCTTCAGGAGTCCATGAAAATGCATCTTTCTTCAATAATTTTTTTAGAGGTGTTTCTATTCTCCCATAATTCTTAACAAACTTGCGATAATACCCTGTTAACCAGAGAAATACTTGCAACTTATTTATGGTTGTGGGGACTTTCCATTCCTTAATGGCTTTAATTTTGTTAGGGTCTACCTTAACACCATCCTAAGATACAATATGACCCAGATATTCCACCTCTTATACTCCAAAGAAACATTTGGTGGTTTTTGCATATAATTGTTTCTCCTCCAATAGTTTGAGTGCCCTGTCAACATGTTGAACATGATCCTTCCAAGACCTACCGTAGATTAGTATATCATCAAAAAATACTAACACAAATTTTCTAAGGAAGGGTTTGAAAATCAAACTCATCAACCCTTGAAATGTAGAAGGTGCATTGGTAAGTCAAAAATGCATGACCAAAAATTCATAATGACTCTCATGAGTTCGAAATCCTGTTTTCAAAATGTCTTTAGTCTTCATTCTAATTTGATGATATCCTGAACAGAGATCCAACTTGGTGAAATAAATTTCTCCATGTAATTCATCTAATAATTCATCAATCACAAGAATGGGAAATTTATCTTTAATAGTGAGCTTATTGAGATCCCTATAATCCAGACACATTTGCCATGATCCATCCTTCTTGTGCACCAATACTACTATAGCAGAGAAAGAAATTCGACTAGGTTGAATTATACCAACCTCTAGCATTTCTGCAATCATACATCTAATTTCGCTCTTTTGGATATAAGGATATTTATAAGGTTTGATGTTTGGAGGAACACTTCCTGGAATAAAATGAATAGCATGATCATGATAGCAAATATTTGGGAGTCCTTTGGGAGTTTCAAACACCTTGGAATGATTTTCCAAGACATTTTGAAGATCTGGAGAAATAGATGATTTTGATGTTGGAACTTCTAGTGAGCATAATTGTGAAATTATGCATCGTTGTTCTTTCTTCAAAATCTTTTTCATGAAATTAGAGCTTATTATCTTTCACAGCTTCCCTGTGATACCCCGTAATTCAACTTCCTTTCCTTCCAAAAATAATTTCAAGAAAAGTTCTTGAAAATTAAAAGCTATTGTCCCCAAACATTGTAACCATTGTACTCCTAGTACAACATCAACACCACCCATTGGAATGGAAATCATTGGACTATTCAATACATCTCCCCCCATGGTTAGCTTGATATTATGGCACTTTCCAGAGTAATTTATAGTTCCTCCATTTGCAACCATCACTTGACACTTTGGTTTTGTGTATAGGAATCAATTCAATTCCTTGGTTACCTTACAATGAATAAAATTGTGAGTACTACCTCAATCAATCAACACTATTACATTTTACTTCTTGATATGTCCTTCTACCTTGAGAGCTTAAGGAGTGGTAATTATTTCCACTACATTATAGGATATGGTCAAATTCATTTCCTATTTCCCTAGGGTTGGTTCCTAGTGTATATCCTCTTCTTTTGAAGTTTCTTGTTCATTTTCTTCCACCTCTTCACATTCTATGAAAAATAATTTCTTCTCGACACATTTATGACCTTTAGTGTATTTTCTATCACAACTGTAGCAAAGTCCTTTTGCTATTTTTTCTTCCAATTTTTGTGGTTTCAACCTTGTAGGTTTTTGAATTCTAGGAGTGACAACACTTCCATATTTATAGTTGTAAGTGGTAGGCTTCCTTGTCGCCATAATTTGGCTTTCAATTTTTCTTTCCAACCTGAATGCCTTCTCCAATGAATCGGGTTCCCAAAGTCAAACCTCATGTTGGATGTTATCCTTTAAAGTCCCTATGAAGACATCAATCTTTTCTTCCTCTAGAATATCAGTTACCCTTATATTCAATTTTTGGAAGTCTTCAATGTCCTCCACCATTGAACCCTTTTGTTTGAGATTTATAAATTGGCTAAAGAAGGTGTTGCTCTTTTTATCCTCATAATGTGCTATCATTTCCTTCGTAAAAATTGACCAAGTGAAAATTTGTTTACGATATAAAAGCCATCAATACCCTACAAATTTTTTTTCTAAATATAAAGTTGCAATGCATACCTTTTGCATTTTTTTCACATTATGGTGATCAAAGTATTGCTTCATTCGTAGTATCCATGTTATGGGATCCTTTCCATCAAACTTCCCCATATCGATCTTTGGAATATGGTGGGTCTTCAATGCAACATTAGAGTCTATGAAATCATGATTAAAAATCATTATTTTTTTCATCATGAGTTTCCTCTTCTACCTTTTCTCCATTAGGAAGATTTTCTTGTAGAAACTTTGATAAACCTTCCTTCAAAACTTCCATGTTTTTCTTCAAATATTCCATGTTGCATTCGATACTATTGATCTTAGATTCCATGAAATTCTTCAAACCATATATCTTAGCTTCCATGCCATTAATCTTAGCTTCCACGCCATTCATATTAGCTTCCATGCCTTTCTTCTAACCATCCATTTTAGCTACTATTTCATTTTTGGTTACTTTTTACGAAAGCGACATTTGTTGCACGTGGTCTCGTAATTTTGATAGATCATGTTGCACTTATTCCTCTTCATGCATCATAGTAGAGTTTTTTAAGGGATTAAAAGGCATGGAATTCTTTTTGGGATGCATTATAGAACCCAAAACTTATATATATGCTTTAATATGCCCTTGGGGTCACTTCAAACTGATTTTTCAAACAAAATTTATGCAATTTTTAAAAAAAGATACACATCTTTTTCTTGCTTTTGAGAAGCTCGATATTGAAACTAATGTATCTCTACAATTTCAGACCCGTAATATTTGAGCTTTGGTCCTGTAGTAGCCCTCTGAGTCTTATTTCCAATGCCACAGGTCAGACCTAATTTGAATTCTTCGAGGAAAAGGTATGCCCAATCTCCCATAATGATCTAATTATGGATTGGTTCAGTAGAGAAAAAATTTACGGTGTGCCCCATGTCACTATTTCAGCTTTCGGATCTAAATTCGATATAAAAGGAACTATAGTTCGTGCACTTTCAGCCATTTTTTATAGAATTCAAATTTGATGCTCAGAGCAAAATTTATGACGATTTTCCCAAGTCACCTCTTTGAGATGAAATTTAGGAGCCTACAAAAACCCTAACTTTCTCTGATCATATCTCTGAAAATATACAGAACCAAGATCTGAATTTTTTACATGAAGTTCCTTAATATTTCGGCTCAAATGGGTTTTTTTTAAACGTCTGAAACTTCGTAGAAACAAAGTTATAGCAAAAATTCCATGATGGCTTGTTTGTAGCAGCGAAACCCTAGAATCCAAAGCTCTGATTCCAAATGTTATGAACCTATCTCACAAAATAGAAGAAAAGATAGATCAAAGACTTAAAAATCAGCCTCTTCGAGGAGGAAACTAGGCTTTACATTACATAAATGAACAATTCTTGGATGATACAAATGACAAAACCTCCTTTCTTTATATAGGAGTCCATGTGGTCACAATATAATCCTAGCCAACCTAAAAATAATAATGTAAGGGCACAAAAATAACAATATGGGCTTTTATGGGGCACAATAATAACAATATGGGGACTAAAGGGGTACAACAATAACAATAAGGGGGCTAAAAGAACAAAAATAAGGGACTACACTAGTGATATAGGGACCTAACACAATGAGTGATCAATCATATAACTGATAATTCACTATAAATAGTTGCATGCAAGTGAATTCTGAGGAAGACCCAGTTGAGACAGAGGTTAAAGGGAACATAACTATCAGTTTTATTTATAGAAAATTTCCCATGTGAAATTATAGTAATTGGGATGCCATGATGCATTGAGAAATCAAGCAAGGCTATTTTTCCTATTTAATAGGGAGATAATTCCCTAGGAATTGTGTGAGCAAGGCAAGTTGAAGGAAGGTTGAGAATTGGAGAAGTACTAGACCAATTTTTCCTAGATTAGTGTGAGACAGTTGGAAAACTAATGGAGAAACTCATGAGATATTAAGAATTATATTGTTTCATGATTCCTTGACTTAATACAAAATATAGATAGAGGAGTTTTGAGCAGTTGATTTCCCCAAGAACATCTTTTTTTGTGCCATTGATTTACTTCTTTCTCTTACTTGCATGTGATTGAGCGATCGTGTTTTGTATTCGGCAAATATTGTAGAATGATTCATTATCTCATTTTAGTACATCACAAGATCGGATTGAATCCCGTGGGTATATTTTCTACATGGTATCAGAACGTTAGGAATCACAATAGAAGAGAAGAAATTTATTTTGTCTTGAATAGGTTCAAATTTGCAGATTTATTCTTCAAGATCCAACAGCAGATCAAGATGTCTTTCAATGGCTTGAGACTCGAATATGCTCTTGAGGGAAATTCAAATTATATAGCATGGAAGGACAGGATGGAGGTAGTGTTGGAGGGAAATGGGTTGAAGGAATTCACAGATACTGATATTCCCAAGCCCGTAGTAGCAGATGTCCAACTTCTTGATGCATGGCAGAAGAATGTAGAAAAGGAGAGAAGGATATTGTTAGAGGGAGTTCGAGATCATATTGTCTCGAGTCTCCATGGAAATGTGACTCCATATTCTATGTGGAATGCCTTAATAGATATGTTTCAGAATATTAGAGACCACAAGAAGTTGGCACTGAAAGACTAGTTCAGAAACATCAAGATGGAGGAGGGAAAGATGATACCAATATATTTGAC
This sequence comes from Pinus albicaulis, assembly GCA_034641835.2. Lineage (NCBI taxonomy): Eukaryota > Viridiplantae > Streptophyta > Pinopsida > Pinales > Pinaceae > Pinus > Pinus albicaulis. The sequence goes on along the minus strand of JAXQQM020089065.1, from coordinate 42,850 downwards.
TGTAATATTCCTAAATTAGCATACAGCTAATGGGGATATTAATTTTGTTTTCAACACCTAGTTAGATGAATAAATGGATAAGGAGGCCCATACATATCTTAAACAGGCATAAAATCTCTCTTGATGTGAAAAGGGATCATAATAATAGCTGGATCTAGCACCCTAATGTGTGAACAGTGGAAAATACATGTGGACAAGGTTAAGTTTGACCAAGTCAACAGCGCTAGTATGGATGGAGTAGCTCATCAATAGAGACAGTGCAGTGATAGTGGGAGGAAGATTCCAAGAAGGTGGAAACCCTAATGAGTGGGACCCAAGGAAAGAAGGCTCGCACTTGTTTATAAGGAGGGCAAGGCAGCCATAGTGAGGCAAGTTATGGATTATTGATTTTATGATCTACATGACTATTGTGCATTCTTCAGTTGTTTATTTAAGATTGTTGTTTTGTTTAGCACCGGGTGTTCCCGAGCGAGAATCCCATCTCCTTTATTGAGAGGCCTCTTGGGGGATCTTGCACTTAATTTTTCCACATTCAAACTTAAGGCCAAGCTTTAGTCTTCAGCTACAGCACAGTTTCTATAGAGGATTGTGTTGTGTTGCAGGGTGTTGCGGTGGAGGGTTGAGAAACCCACTTCCGAAGCTAGTTTCTCAGAGGAGGAAGCATTCTTCTCTTTGGGAGATCAGTGAGGAAGATTCTGGAGCATATTTCAGATCTTGGCATTAGGCCAACATATTTCCCATCATCTACAGCGCAGTATCCCTCTTTGACTGCATTATTTCAGTGAGCATTTGCAGTGGGGGTTTTAGTGCTTGAATTGGAGGGTGAGATATTTAGTGTTAGGATTAGCCTTTCACTTGAAGGATCTACTGGAGGGGATCTATTCATCATATGTATCATATTTATCCATATCCATCCATTTATTGAGTTTCGACTGTTATTCATCCCTAGGGCTGCACTCCAGCATTTTTTTACTTTGGCATATTTCAGGAAATCCTTCCCGGGTTGTCTTGAAAATGTTTTTGGGAGCTTAGATCTTTACTCTCAGCATTGTATGAGCCATATACTTGCATATCTATGTATTGAAACTTTCCAACAGCATTTCTACTTAATAAAACTACGTTTTCATAGCCTTGGGCACGAGAGACAAGACCTCTATCACCGACAAAGAAGAACATTGTGCAACGGTCGAAAAAGGAAAGAAATAAAAGGGAAAGAAGTCCTGAGGTGAAGAGGGCAAGAGATACTTTTCCAATATCAAGTGTTTTAACTGTCATGAGCACGGGAACTATGTCGCGAATTATCCACAGAAGAAGGCAAGCAAGAAAGAGCTTTCGATTGAAATGGGTGAAGCATTGGCTTCACATTTCGAGCTTGATTTTACTCTCATTGCATGCATGGCTAGCACTGTAATGGGATGCATGTGGTATCTAGACTGTGGTGCCTCATTTCATATGATGGGGAATAGAGATCTCTTCAGTGACTTTGAGGAGAAGGACCTCCAATAGAACATAAAATTTGGAGATAACGGGAGGTATAGTGCGACCGGAATAGGTAAAATTACCTTTCAGAGGGAGTTTGGCTCCCCTCTCAAACTGGTACATGTTTTGTATGTTTTAGGTGTAAGGAATAATCTTGTCTCTGTAGCTGTTACACAGTAATTTGTCACCATCCATGTACTCCTTGTTCCTTGATCTCGGAGGACTCATACAGTGACCCTTGTGTACTTTCCAAGCATGGAATACATACCCCTAAACCACTTTTTGTCTGCCAAATCATCTCCCTTTACAACTTTTCTGAAGAATCCTTGTAAAAACTGGGTTTTCAAGGTTGGCGCTTTCTCTTAGTGTCTGACTCGTGTCGATAGCAGAGATTTACACTGAGGCTCATGTCTATCGACGCTCTACCTATAATGTTTGACCCGTGCCAATCCTATTTTGGAAAGTTTTTTTAAAATAGAGTCGAAGTTTCAATCACAACAACTTTGTGGATGAGTCATAGGGAGTGGTTCGACTGAACAACCATGGACTCCCTCCTTTAGTTAGTAGTTTCCACCTCCCTTGGAACTCTCCTAAAGGATAGGACTCCCTCCCACCTTTGTATGGATCCCACCCTCCTCCTCTCCTCTATAAATTTAGCCATCTTCCATTTATCTGCTAGTGAGAAGAGATGGTTGAATAGCTGAATAGCTGAATGGCTGCATAGTTGAACATATTCTAGTTGAACAGATAGCTGAAAAACTTAGCATAGAGAAGAAGCAATCATAGCTTTGGGAGAATAGTGCAAGGTGTGATTGTTTTTGTGTGATTGGGAACATAGTGAGATCTTAGACCTTTGTGTGTGAGGGTGTTGCAAAAGTGCTTGGATACAGACCTGCCGAAGGAGAACCTCAACGTCAAGGCTTGGTTGTAAACTCCCCTTGTCTTTATCATAATAAAAATTCATCTGATGTTTATCTTCCACTCTTATTTACATCTATAATGAGATTTCTAGCATTCCTTGATCAATTATATAGGTTGTAATTGTTTTTACATTTGTTGTGGTTTTACGCTTGTCGTGGTGTCTTGATTGTCTATAAAGGTAATCGAACGTTGGTAGCATCATGTAGCGAGCTGGAGAAGAGAAACAGATCAAGAAGCTTCGGCAAAAGATGACAACATAGCATCAGAACAAGGTAGGTCATCTTCCTTGCTCTGAATTTCATTTACAATCTAGGAAGGTAGATGTTAGTATGTTCCCATAGTTGCTAGACCCACCCTAGGGCTAGAGGGATCGCCTCTGTCCGCAGAGGGGATTTACTTAGAAAATAGTAGCGGTATTGGAAGACCGTGGTTATGATGTCATATTTAGAAAAGGAAAGTCGTTCCTTAGACACATTGCGACGGGACGGGTGAAATGTATCAATGTAAGAGTCAAGAACATGTATGCTCTCGAGGTCGAGGATGCATGCAAAGCTTTGAGGATAAAAGTAGTGGTTAATGACTTGGAGGTTGAGAGGGAGAAATTATCTCTCAACATGCAGCCTTAGAATCAGTCTCAAAAGGTTGTGGAGCAGCCACAGTTCAAGAAGTAGAGAGGAGACCGAGTGGAGGCATCCACTCAAGCAAAGACCTCTAATAGGGGGGAATTTCGAGCCAGATGGGCAAAGGGAGTACATGCAGCTAAACCACCAGGTGAGAGGTGGGGATATGTGTAGATATAATCCCAAGAATAAATTTGGACAGTGTCTATTGAGATGGTGTGTCTCATGGATCTAACCTAGATACAATGATCCCACAGTATAGCAGTAGCAGGAAGGATCAGTTGGATTGATGTAGTCAGATATCAATAAGACAAAAATCAGAGTGACATATGTCAGATACTGGATCGCATATCAGAGTTGGAATTAGTGCATAGGGCATGGACACATATGTCAGTAGCAACGCAGAGATTCCAGTAGACAGGTGTAGTAGCTAGCAGCAGTCAGAAGAATCTAATGACAGATGCATTATATTAATTCAGTTGTTCGAAGGCTATTCAGTTTCAGGAGTTGCAGGTGCAAACAACACTAGATAAGTGTTGCATGCAGAACATTCCAAAGGTCTAGATCAAGATCGATTGAATTCCTTTCTTGTTAAGAGGGAGTCTTGAAATTTGCAACAAGAAACAGTGAAATTGGCAACCAAAAAGGACAAAAAATGAACCCACAAAGGCCGTGGAATATTGATGCACCAGGAATGTGGAATTTTGATGCACCAGAATTTTGGTCGTGGAATGTGAAATATCTAATTTGTTTTTCTCTTAAATAAATTCGACAATAAATTGTAATTTCATCTCATAACAACTTGTATTAGTTAACTAAGTCATCATGAATGAGTTAGATCAATAAATTCGAGTTGAGGGTCTAATATGAGGCATGTAGAGGGATTCTAATATTTTTGGCGTCTAGTTGCAGTTGATGAATCAGTGGGGTGTAGGTCTAAATTAGTTAACTCAATTAATTGAGTTAAAATCAGTTGAACTAGTTCTAACTAAGAGATGAGCTAGTGATAGGTACAGTGAATTAAATTAGAATTAATTCACAATGAGTGATCAATCAGATAACTGATAATTCACTATAAATAGTTGCATTCATGTCAGTTCTAAGGAAGACCCAGTTGAGACAAAGGTTAAAGGGAACATAACTATCAATTGTATTTATAGAAAATTTCTCATGTGCAATTATAGAGTCATTGGGATGCCATCATACATTGCGCAATCAAGGAAGGTTATTTTTCCTATTTAATAGGGATCTAATTCCCTAGGAATTGTGTGAGAAAGGAAGGCTAAAGGAAGGCTAAGAATTGGCTAATACTATATCGATTTTTCCTAGATCAGTGTGAGACAGTTGGCAGAGTACTGGATAATATCATGAGAGAATAATCCATGTATTGTTTCATTATTCCTTGACTTTATACATAATATAGATAGAGGGGTTTTGAGCAGTTGCTTTCCCCAATAACATCTTGTGTTGTGAGATTGAATTACTTCTTTCTCTTACTTACATGTGATTGAGTGATCGTGTTTTGTATTTCACAAATATTGTAGAAGGATTCAGTATCTTGCTATAGTACATCACAAAATCGGATTGAATCCCATGGGTAGATTTTCTACATGGTATGAGAGTGATATTTCTACAAGGGGAATGAGAGGATTCGACTCTGGAATTTTCCTCTTCCCTTTACGATTCGACATTGCGGAAGATGAAATATAGGGAATAGGAAAGCAATGCTAAGGAAAAGCTTGATAAAAATAGTTTTAGAGAACAGGGTTACCTATGAAAAATTGTTGACTGTGAGCAGGGAAATTTTTGTTGAATGCTGACAATTGGTGGTAATTCATTCTTTCAACCTGCGGGATCAATGTAACATTGAAAAGGATGAATTTTGGCCTCCCATGGTTTTTTAAAACAATCAAATTGGTTGCATAACGGCACAATTACCATTTATGGAGCGGGAGGGATTTATTATCAAAACAGATATGCGGCGGGATTAAATGAAATAACATTCACTTATATTTCACGGAAAATTTGAATGTTTAACAAATAGAAGTGGGAGGATAATGGTGTGGGAGGACAGATGGTGGAAGCGAAGGGGCAAGGGAAATGGTTATGTGGCGGGATATAAGTGGCGGAAGAGGAGACAAGTGGCAGGAAAGGGAAGGGGGTGGGCGGTGGGGTGCAGGTAGTAAGTCATATCAGGAGGGGACCCCCCGAAATGCCCCAAGCATTGCCACATCAGCCCAAAGGGTTTTGGAGGAAACTCTTTTCAGCCCCCCCCCCCCCTTGTTAACTATCGGGAGTGTGGGGGGTGGTTGAAAACACCCCTCTCTCGTAGATCTATGCGGAGTTGATCGCGACCGTCAACTCCAGCGCGAACTTAATTCGAAAAATGGCAAAAAAAAAATTGTATTATTTCATATGAAATTCATAATAACCTAAGTCAAAACATTAGAAAATCAACGTTTTTTGAATTTTTAAAGCGTCATTTTGATTGGCTCGCTATAGGGGCCCACTTTTCTTTAATTTTTATTAAAAAAAATATTCTTTTTATTTTATTTTTCACATATATATTAATTTTTTATCCCCTGTTTTATTTCCTTTTTTTTCATTTTTTCCTTTTTTTTTTAATTATATCATATTTTTTTCTTTTCTTCTCTTTTTACTTTGAACTTTTGAAAATAATTTGCAGAATGAAAACATTATTTACAACATCTCATGGTAGGAAAAAAACAACATATAATCATCAATTAGTCGTATAAATTATAGGACCCTAACAGACTCTAGAATTATTCTCAATGATAAATTCCCATATCTTTGAGTAGTTTTGGTACTGCTACCCACAACTCTTATAACTACTATCAATTGTTGCCACATCTTCCCTCCAAATATTTTCTTCAGAAAAGTTAGCAATCTTGATCCTTATGAACATTTGGCTTAGCCAATAATCCATTAGAATTTATTAACCTCCAATTCCCCTTTGTTGGCTTCCCTCTTCCTCATAGGTTCACATGGTTTGTCTCATATCAAGGTTTCACCTCTTCATCAATTAGTATTCGATTATATATACAATCATTCTGGGGTTTTTTTCCATTTACATTTACATACCCATACAAGGATCAATAACATAATTAATTACAATTACAATATTAGCAAGATTGAGTGTTGGGGATATTACGCTACCCACTTCAAATTTACAAGTTCCTAATCATTAGGCCCACCAATTATGATTGATCAATATTAATTATGTACCTAAAATGTTATGACAAAAGTAACAAATTTAAAATTAATGTATTCATGTTTTTTAATAATCTATTCAGTCCAAGTTCAATGATTTCCATTATAAATAAATTAAAATGTTATAATATTTGATGATAATAAACCACTTTAATCAGAAAAATATTCACATTGAATGCTAATAATAAGAAATAAGCTATAACAAAAAATGAGGGGTATTATAAAAAAGTCAACCCCAATCTGAAAAATCAAAAGTATAATCAATTATTGGTAATTTAAAGAACAAAGTCAATATTGTTAAAATAAGAATAATCTCTCACAAGTTCCATGGTGAAATATGGAGTTAGTCAAATCCTAAAACACTGCAAGAAGAAGGAATTAGCCATATTTGTGATAATAAGAAGGTGCATAATAAAAAGAACTCTCTTAAAATGTATTGTGTATGACCATATTAAATATCAATTTCAAAATATTTAAAACATTAACAATTTTCATAACTTGTTGGAGATTTAGGAAATCTTGTCTTCAAACTCTTTAATTATAAAGACAAATCAATTAATTTATTTTCATAAAAATTCAATAAACTAATTTTAATTTCAATAGCCAATGACCATCACCATTATCATTATATTAAATATATAAGATATAATTAATAATACATATAATAATAAAAATAAATAAAAATACAAAATACAAAAACAATACATTTGAAATGTTTTATAGACAGGACATTACTACAATGCATATTGAGAGATTGAGAGATTGGAGAGTGGTGTGGTTGGAACCCTAGCCGCCCTGGCTCCCTAGTTTGTGCCCTCTCATTCTAGGTAGCTAATAGTTTCTCCCGTGGTTTTGTGGTGGGCATAGATGGTTTTTTTGCATGTTCTTTTATGCATGGTGATTGGTGGTTTCTTCATGGGGTTGCCATTCCCTCACCATCGTCATCTATTCCTACGTTGCCACTTCGCTTTGATGCATCCTGGATATGTTTTTGACTAGTTGTTGGGCTTCGTTTCCCATCTTTCTCGACCAGTGTTTGCCTACCACGACCTTGTCATGGGATTTTTTTCCCTTTTTTGGTTAGTCACTTGTAGTCTTGTCGTCGTTGTCGTTGCAGTATGGGTTTTGTTTTCTGCAAGATGAGTTTCTGGTTTTTCTTGCAGACCATGGTGGGCTTGTTTTCATGGCCTTTGGGGTGGGTTGTGCCCCGTCGTTGTGGTGTGTGTGGAGGAATGTTTTTTTTGTTTTCGTGGACATGGAAGTTGAGGAGGTCGAGTCGAGGTGGCTCCCCTGCAACTTTGGCCCCTATTTTGTGCCTTTTTTCTTCATTTTTGGATGCTCCCATCATTGTTGTGGTGATGTTGTTTTTCCATGGGTTCGGTGGGGTTTTGGGGACTAAGTGGGTGGCCTATGCCAAAATTATGTTTTAGATCCAACCAACATTTTTTGTTGGGGTTTCTATGGTTATTTCTATTGCACCCTTTGAGAAATCTTAGCAGGTTTGTGTGCCATGGTTTCTTGTCGGTTTTTCAGCCATTTTTTATTATTATTCATGAGACATTAAATGCACAAATACATTCAACATATGAAAAATGTAGATTTGTTCCTTCTTAGATGAATAAAATTACGGGTTTTTTTTTCTTAAGAGAAAAAAACAAACAATACATTTTTAACATGATAAATGTTAATTTTTATTTTATATATATTAAATTTAGCAAATTCATCAATCTTAAAACATTAAAAGGGCACTTTCACTACAAGGAAAAGACCCTCTAGCGGAGGTTATAAAGGAGGTTTTTAGTGTTATAAAATTCGTCAAAATTGTCAAAAAAACATTTGCTACAACATCCATTTTTGGTAACGGAGGTTTTGACAGAGTTGCTAACGGAGGTTTTCCAAATATTATAATATGTATTTTGAATTAATTGGTTTGCATTGTGTTAATGTTAAAATCATTTCACTTGATAATTTTCAATTACGTTGACCTTGAAAGCAATGCATTGTATCAAGTTCTTTTTTTTATGTCAATTCCTAAAATAATACAACTACTTGATTCTCTGGATATATATATATATATATATCTTCAAAATTTTAAAAAATGTATTAATGTATACTATTATTTTTGGTATGTAAGATCATAATAAAATAATTATAATTCTAAATATGAATTTATTTGCATTATTTTCTAAACTTTATTATGTTACAAAAATTCATATTATTCTAGATTTATTATTTTACAATTATTTATATTCTTAAAAATTTTAAATTTTACAATTATGGTAATTCAAAAATATGTACAGTGTACATTTTACAATTTTATGATGATTCAATTTTACGGTAGTTATGGTTCAAATTTGACAATTAATTTACAATTTTACAAATTTACAAATTTTACAATTTTAATAAAATTGAATCATAACAATACATACAACTACAATTTCACAATACAATTACAATTTTACATACAATTAAAATTACAATCACGATACATACAATTACAATTACAATTTAACAATCTTACAATTACCAATACATAATATTTAATAAATATCATGATCTAGTATTAAAAATAAACATCACAATCATGATAACCATCGTACAAACATCATTTTCTAAAATACACATTCAAATTCGCTAACATCATCTTATCATCATGACCATGATCATCTAACAAAACGCAAGCATTGTATAACATCATCACAACACAAACATCAAATATACATTTCATGTCAAATAACTTCTATAACATACATATCTATCTGCAAGCACATTAAATGAACATATCTAACATGACCTAACAATATACACATCATGATGAACACAAACATGTAAATTAAGTACATCAACATGAACATAAAATACATGCACCATATATATAGATATATATATATTAGAGAGGTACGTGAAGAAATTGAAAGGTTTTGTTCGACAAAGAGAAAAACCCGAGGGGTCTGTGGCAGAGGGGTACATATCATATGAGTCTTTATATTATGCCAGTGAGTACATCAAGCAGATCGATAACAAACCAGGTGTAGTGATTTGGTACGATGAAAGGGATGGAGACAAAAGAGAAGGGGAGCTTATCCAAACAAATGGAAAAAGGTGCTTGATAAAAATTAAGCGAGTTATAATTTGTCAAATTTACACAAAGTAAATATTCACATTGAACTTCGATATAATGTATATTTTGATCTCATATGTATTATATGTCGGTTTGATTTCATCGACGAATGCATAAATTGAAGCAATCAATAAATTCGTTCTTTACAATTCCGAAGTGACACAACTGTGGGTCGCATTGTACGAACAAAAGAGGATGAAATGGGATAGTGACAGGAAATAATACAGACAGTTGAATGGTAGAAGTGTGCCTTATCCTGATCATTTAAAAGAAAATATTCCAATTATATGCCCCAACAGTTGGGTTGTTGACCAAGTCATAGAGAAATATGGTGCAACCGATCGTTACCCACGTGCTAAAGAGGATGCGCTAAACATAGGGATTGGGTGCAGCAACTCAGTAATAATCTATTTATGTAAATTTTAAAATTAATAATGCACCTTTGAAATGTAACATCTATATTTTATATATTTTAACAGTTGGGTTATTAGACACATGACAGTATGATTTTTTAACTTTTTTATAGGTACATTTTTTCCAATCTATGTGGGAATATGGATGCCATTTTCGCACAGGAAATGTCGATGATGGACACATGACACAAGATTATGGAGTGGAAGTCAAGTTCAATCAATCTAGTCGAGCTAGCCACCGTAATCAAAACTTAGTACGAGGGACATTAGGTTACACCAAAAAGATACAAGAGATCATTGAAGTGGACTTCTCTTCTTTCCGATGTGTTATTTTTAGGTGCAAGTGGTGGGACACCTTTGATCGGAATAATGTAAAAGAATTTTTCAATAGTAGGCTGATATGTATCAACTCTAGAAAGATGTGAGATGAAGCTAAGGAGCCTTATGTTTTCCCCAAAAACTGCAACCAGGTGTTTTTTACCCATATGTGTTGGATAGGGATTGGTGGTTCGTATTGAGACATAACCCTAGATCAAAACATATTTTTGAGAACAATAGTGTTATCATGCCAAACGAGCTAGAAGATAATGAGGGTGATGAGAATAGAGAGTGATATGGTACATGTGTTATGTCATCATTTATACTATTTAAGATGAGTTTTTATAAAGAAGAAGACTTAACCTTATAACTAAGACTATTTTTTCCAAACATTATAATATGTATTTTGAATTAATTTGTTTTCATTGTGTTAATTTTAAAATCATTTCACTTAATAATTTGCAATTACGTTGATCTTGGAAGAAATGCACTATATCAAGTTCTTTCTTTTTATGTCAATTCCTAAAATAATACAACTACATGATTACTTTAAATGGTTTTTCAGTATATCATTAATTAAATAAATGCACCCTATTATATATATATATATATATATATATATATATATATATATATATATATATATATATATATATATATATATATATATATGATATCTTCAAAAAAATTAAAAATCTATTAATGTATACTGTTATTTTGGTATGTAAGAACATAATAAAATAATGATAATTCTAAACATGAATTTATTTGCATTATTTTCTAAAATTTATTAGGTTACAAAAATTCATATTATTCTAGATTTATTATTTTACAATTATTTATATTCTTACAATTTTACAATTTTACAATTATGGTAATTTAACAATATGTATAGTATACATTTTACAATTTTGTGATGATTTAATTTTACGGTAGTTATGGTTCAAATTTGACAATTAATTTACAATTTTACAAATTTAAAAATTTTACAATTTTAATAAAATTGAATCATAACAATACATATAATTACAATTTTACATACAATTACAATTACAATTTTAAAATTTTACAATTACCAATACATAATATTTAATAAATATCATGATTTAATATTAAAAATAAACATCACGATCATGATAACCATTGTACAAACATCATATTCTAAAATACACATTCAAATTTTCTAACATCATCTAATCATCATGATCGTGATCATCTAACAAAACACAAGCATTGTACAACATCATCACAACACAAACATAAAATATACATCTCATGTCAAATAACTGCTATAACATACACATCTATCTACAAGCACATTAAATGAACATATCTAACATGACCTAACAATATACACATCATGATGAACACCAACATGTAAATTAAGTACATTAACATGAACATAAAATACATGCATCATATATATATATATATATATATATATATAATGTCAAAAATATACAACTGTAATAGAACTGCATATAAATTTCAAATATCTAGTGGTACATCAATACTATAACTAGTTGAGGCTTGCTCAGTCAATGGTGCCTGCTCAGATGGTGCCTGCTCAAGAGGTGCCTACTCAGATCATGTCTGCTCAGGAGGTGCATGCTCGGATGGTGCCTGCTGAGGAGATTCATGATCAGGACTAGATGTTGGTTGCTCATCTCCGCAAGGTGAAGGAGGAGGAGGTGGAGTACTAGAATGATCACTCCCCTCATGATCATCATCTGAGCTGATGTGTCGCGCATCTCCATGGCGCCTAACCCTCCTAGCTTCCAATAGCTTGAAAGCTCCGACGATATGATGCATAAGACTCATCATATCACGCGGCATGTCCCTCCAGAGCTTCGTGAGATTACGATCTTCCTGGATGTCTCTGTTCACCACAGGGAGAACTCCCTCATCAACCAAGAGTCTACATAGTCGATCGCTCAGCTCCATCCTGAATCGAATGTCAGCCCTGCACCGCATGCCCATGAGTATCTGCACCTAAGGAGGTCTCTCACCCTCTGCGGCCTCTGTCATCTCCTTGTCATCTACAAGATCATCCAGTGGGGGTGGAGGAATGTCCCCAACGAACGTGTAAATATCTACAAAATATATAGTACACAACAATAATTAAACAATTTAATAAAATAAGTTAAATATTGTGTTAGAATAAATTTTATTCTAATTAATTAAGACAATGAAATGAAACTATATTAATTTAAAGAAAACACTAATATTACCTCTATCATCTGGTGGCTCATCCTATGTGAAGAGGATGTTGGTACACCCTCACCAATCCAACCCCACGCAAGGACATGGCACCATCACGAACATGTGGTCATCCTCACTAGCTAGTAGATCCAGTGCATCACTAGCAATCTTGGCCATATACTCCGACAGGCCCCTCTTGGGCATTATCTCACCCTATATGTGCATATTTACATGTATCCTTGGCCTACGAGGCTAATGGAAAAAAGTAGGCCTCGTCTCCGGAAACCTCTCAAAAAATAAACAAAACAACTATGAAGAAAAAGGGAATGTAAACCTCCCACGTGCCTGAGAACGACACCTATCTAAGGCTATACAAAACTGTCGAAAAATAATGCAGACCATCTAACAATTCATGGCCTTTGGAATAAATAATCAACATAAAATAAAATAGGGCAACTAATGTGTTTCTCGTCACTGGTATAATGTGCAATGGTGTTCAGTAATAGTGAGAAGCATTTAACCTCCTCTGGACCAAAAGAAGCAATTTGTAGCTATCCACCAGACACCTGAAAATCTGCAGGAGAAAGTATATCATCCCTAACGTATCTTTGAGAGTACACAAACTAACTCCCTGTTGCATAACCGACGAGGAAATCTGGGAACTGGGGAAAATCCTCCCCTCTCCTAGATAGGCCAGTGATAAAATACATGCCCTTTTCATTAGGTTGGTACTACTGGTCAGGACCGACATAGAAAGCATGTCGATGGGCATCCCCGCTATAGATCAACTGTATTAATAAACCATTGTGCCCCTTCAGGGTTGTATCCTTATAGAAATTAAGGAGGCCTACCTCCCTTAAGGGAAACTGGGTGGGTGGCGCAATATGGCGAGGGTAAAAAATTCTCTCCCTCTCCCGTGCCTCCCACTGTTGTATCATGTTATAAATTTCATCCCTCTACTCTTGTTGTTCTCTTTCCTCTCTTCGTTGACGTCGCTAAATGATTCACATATTAAATACATCAGCCTTCCTCATACATAAAACATTAAAAAAAAAAAAAAATTTATTAAATGACAAATGTATTTACAAATATATTAATATAAATTTTATCGAAAAAAAAAAAACATTCGGTGTGCCACAAAAAACAATCACGCACCGCCAACGGTGTGTACATGTATATCACACACCATCCACGGTGCGCATAAAAAAAATGTCACGCACCACGAAAAAAAAAATATTACTTAAATAAATATTGTACGCGGTGCATTCACCAAATATATCCACCCCAGGGAGTTTGTTATAGCGCAACGCACCGCCCGTTTGAAATATTTTACCACTGGTGGTGCAGTACCAAACATAAATTGCCCCGGTTCGGTATGTTTGATTGATGCATCACACATTAGGTGTGTTCCCGTAATATCGACGCACTGGTCCATTATGTTTATTTTTACATAATTCCCGGTGTGTTCGAGTAAACTAACACATTGCCATAAATAAATTGTTATTTTTAAAAAAATCTAAATTGTCGGTGCGGTCGAAAACCGACACACACCGCACTATTTTATTGTTATTGCGGTACGCTTTTTCTCGGTAGCGCACCGAGTTGTCACATTAACCACCCGATGTGGTTTTTGTTAACATCATTCACAGCGCAGCCTGTAAATTTACAAGGATCACCGAGAACGGTGTGCTGAATGGTGCAAGCCAAATGATGCGAGTCGAACAGCTCGAACGCACCACGTAGGGAAAAAAAAAATCAAAAAAACAGTGAATTCTAACTCAATTTTAAAAATTAATCTGCTAAAAGGTTAATTTGGTGAGAAACATATACATTACCTGCACATTTACGCATTGAGGAGGCATCCTTCCAATGGAATACTAAAAATCAAATTTGTCCACCATTTTGAAAAATTTGAAGTGCACACACTGAGCAATGGACGGAAGCAATGTGGGCAATGGGAGCACCGATGGCAGGGTGCCTCAGAGAATAAAAGTTCACACCGGTGCTTGAGATCTCTATATCACTGTAACAAGTAAAAATTAATTTTTACGATTGGTAATGTTTTTTAAAATTAACCCTTTTTCGGTGCGCTCTAGTATGAGATGCACTGGGCGATTGTATCAATGGCGCACCGCACTTCTTTACGGTGCGTTGGATTACTAAGACGCACCAGGCTAGTTTTTACGGAGTGCACAATGCTTCCTTTGAATAAAAACCCCATTTCAATGCGTAGTTGTACCTAAACCGCACCAGGGCGTCGTCATTAGTAAATAGCATCGAAATGTTGAAAACGCACCAAGCTGGCGATATACGACCAACATCGGGCATGTTATATAAAAATCACCATATAATTTCATTAAATAAACACCCTATGTTGGGGCGTCATGTCACCATAAACGCACCGGGGCATCGTTGTTAGAGTATAGCACCGTAATGGTTATATAGTGAGTGTCTCGATGTGCTATTTGATAGTACGCACTGGTGCGATTAATATAAAAACGCATCGGTGTGTTGTATGTATGAAGTGCACTATTGTTTTCATAGTACTTAAAAATAAATCAGCAACGCTTCTTTAGCCTCTACTATGCACTGGTGCATCAGATATATATCAAGCGCACTGGTACGTGTTATGATTAAAACACACCGCGAAAAAACATCTGCAAAAACATCCACCTGCCAACCTCCTCTAGTGACCTCCGCTACAAACGGATATCTAGGCTATTTTTATAAGGGATTCCTCAGAAACATCCGCTAGAGGGTCTTTTGCGTGGAGTGTTTATAAATATCATTCAGTAAAATAATGTATTTGTTTGTTAACTATACTAGAGGAATATTTTTCATTTAGCTCTAAAGTTATGATTTATTTATATTTTATAACACAAAAATATAGTAAAAGATAGTAAGGTATTTATTAATACTATTTACCCCTATTTTAATCTTTAAATTATACATGTTATAAAGTAAAACAATTAAATCATTTCTTATTCATTTTTAATATTGATTATATTGTCAACATTTTTTCTAGTTGATTTAATACATGCAATTGCAAAGTATATAGTTTTGAATTCAAATGTTCTAGCACTAAAATCAACAGCATAACCACCTAATAAGAAAGAAAAAAATTGTAAAGTGTTTAAAAAAAATCCTGCAATCTAATCCACAATAATTTTCATCAAAATTAAATGTAAAAATTCAATCAATCCAATCAAATCCAATTGTATATTGCAACATGATTTTGAAACCTAGTCATGCCTCTTAACCCATGCAACCCTTGAGATCCAAATTTTCCAACTATACAAAGCCTCGAGCCTTTACTACTCTTTCTCCAAAAAAACCTCACCCTAATCTAAAATGGTTAATCAAGTTATCGAGCAAATAAATGTGCATTAATGAAGTAAGCATTGATAAGAACATTTGGAATCAACATCTCCAACCAAATCCAATGCTCCCTCTTACTTATTCCCACTTAATCTCTAAATAACTCCAATCCCAACCAAGACCAAATCCACCAAATTCACGCCCCTTCACCAAAAAAATAACATGCTTATTGAACTAAACTAATGCTAACAAACCTTAATACTCTAAAGTACTATGGCTAGCACCAAATATCACCTTCTTTGGATTTATACAGAGATAGGAAGTGACTTTTAAATTTTCCTCCAAACTCTTTATTATTCCCACATATCCTCTCATTACCATTTTTGATGAAGTTGTCAACAGGGATATAATTGTTCTATATTTTATCTTTTTCCAAGCATAACTTTAGACCTCAAGTTCAACAAGATATGTCTAAGGCTCACAAACTCAACTTCAACATTAAATTTTCATATTTAAGGTTTAGGTTTATACACATATTATAGGAACCAGGGGTAACAAAGGACAATAACGATATGTCACACCCAAATACCTTTAAGACTAACTCAAGGACCTTATGTGTTTTGCTTCACAACTCTGGAAGTTTATATGCATTTAAATTTCAACATCAATTTTTTATCATTATAATTCTTTGACAATATCAAATATCATCACAAGAAAAAATTAAAATATTAATAAGTAATAAATAATACATTATTATTTTCATAACCATTGTATCACTATATCATACAAAATTATGTATTTTTCACTATTATAATTATTTAATACAAATTACATCAAACACTCTATAAGAAACTAAGGTAATTTAAACTAAATATAGAAACTAAATTTTGCAAATAGCAACTTCAACAAAGATTAATCGATCTAATCACCATAAAAGAAAAATATAATCATTAGAAATAAATATATAACTTGTCATTTTTCATTTTTTCTTAATTCATAGCTCTTAAATTAGTGTTGATCTTCCCTACAAAATAGGGATCACTAAAATTCAAATTTTAGGTGATTCAATGGTGGTTATAAATTGGATGAGGGGCATCAACACTCTAGATTATATCTTTTAAGGCCTATTTTTTAATAGATTAAATCGTTCAATTAAATGTTAACTCGATATCCCCCCGATCGGGGTGCGAAGAGAGCACTGACCCCCAAGCTGGATTATGATCATGTTATTAAGAGCATATCATTATAGCAGGCAGGCTAGCCTGGCCAGATTTAAGTGTCAAGGTAAGGATGGCGGCGACGGCCACATGCGAAGGAATGGTTTCACCATTTGAGGGATGCACCACACGGTAAAACTATGTGAAACGGGCAGGAAGCGCTGCAGGGAATTCATTATTTGGGTTTGGTTTACTGTCTACATTGCTTAGAGGGTAACAGAGCAGAAGAATGGGGAAGCTTGGAGCGTCGGTCCAGGCCTCTGCAAGCAACGAAGACACTCTTCGACTCAAGGTTATGTTGTATCGACCCACGCATTTCCCTGTCTCCTGTATATGGGTATTGTTAGTATTTTCCTATTTAATGTTATGAATTCGGTGATTGTGTTGAGGGTCATGGCTTCATTGCATGAAAGGGTGTCTGGGAATTTTTATGGGTTGTATTTTGGGTTGAGATAGTCAATTTCAATTTTGTTTGGAATTATGCTCTGTAAAATGGGGGAAAGGGATTCGGGTAGAGGGATAGGGTGTTGGGATAACCAGAAAATGATTGGGTTGGCCACCCAGGCCATAGGGTGGCGGAACCATCCTAACCTTCATGAAACCAAGAGATTGAACGGCATGATTGCCAACAACTCTTGTTCCTATAGGAAGCATGGGAATAGTAGCAACACCCCCGCTGGAGGTCATCCATGGAGACCTCAATGCATAGATTGGGTCAGGGGAGTCAACTATCAGTCGGGAGATAACAATGACAGTCAGGTTTTGTGCTTTCATTTTGGCTACACTGATATTTCGATGTATTTGTATTTGATTACCACTTCTATGTGATATCCCCAAAATGGAATAATGCATTGATACACAAACATAATATTTGTAACACAGAAAATGTATATGTAAGTTTATGATCAACATAGATATAGAAAAAATAGCTTAGCCATTTTAATCATATGAGAAGATTCAGTTACAACAATGTACAAAATATGAGATAATCTAGCCAAAGAGATGGCCTAGAATGACCCTGAAAAGATGCCAAAGTAGCAACTGCGTAACTAGAGAGTTATTGGGTAGATAATGAATATATGACTACAGGATGAAAATGGAAATGCATATCTACAGAAATCTGGAGCTCTGATGATGCCAGGATTCTAGATCTGGGCTCTATGATTGAAACCCAAGATAACCCAGAAAGGATTTCTCAGATCTGTCAATCTAAGGAAATCACCCTCTTGGGGTTTCATTATACAACTGTTGGGTATGCAGATGTGAAGCTATATATGACAAATAGATGGCTGAATTATGTCACAAGATCAGATCTATGCTTGAAGGGTTGATCCCTTCACTAGATCCTCAAGTTGGAAGCTCAAGATCTAGCTCCTCAATCCTCCTCTGAATATTGCAGCTGCTACTACACAACTGCTCAGGAAAAATGCATTGTAAGGGAAGGAGGCTCTCTAGCCTACTGAAAAATATGGCTATGAAGCTCAAGAATGATGGAAATAATGCATACAATGTGAAGGAATGGTCCTCCACTGGATTACTAGTTGAAATGATAGCAACTTCCCTTATCCATTGGATCTACAAGAATGGAATGTGCAATTCCTGATGGAAATACTGCTACTGGGAGACGAATAATAGATGGCCTGATGCATGATATAGATCTGAAGCACTAGAACATTGATCTTGAAGCTCAAGGTGATAAGATGAATTCTTCACTGGTTCCTCAACTGAAATATTGAAGGACGACCTCCTCCTCTCAAACTGATCTTCAGAAATGTGCAATTTCTGAATATGGATGTTCTACAGAAAGTAGGAACAATATGACACCAATGCCTGATGATGAATGTAGTGCAAATAATCTTCCTTAGAGATGACTCAAGGAAAGAGGTGGGATTCCCGCTCGGGAACACCCTGTGCTAAACAGCATAAGATTGCATGGATATGTCACCTGACAAATTCAGATCTAAACAGATCATACATCAATAATAATCTAAATCATGCCTTTTGTGTTGCCTTCATCTTCAATATATAGTTTTTGAACCTTCTCATGCCTTGGCCCACCTCATAACTGCGATGTACATGTGGACATAGGTCTCCATGTTGACTGCGATGTCTCTTCATGATCTCCATCATGTGCGAATGTACTTTATCACCCTCTCCATCCTGTGTGGATTAATGCACCACTTCCTCCATCATCTCATCATAAATTCTCTATGATCTTACATTTGATTCATTCCAAGATCTTAGTTGACTGCTTCAACCTCCATGATCTTTCTCATTAATGAGACATGATCTCCACTCCTTTCACATTAATTAGATGCTCCACTACTCCATTATGTAGATCTAGATCTGAAATATCCACATACACACATCAAAAGTGGATTTTATTTATCTTTGGGGTTTTTGGGTCCCTCCACCCTCTTATTTACTTAATTAATTATGGAAATTAAGAACTCTAATATTCCAAATATCATGTGAAAATTTAGGAATATTACATTGCTCCCCGAAAAAATGTTGCTTGTCCTCAAGCAACTGCAAAAGTGGATGCTACAGCAAACATCCTCCCTCCAAATTGCATCCTCATGTGGAATGCCTTCCCATCTGTCACAATGTTTCATGCATGTCCAGCTCCAAAGCTGCCTCTCTAGAATTTCTAGAATGGCCTCCAACTAAAAAGTTAGATACCCTTCCTCATCAATTAATCTCCAAGTGGCAACCATATGATGACCAAAGATATTCTCTACACCTGAGATACATAAGATGAAGTGGTTCATTCCAAAAGTGGAAATTCCCAACTTATGAACTATCTCTCTAACCCATGATACATAGAGTAGATTACATCTATCAATGCCCTCATCATTAACCCTGTTGGCCATGTAGGAATCAAACATCACATCATCATAGAGAAAAACAAGAAGTAGAGACATATGGGAAAACATAAACAATGTCAAACCATATTCTCCCAATAACAACCAACGCAGAAAAGCCTTCTGTTGCCATGCTAGATCATCATGAAAGCAAAGAATAGAGCCATACTCTCTCAAAAGAAGCCACCGCAAAAATTCTTCTTGTCACCATTCCAAATTTGAATCAATATAAATGTGAAAGCCATACTCTCTCAATAGAAGCCACCGCAGCAATGCCTCTTGCTGCCATACCATATCATCATTGTACCAAATGTAGTGGCCATACTCTCTCAAGAGAAGCCACCATAATAAGGCATCTTTCTGCCCTATCACATCATCATCATACCATGTATAATGACCATAATCCCCCAATAGAAGCCAATGTTGTAAAGCCTCCCGTTGCCATCCTCCAACAATTTCATGCAATGTATGGGAAGAATTCATTCCATACTCTCCCAATAGTAACCATAGCAACAAGGATTCTTGATGGCTCCTTACATTATCATGGTGCAAGTCATGGAGCAACAATATAGTAATAGACATGTGAAATGTCTCATCAACATAATACAAACAAGCTCCCTTATGCCACATCATGTGAGAGTTATACTTTCTCTCAACCCCAAGTACATACATGAATATGAGATATAACCCAAACATAAATACATGTAAAGACATGAGAAATATCCCAAACAAGATTAAATACAATGACATAACATATATCATGTGATCTCCAAACTCTCTCATCAACAACCAAAGCAACCATGCCTTTTTCTTTTTCATTCTTCCAGTGATGTGTAAGGTATGAAACAGAAAAATATGACCCATTGGGTGGTAACCATACTCACCCAAGAGAAACCATCATAGCCATGCTTCTTTCTGCCCTGTATCATAGATCTGCAAGTGGTTTGGCAACCCCTTGCTCCACATCATCAACCATTCATCCCAATGAGAATGATGGATCTCATTCTACAAAAATATGGTATACTCCCATTGTAGAATACCATCCACCTCAAATTGATGAAGAACTTTTCACTCCATGATATGTTGAAGTGCACCTCCAATGAGATCTCTCCATGAGATATTCTTCTCATCAATGGCCCTCCAAAACCAATAAGGTTTTGGATATGTTGCAAGTAGAAGTTTCTCTTTGAGCTGTGAGATGCTGATTGAGAAAAATTCATCTTGAAAGGAGAAAATATTCCTCATCTCAAGATGTCTACCATCTATCATCTTTGTATCCATTACTTCATCGATGAAGCTACCATTTGATTTCTCCCATAAGGAATGGGTCCTCTTCTTCTCACTGCTACTCATTAACAGCATTGTAGATCTGCAAGGTTATGCATGTGCTGTCTCAAAGAAAGGCACAATGTTGAACTCATAGCCAGCCATTGTACATAGGATCATACTCATCCCATCTTCTAAAATTCTACATTTCAACTCAAAGGGTTAAATGTAGTCCATAAATTAAAAACTAGGATGGGTTCTCATCTCCTCCTTCATTAGATCAAGGGTCCTTTGCGCAGTGATATGTTGTTAATCCAAATCAACATGTTGTTCTAACCCTTGATCATGCATTAGTCTAGATGGCATGTCCCCATAAGTTTCAATAATAGGTATTGAAACAATATGAGATGAAAGTATATTCATACCTTGGATCAACTGATGTGTGGGAACCTCTTGCAATACCACAAGAGTTCCTCCAACCGGAAAAATAGTGTCTCCAACTGCTGGTAGTGATGATGGCTACACTTCTACAAGTGTACCAATGCTGGTATCTGTCTCCTCCTCATCATGCATCTCATAAATCATGCATGGGGCTCCAAATTTCAAGAACTCAAGGCCATATTGCAAATATTCAAGTGATCCTCCTCTTGATGTAAGCACATCTGCAGCTGGTGGTGGTAGAGGCTCTTCCTCTTCAGTGATGATGAGAACATCTTCTCTTGAATCTTCATGTATTATCTCCTTGATGATGGGATATTTCACTATGTGAGATGTCTCTGGTTTCTTCTTACCATATTTCTTCTTCAGTATTTGCATAAAATCTGCATAAGCAGACACTTTCATGTGTGACAAGTGACTGAACCACCAAACTCTCGCTTCACCATCAAGGTGCAGCGCTGCAAACTCCACAGCCTCTCTTTCTGATAAAGGATATTTCAGAAAGAATTTGAATAATTCTTCCCTCCAAGCCCTAAATGTGCTTGTGGAAGATCCATAAAATGTAGGCAAGAAGAATCTATGCCTCTTTCTTCTATTGTTGCTTCTGGATCTCTTCTCTTCTTTGAGTTGCAGAAACTGTTGGAGAGAGAGATTCTCCTTCAATGCTCTAGGTTGTGACTTGTATTCAGACAGATATTCACTTAGGGTCTCATGCCCCAAGCCTTCTACATATTCAGACTAGTCCTCTTTCTCATCAAAGAAAGTGGATCTAGTAGAACAATGTGAAGCTTTTTGCTTCTCCAGTCTTCTTTGTTGCTGAAAAGAATTGTTGGGACCTTCTTCATCTTGAAACCTTCTTGAGGTTTCTCTTTTCCTTTCTCTTCTTGTTTTCATTGATCTCTGGTTTTCTTCCTACCATATTTATTCTTCGCCTTTGGTACAAAATTCGCATGCGTACACTTTCATGTGTGACAAGTGACCGAACCACCAAATCCCCGCTCACCATCAAGGTGCAACGCTACAACCTCAATGTATTTCTTCGATATAGGATATTTCAGAAAGAATGTAAATAATTCTTCCCTCCAAGCCCTTAATGTGCTTGTGGAAGACCCATCAAATGTAGGCAAGAAGAATCTATGCCTCTTTCTTATATTGCTGCTTCTGGATCTCCTCTCTTCTTTTAGTTGCAGAAACTGTTGGAGAGAGAGATTCTCCTTCAATGCTCTAGGTTGTGACTTGTATTCAGACAGATATTCACTTAGGGTCTCATGCCCCAAGCCTTAATCATATTTAGAACAGTCCTCTTTCTCAAAGAAAGTGGATCTAGTGGAATAATGTGAAGCTCTTTGCTTCTCCGGTCTTCTTTGTTGCTAAAAAGAAGTGTTGGGACCTTCTTCATCTTGAAACCTTCTTGAGGTTTCTCTTTGCCTTTCTCTTCTTGATTCATTGATCTCCTTAGAGAATTCCTTCATAGATATAAAGGAAGATGAGGCAAAACTTAATCCCTCCATAGTAGATCTCTACTATCTGCTTTTTTTATGTTGTCAAAATGTCCACAAGATGAGCCAAAGATCATGCTCTGATACCATTGTAATATCCCAAAATGGAATAATGCATTGATACACAAACATAATATTTGTAACACAGAAAATGTACATGTAATTTTATGATCAACACAGATATAGACAAAATAGTTGAACCATTTTATTCATAGGAGAAGATTCAGTTACAACAGTGTACAAAATATGAGGTAATCTAGCCAAAGAGATGGCCTAGAATGACCCTGAAAACATGCCAAAGTAGGCACTGCGTAACTGGAGAGCTGCTAGAAGAAAATATTGAGTTGTCCCTTCAGCAGATAATGAATTTGGGACTACAGGCTGAAAATGGAAATGCAGATCTATGGAAATCTGGAGCTTTGATGATGCCGATATTCTAGATCTGGGCTCTATGATGGTAACCCAAGATAACCCAGAAAGGATTTCTCAGATCTGTCAATCTTCAGAAATCACCTCTCGTTGAATTTTTTGAATTCTTAGCTAAACCGAGAGGGGGTGAATCATTTTAACACATACATGAGCTTTTTTAAATTTTTCATCAGCTTATTTATAGCTTACTTTTATAACCAACCTTAGTATATGAACAGTCTTAATAAGTTGCAGCAAGTATTAAATTAATGTGACATCAAACTTATTATGAGAGTAGCAAACATTAAGCAGATTTGGTAAATCATCTCAGCACACAGGCAACACAGATAGAGACAACAGATATAAGTGGAAACCCATAAAGGGAGAAAACCACATCTTATTATTGTTGTGATGCAAATGCAAGCTCCAACTCCCTCTCACCACTGTTTTTCTGCAGGCACCAACCTACAGGAGGCACCAACCTCAATTCTGCAAGCTACAACTTGCAAGGAAGCTCCAACTCCCTTCAATTTTCTGCAGGCACCAACCTACAGGAGGCTCCAACCTCAGTCAGCTACAACTGACAGCTATCAAGCTTCAACTTGATAGGGAAGCTCTAACTTCCTCAATTTATCAAAAGAAATGTTTTCTAATTTACCTCAGATATCAGCTCTGTTCTGTAGCATCTCTTTATGCTCTCCTCTTCCTTATCTTCTCTGCCTCAATCTTCTATACTCTACATTCTCTATCTTTTCTCTCTCTCTCCTTATCTCTATGCATATCAAGGTGATATTACTTATAGAGATTTCCTGATGACTGTTTGTTTTCCTCTAGGAATTCTAAATGGATAGTCATACCTCTTGATTTTCTACCTTCTCATTTCTTTTTAGCTCACTTAGAAAAATATAACTGTAGGTGCTAACTTTAATATTACAGTGGGAATTTTGTTCTCTTCCGGAGACTTGCCAATGCATCACAACAATATAAATCAATTAAAAACATTTACATTCAATTATAATGAAAACTTCAGCTCACTCATTCAGCCTCTTGGTTCACTGCGCTTGTCTTTTCTGTGACTGTGTTTGGCTTTTCTATGACTGTATTTGGCTTTTCTGTGACTGTGTTTGGCCCTTTCGGTTCTGATTTATTTCCTGCTTACTGTCGCAATGTAACTGCCATACCTATGTAACTGCCCTTTTCATACATCACAATTTAACTCTCGGCACGATAAGAATTGATTTTACCATATAGACTGTTATTTTATATAACATATGTAACTTCCGGCGATGTACTCCTGAGAGATCATTTTAATACATAAAATTCCCTTACGGGCCCACTCGCCGATATTTCCGATGTGATGTATCACTCCTCAACTTCTTCCGATTGCGATTAATCGCAATCGCAATTTCCATTTGAATGTATCGATATCTCAATGCTCCGATCCTCCGATTCCGATGATTCACTGTTATGACGAAACTCAAACATATATCAGTCATCGTTTATAAACCCATCGGGTCTGGTCTTTCATCGCAATCGCAATTCTTTGTTAACATGTTCCGCTTGCAGACTTTATTCGATGCGATTGGGTGAGGGCCCCATCATATAGAACTTTGTTTGTTTTAAAAACCAAGCGTTAAAACCTTTGGTTCTTTTGATCTCGTGCCAAAAGATATAATACATATGCTTTGGATTATACCTTTGGTCCCTTGTCCATAAAGCGCTCCATATAAATATATATATATATATATATAAGCTTTGAACCTTTGAATATAAAGCACAACATGTGTACCGTGTTGTATATATAAGCTTATGCTTCCGCTTTAATGTAACCTTTAGCTGGGGTAATGATTCTCGGAATTTTCTGTAGAGGGGTCCCACCTTATGGTACTTTGTATATAGTGTGCTGCGCATATACATATACTTTGCTCTTTCTCTGATGTGATTAATCACTGTTCTCCTTGAAATGCTGATGCCATTAGGCTGGAACTCAAACCTATCAAGTCACGCTTATGTTAAAGTATGATTCTTTCGTCGTAAAAGATCACTTTAGCTATGCATATCAAGTAGCCCTAACATCGAGTATGGCTGCAAAATATCTTTAAGTTTGCTGCATAAAATTAGATCTAAGCATAAAAGATATTAAGCAGATAAAATGTAAAATGGCTCCATGCATCCAATGAACAAGACAAGAACAATGTATAAAAAGAATCTTATATTATATTAAAGAATGGGGCACTTGAGAGGAAAACAAGAAAGGTGTTTTCCAGTTCTCCTCAGTGGGATGGGTTCTTGGAAGTCCTCATTGTTTCAGATCTAAAATTCCTCTCTTTGGTTAATGTGGAAAACCCTAACAAACATGGAACTCAATGGGAGTTCAAAATGCAAACAAATGAAATTGGTGACCAAGAGTAGATATAGTGTGATCTAATGCAATGGAGGTGACTAATGAATGGGGAAAACCCTCCTATTTATAACAAAATATTGGGGTGTTCTAGAACTTGGTGCATGAATAAAATATTATTAATCACATTCTAGAATCACCCTTTAGGAATATTTTATTATATTTGTTGGAGGGAAAAGGTCTTTTGACTTGGGTCAATTCCTTTATTTGTAAACAATAAATAAATAAATGATTTATTTATTATTTTAGGGAGATGATGGGAATATAATTAAATAAATAATGATTTATTTAATTATTTGCAAATGATTTAGTCAAATTTAACTAGGAATGTTATTAAATAATGATTTAAATAACTTGTTCCTAGGAAATAATTAAATAAATAATGATTTATTTAATTAATTTCCTTGTTTTGGGTTAAATATGACTAGGAAATATGGACCAATGTTATTTTACATGGTGAAAGCAATTTTACTTAGGGTAAAATTGGTCTTACATGGTGTACTTGGGTTCATCTAATGATAATGAGTTAGATGACCAAAAAAATGGTGTAACAGTTTATACGCCCATCGCGTCCAAAACTCAATCGCAATCGCAATTTGCAGTTGCATGTTCCAATATACTTATGCTCCGATGCTCCGATGCGATTGGGGGAGGGTCCCACTAGCTATCAAATCTCTGGAACTTAAACATATATAAATCGTTGTTTAAACCATATCGGGTCCGGAACTTCAATCGCAATCGCAAATTCTATTGTCATGCTCCGCTGCCACACATTTCTCCAATGCGATGAAACACTGTTTACCGGAACTCAACCATATATGAGTCATAGTTTATAAGCCCATCGGGTCCGGAACTCAATCACAATCGCAACTTCTATTGTCATGCTCCGCTGCCAAGTTTTTCTCCGATGCGATTCATACGGGTCCCACAAGGTTAATAAAAGCTCTTTTGTCCATTCTATTTATCATAAAGTATGTGTTTGCCAATGGTTTAAAGCCATCATTGCTTGTCGGGCCCATGCTGCATTTCACCCTACATTTATATATTGCACACCGTATAAATATATATATGTTTTGGACCTTTGCATATAAGGCACAACATGAATAACACACTGCATATATATAGGCGTCTGCTTCTGCTTCAGTCTTTAGTGAATCTTCTAGTGGGGGTAGTGATTCTTGGAATTTGTTTGATAACGGCTCTTCCTCTCTCTCTGCCTTTCTGCCTCTACCTTCACTGTGCCTCTGCTGCTCGACCTTTTCATCTGCTGCCTCTGCCTTTACTGCTCACTATTTCATTTCTTCCTCTGTATTTGCTGCCTTTGCTGCTCGACCTCTACCTCTGTAAATATTACCTGTTGTCTTATGTTGCTGTCCTTCACCTATTTCTGCATCTGCTGCATTCTTTGCCATCAATGACAATATTTCCAACAGTCTCCCCCTTTGGCATTGATGGCAATACACTTTATCTATTTTGCTTTTAGGATCCTTTCTCCTGTTGCTTGCTCTTCCTCCCCCTTTGACATCAATGGCAAGGGGTTGCACATCTCATAGTGTAGATTCTGTCCTTTAACTATTTGATCCTGAGGACTTGTTTCATGCTTCCTTTGTTGGCTGATCTCCCCATCGAATGATATTTTCGTTTCTATTCTCCCCCTGAAACTGTGCTCTCTCTTCATATCAGAGAGTAGCATCTATAGATACTACCCCTAGTCTATTTCTCAAATAGTTCTTTAGCAAGCGGTTTGGTAAATATATCTGCTGTCTGTTCTTTTGTTGGTACATACTCCAGTTTTACTATCTTCTAAGCCACTTGTTCTCGGAGAAAATGATACTTGATTGGGATATGTTTAGTTTTTGAGTGAAGCACAAGATTTTTAGATATACTTATAGCACTTGTATTATCACATTTGATTGAGATAGGTTCATCAATGCTTACCTTCATGTCTTGGAGGGTTTTCTTCATCCACATGACTTGTGTACAACATGCTGCTGCTGCTATATATTCTGCTTCTGCTGTAGACAGAGAGATAGATGTTTGTTTCTTGCTTAACCATGCCACCAAACTTTCTCCTAAATAGAATGCACCTCCACTTGTGCTTTTCATGTCATCCACATAGCTGGCCCAATCTGCATCTGTGTATGCTGTCAAGGTGAAGCTTTTGCCTTTAGGATACCAAAGTCCATACTATGTTGTTCCTTGTAGATATCTAAATATTCTTTTGACTGCCAGAAGATGGTTTTGTTTAGGTGTTGCTTGATATCTAGCCACTAGTCCTACTACTAGCATGATGTCTGGTCTTCATGCTGTCAGATACAACAGACTTCCTATCATGGATCTATAGAGTTTTTTATCTATATCAACAGATCCATCATCAACACACAACTTGCATCCCGTGATCATGGGATTTGACACAGGTTTGCAGTCCTCCATTTTGAACTTTTTAAACATTTCTTTTAAGTATTTTTCCTGTGAGATGAATGTGCCTGTGTTCTTTTGCTGAATTTGAAGTCCTAAGTAGAAACTGAGTTCTCCAATCATGGATATCTCAAACTCTAATTTCATCTCCTCAAAAAACCTTTTTTCTAGTTCATCTCTATTGCTTCCAAACATAATGTCATCAACATATACTACAACAATCAGGAGTTCATTTTCATGGGATTTTATGTATAGATTGTTGTCTACTCCACCTCTCTTAAAGCCTTGTTTTTGCAAATATTTATCCAGTCTTGAGTACCAAGCACGAGGAGCCTTTTTCAATCCATATAGAGCCTTCTTCAGTCTGCACACATAGTCTTCTTTGTCTGTTAAAGAGAAACGTTTCGGTAGTTCCATGTAGAGTTATTCTTCGAGATATCCATTCAGAAAAGCAGATTTTACATCCATTTGATATACCTTGAAGTCTTGGTAGCATGCGAAGGCCAGAAACATTCTGATGGCTTCCATTCTGGCTATAGGGGAAAATTTTTCATCGTAATCAAGTCCTCCGATTTGTGAATATCCTTTGCAGACAAGTCTGGATTTATTCCTGATTAACTGTACATCCTCATTCATTTTATTTTTGAATACCCATTTTGAGCCTATGAAATTTTTCCCAGTGGGTCTAGGAACTAGTTCCCAGGTATTTTTTTTCTTAATTTGGTCTAATTATTCATTCATAGCATTCACCCAATACTTGTCCTTGCTGGCTTCTTCAAATCTCTTTGGCTCTATTTGTGATAACATGGCTATGTATACCTCTTTTGTCTGTTCAGTTAGCTACCTTCTTGTCTGGACCCCTACTTTCTTGTCTCCTATGATCTGATCTTCAGGATGATTCTTCTGAGTGTATATTGGGGGGGCTTTCGAGCTCAGCTCTGCATCTTCTGTTGTCTTGATTGTTTCATCATCATTTTGGTTTTCTTCTTCATGGTTGTCTGATGGACTGCAACAATCTGTATCTCTTGTATTGTTTGGAAGTTCTTCATCAAATCTCACATCAATACTTTCTACTATTTTTCAAAGAGTCTTGTTGTAGCACCTGTACCCTTTACTTTTGGAAGCATATCCTATAAAAATCCCTTCATCTGCTCGTGCATCAAATTTCCCAAGATTTTCATCATTATTATTTATATAACACTTACTTCCAAAAATTCTAAAATGTTTGATTGAAGTTGACTTTCCATGCCATAGTTCATATGGAGTCTTGTCACTGCTTGGCCTTAAGTGGGCTTTATTAAGGATATGCACCGTTGTGTGTACTGCTTCTACCCAGAAGGTTTGAGGAATATTACTCTCTTGCATCATGGCTCTGGAAATTTGTTGAACAGATCTGTTTTGTCTCTCTGCTACTCCATTCTTCTGAGATGTCCCTGCAATAGGAAATTGTTGTTTTATGCCATATTCATTGCATAGATCTGCAAAGTCATAATCTGTGAATTCACCTCCTCTGTCCGATCTGATGCATTTTAGCTTGCATCCTGTCTGATTTTCTGCTAATGCTTTGAATATTTTGAATTTTTTCAGAGCTTTCGATTTATTCTTGAGAAATGAAACCCATGTCATTCTGGAGAAATCATATATTATCAGCATGAAGTAGGATTCTCCACTTGGTGTTTTAGTTCTTGCAGGTCCACACAGATCCATGTGCACAAGCTAGAGTGGTCTTCTTGTTGATAACTCATCTTTGGCCTTAAAGGATGTGCGGGTCTATTTACCCAATTGACAAGATTTGCATATGGTATTAGAAGGCCTTTTTATTTCTGGCATGTCTCTGACCGCTTTCTTCTTGCTCAGTCTGATGATATGATCGAAGCTGAGATGTCCCAATCTCGTATGCCATAACCATGAATCCTCAAGTTTTCTAATATGGCATGCTTCATCTTCCTCTTTCACGATGTAAACATTTATCTCTGTTTGAAAACCTTTGAGCAGAGTCTTACCTGTGGTGCTTGATCTGACTTCACAGTCTTGTGCTCTCAAAAGAACTTCGTAGCCTTTATCACACATTTGACTGACACTCAGCAAATTTTCTTTCAGCCCATCTACAAATAGTACATTTTGGGCCTTACCTCTACCATTATCTAAGCTGACTGAGCCCTTTCCCTTGATTTTTCCTGATTTATCATTGCCAAAAGTAACATTACCAGTTTTCTTTTCATCAAAAGTTATCAATTTTCTCCTATCTCCAGTCATATGTTTTGAGCAGCCACTGTCCAGATACCATTGGCTTTTCAGATCTTGAGCAGTTAGAGCCAGGTCACGCTTATTCACCTTCTTTTTCCACTGGAGGCATCCTTTTTTTTGGTATCCTTTGAGAGATGATGAATCACATCCTTTCAGAGGAAATTTGGAAGGCATATGTCCAACTTGATTGCATACACATCATTTGATCATAATTTTTGCAGAATTATGAGTATGAACAAAATTTCTTTGATTCATAAACCTTCTTGAGGTGTTGAACATCAATATTTGTCCATACTTTCTACATTAAATAATTTTATGGCCAAATTCCTTACAATAAAACCAGTAACCATAGAAATTATTTTCATACCTGATGTAAGGTTGTCTTCTCCATTTGTTTGCTTGAGACAGTCTCTTCACTGTTTGCATCTTTTGCTGGTTTGAATCACTCCTCCTTGCATGACAGTATGTAGCAATGTGTCCCATCTTGTGGCAGGCATAACAGGTAGCATTTTTCATAGGAGGGAAGAATCTCCTTTGATGGCTTCCAAATTTGATGTACTCAGGGGTATATGAATATTTTTCTGTTGTTTGAGTATTTATTTCATTCTTTGTTATTAGAGGATTTTTCTGGGTTCTGTCTCCCTCCTTACAAGTTTCTTCTTTTGTAGGAATTATTTGAGCTGCTTCATCATCCTTCTTTGCTTTTACAAAAATAATCTCTTTGTTTTCCTTTTCTTTTCTTTTACTTGATTATCCTTTATAGCCTATTCCAGTTTTTATCATAGGAGATCTTTGAGCAACCAGAATTTCATTCAACTTACTAGAGCTTGTTGTTTGAGAAGAATTTATAACCACTTTCCTTTGAGAATTTTCTAATTTCTCACTGAGACATACTACTTCTTCTTCCAACTTCTCTTGTTCCTAAGTTTTCTCCTTGATTTTCTCAAGTAACATGTCCTCTATCTTCTTGGCTTCTTCAAGCTCTATCTTTAGCTGCATAAGGACTTCTGAATTCTGTTCTTCTCGTACATACTTGAGGATAATGTCCTTTCGTTTTCTGCATTTCAGCTTGAGTCTATCAATCTCTTCCAGAGCACTTCTTAGCTCCCCCTCAAGGTTGACTTCACCTTCTTCTTCTTCATCTTCTAGCAGGAGACCTTCAAGTTCTTCTATGGCCATTAATAAAAATTCATAGGTTACTTCTTCACTTGAAGGTTCATCTGAGTCTTCAGATGCACTGCTGTCTTATTGAGCATAGAAGGATTTTTTGCTGAACTTCTTTCCTTTCTACCAGTTTTTTGATGCATTTTTCTCTGTTTCTTGAGCCTGATTCCTTACTTTCCTGTGAGGACACTTAGCAACATAGTGTCCCACTCTTCCATAGTTAAATAATTTGAAAGGAAGTTTACCTTTGTATTTACCTGAGCCTCTATCCAATTTCTTGACAAAATTTGCCTCTTCTTCATCTGAGCAAGAGCATATGTCTTCCTCTTCTTCTTTCTTCTTTTCTGTTTTAAAGGCTGCCTCCCTCGTACTTGGTTTCTTCTGTGGGAGCCTCATCTCATATGCCGTTAGATTTCCAAGTAGCTGGTTCATGGTCAACGTCTCCCAATCAGTTGTTTCTTTTATTGCAGACACCTTGGGATTAAACTTGGATGGAAGAGATCTTAGAATATTTTGCACAATTATACATTCTGGTATGTTCTCTCCAAGAGCTTTCATATTGTTTACAATTTCTGCAACTTTTAGGAAGAAGCTTCCAACATATTCATCATCATTCATTTTTAAATTTTCAAACTGGGCTCTATATACTTGAAGTTTGGCAGTATTTACCTTTTTATCTCCCTCATGGATGTTCTCTAGAGTATTCCACATCTCTTTGGCAGTGTCTTTGTGCATTACTTTGATAAATTATGCTTCACACAATCCATTTAAGATGGCATTCATGGCTTTTGAGTTAGCTACAAAATCTTGTTTGGTTTCCTTTTCTGAGTCTGTTGCCTTTGGGGCATATCCTAATTCCACAACACCCCAAACTTCTATTCCTAGAGACATTATGTATGTCCTCATCCTGATTTTCCAGAAGGCATAATTTTCACCTGTAAAGAAAGGGGCTTTATTGGTTGAGCATCCTTCTTTACTAGCCATCCTGAGAACCTAGAATCTCCTTTCAGTTGTTAAACTGGTACAAAGGAACCTACTCTGATACCAATTGTTGAATTCTTAGTTAAACTGAGAGGGGGGGTGAATCAGTTTAACACATACATGAGCTTTTTAAATTTTTCATCAGCTTATTTGCAGCTTACTTTTATAACCAACCTTAGTATATGAACAGTCTTAATAAGTTGCAGCAAGTATTAAATTAATGTGACATCAAACTTATTATGAGAACAGCAAACATTAAGCAGATTTGGTAAATCATTTCAGCACATAGACGACACAGATAGAGACAGCAGATATAAGTGGAAACCCATAAAGGGAGAAAACCACATCTTATTATTGTTGTGATGCAAAGGCAAGCTCCAACTCCCTCTCACCACTGTTTTTCTGCAGGCACCGACCTACAGGAGTCACCAACCTCAATTCTGCAAGCTACAACTTGCAAGGAAGCTCCAACTCCCTTCAATTTTCTGCAGGCACCAACCTACAAGAGGCCCCAACCTCAGTCAGCTACAACTGACAGCTATCAAGCTTCAACTTGATAGGGGAGCTCCAACTTCCTCAATTTATCAAACGGAATGTTTGCTGATTTACCTCAGATATCAGCTCTGTTCTGTAGCACCTCTTTATGCTCTTCTCTTCCTTATCTTCTCTACCTCAATCTTCTATACTCTGCATTCTCTATCTTTTCTCTCTCTCTCTCTACTATGCATATCAAGGTGATATTACTTATAGAGATTTCCTGAAGACTGTTTGTTTTCCTCTAGGAATTCGAAATGGATAGTCATACCTCTTGATTTTCTACCTTCTCATTTCTTTTCAGCTCACTCAGAAAAATATAACTGTAGGTACAAACTTTAATATTATAGTGGGAATTTTGTTCTCTTCCGAAGACTTGCCAATGCATCACAACAATATAAATCAATTAAAAACATTTACATTCAATTATAATGAAAACTTCAGCTCACTCATTCAGCCTCTTGGTTCACTGCGCTTGTCTTTTCTGTGCCTGTGTTTGGCTTTTCTGTGACTGTATTTGGCTTTTCTGTGACTGTGTTTGACCCTTTTGATTCTGATTGATTTCCTGCTTATTGTAACTGCCATACCTATGTAACTTCCCTTTTCATACATCACAATTTAACTCTCGGCATGATAAGAATTGATTTTACCATATAGACTGTCGTTTTATATAACATATGTAACTTCCGACGATGTACTGCTAAGAGATCATTTTAATACATAAAATGCCCTTACGGGCCCACTCCCCGATATTTCCGATGCGATGTATCACTCCTCGACTTCTTCCGATTGCGATTAATCGCAATCTCAATTTCCATTTTAATGTACCGATATCTCAATGCTCTGATGCTCTGATTCCGATGATTCACTGTTATGACGAAACTCAAACATATATCAGTCATGGTTTATAAACCCATTGAGTCCGGTCTTTCATCGCAATCGCAATTATTTGTTAACATGTTCCACTTTCGAACTTTCTCCTACGCGATTGGGTGAGGGTCCCATCATATAGAACT
Source organism: Pinus albicaulis (assembly GCA_034641835.2). NCBI lineage: Eukaryota > Viridiplantae > Streptophyta > Pinopsida > Pinales > Pinaceae > Pinus > Pinus albicaulis. The sequence goes on along the minus strand of JAXQQM020089065.1, from coordinate 8,774 downwards.
TTGTTTGTTTTAAAACCAAGTGTTAAAACCTTTGGTTCTTTTGATCTCGTGCCAAAAGATATAATACATATGCTTTGGATTATACCTTTGGTCCCTTGTCCATAAAGCGCTCCATATAAATATATGTATATATATAAGCTTTGAACCTTTGAATATAAAGCACAACATGTGTACCGTGCTGTATATATAAGCTTATGCTTCCGCTTTAATGTAACCTTTAGCTCGGGTAATGATTCTCAGAATTTTCTGTAGAGGGGTCCCACCTTATGGTACTTTGTATATAGTGCGCTGCGCATATACATTTACTTTTCTCTTTCTCCGATGTGATTAATCACTGTTCACCTTGAAATGCCGATGCGATTAGGCCGGAACTCAAACCTGTCAAGTCACAATTTATATGCCCGTCGGGTCCGAAACTCAATTGCAATCGCAATTTGCAGTTGCATGTTCCAATATACTTATGCTCCGATGCTCCGATGTGATTGGGGGAGGGTCCCACTAGCTATCAAATCTCCAGAACTTAAACATATATAAATTGTTGTTTAAACCATATCGGGTCCAGAACTTCAATCGCAATCGCAAATTCTATTGTCCTGCTCCGCTGCCACACATTTCTCCGATGCGATGAAACAATGTTTACCGGAACTCAACCATATATGATTCATAGTTTATAAGCCCATCGAGTCCAGAACTCAATCGCAATCACAACTTCTATTGTCATGCTCCGCTGCCAAGTTTTTCTCCGATGCGATTCATAGGGGTCCCACAAGGTTAATAAAAGCTCTTCTGTCCATTCTATTTATCATAACGTATGTATTTTCCAATGCTTTAAACCCATCATTGCTTGTTGGGCCCACGCTGCATTGCACCCTACCTTTATATATTGCACACCGTATAAATATATATATGGTTTGGACCTTTGCATATAAGGCACTGCATATATATAGGTGTTTGCTTCCGCTTTAGTCTTTAGTGAATCTTCCAGTGGGGGTAGTGATTCTCGAAATTTGTTTGATAATGGCTCTGCCTCTACCTTCGCTGTGCCTCTGCTGCTCGACCTTTTCATCTATTGCCTCTGCCTTTACTGCTCACTGTTTCATTTCTTCCTCTGTATTCGCTGCCTTTGTTGCTCGACCTCTGCCTCTGTAAATATTACCTGTTGTCTTCTGTTGTTGTCCTTCGCCTATTTCTACATATGCTTCCTTACTTTCCATCAATGACAATATTTCCAACAGATTTATGCTTGTAGCTATGGCACAAAGGGGTTCAAAATGTTAGTGTGACCTAGGGGTAAGAGGCCTAAATGGTTGGGTTACCTCTTGGGGGTTTTTTGGTTGTTGTATAAGGTCTGTAGGTTATGCTTTTCATCGGTTCCACTTCCTTAAGGACACATAGGAGGTTGAATCTCATTATAGTATCCTATTATCACATGTTTACTTTGGTTTTCTGGTTACTTGGGTAGATGTGGGAGGAGGGTGTTACAGAGTGGTATCAGAGCATGGTTCAACCATCAAACCGGAGGGGTAGTGTGTTGATCATGAACTTGTTCTAGTTGCATATGTGTTTCGTATTCTTGTGGTCTATATGTGCTTGTTACATCCGTGTGGTGTTATCCATGGTGGAAATGGTGTTGCCATGGAAGTGTTGATGGTATTGTTGTCAACATGTTGTCATGAGTGTATGAATGGTTATGTGTTATTCATGATTGTGTATTGTTAGTGCACGCTTGCTTACATATTGTTACATAGTTTTCATGAATTTCTTGATTATGCTAGGGTTACATATTGGTCATGCTTTGGTTTTATCTGTGTATGCTTTCTTGTGTGATGTCATATGTTGAACATGCATTGGTCGTTCATGACTGGTTATACATGTCAAGTGGGTGCATATGGTCAAGTTTGCATTGATTTTGAATGAGGTTTTTGTGCATAAGGTCATTTTATGCAATTAGGTCATCATGATGATATTGGTATGTTACGATATTAATATGTTAGTGGAGATAGAGTAGGAGATGCAGATCAGTAAAGTGAAGTTGCAACAAAGCACTGTGGGGTAAGAGCAGATTGTCATACAAGTTTGCATTCCTGGCATGCAATTATGTGATTCATGGTTGCTATATGCATTATGGTTATGTGTATTCCTTTAATTATATTGATGCTATGGTTACATACATGATAGATGTTATTTTATTAATGTAATCATGAATGATATTAACCTATAGTTGTATGCATTGCTATTTTTGTTTTATGCTATATAACTTGATGATTATGTCCTATGTTATTAATGAGTGCGTTATGGGTTAACCTTTTGTTGTTGTATGATAGTTAGCTTGATGATTAGGTTATGTTGTTGATGAGCATGTTATATGTTAAATTTTTATTGTTATTTGTTAGTTAATGTTTAGGGTTATTTCATCAAGATATTGATGTTATATGTATCATGCTAAATTGGATTGGCCTATGCAAATGGTTAGCGTTACGAAATTCAAGTATGAGTAAATATGTTATGATGTTATGCTGTACTAATATATAATAACTATTCATATGTTATTTTTATTCATGAATGACAAATTTTTATGAGTTTATGATGTGAAAATGTGTAATATTCCTAAATTAGCATGCAACTTATTGGAATATTAAAATCTAATTTTGCTTTCTTACTTGATGAATAAGTAGGTAGGGAGACCCATAAATATCTTTATTAGGAATAAAACGACTTCTCATGTGAAAGTGGATCATATTTCTAGCTTAATAAAGCACCCTAAGGTGTGAACAGGGGCTAGAGCATGTTGATTGGGCCAACCTTGACCAAATCAACAACGTTGTCATGGAGAAGTGGCATTCAATGAGGGACAACACAGTTTTAGATGGATACACCTGGCATGGAAGTAGTGTCATAAATGGATGGAGCTTAGGGTTAGAAAGCTCATTTATTATATAAGGAAGAGGATGAAAGCCATATTATCCATGTTATGATATGTTATTTTTTTTATTATATGGTATGTTTAGACATATAAGATTTCTTCAGTTGTTTAGCTAAGATTGCAAGTGTTGTTTACACCAGGTGTTCCTGATTGGGAATCCCACCTATATCCTTGAGAGGCCTCTTGGAAGAGATTTGCACTACATTTTCACTTTCATGTTTTAGACCAAGCTTCAGTCTTGTGGTACAATGTAGTTTCTATTGAGAGATGTGCCAAGTTGCAGGGTGCAACAGTGGAAGATGGTATTGGGTGTTTTCTGAGCTAGTTTTGCAGTGGAGGAAGGTTTCTTTCCATTGGAAGGCTAGTAAAGGAGCCCCTTGGGCTTATTTGACATATTCAGAAACAAGCCAAGGTGATTTTATCCCCTACAATGAAGTTCTAGTCCAAATCTATGTTATGTTAGTGAGTTGTTACATGGGGTAGGTTCAGTGCTCCATTTGGAGTGTTTGCTTTTCATTGAATGGATCAGCCGTTCATTGAGAGAGTACAAAAGAGGATTTATTTTAGATCTACATCAGATTAATCCAAATCCTTCTATGTGCTTTGGTTGCAGTGCATCTTCAGCCCTAGGGCCTTATATCCACCATTCATATTTTGTGTATTTCTGGAAACCCTTCCTGGGTTGTCTAGGAAAAGTGTATGGGAGAATAAATCTCCATTTTTGGCTTTGTATGAGCATGATATTTCCAGATCCATTTATTTATATGTCTCAGCTACAGTATTAGTCACTAAAACTGTGATGTTCTTGCTTCAGTACTTTGTGTAGCAGTGTATTACATGTTTTGGGTGCATTTTGGCATTGGAGGCTTCTTTTGCGTATCGTGAGGTTCTTGATCCCCAAGATATTGTACTTATTTATTGCCGTTATACATAATACCATGGATCTATCATTTGGCTAACATGTAAGGTTTTAATACTCGCTACTATTTCCATTATTATGAACTATATTCCTTCTTTTCAAATTTGGGATTATTACAATGGTATAAGAGCATAATCTTGGCTTAGCCTATGAATACATTGCATCTATGTTATCAGAAGAAAAAGAAGCTTCTCACATAAAAGAGAAAGCTTACAGAAGAGAAAAAGGAAATTCTCCATTATTTGGAGAAATGGAGGGAAAGAAGTTTTCAGAACTTCTTCTCCAAACTATGCATGAGGTTAAAATAGAAATCAAGGGAATGAGGAGGGAAAGTGTTGGCTTGGGGGGGTCCTGACCTAGGTTCAGAGGTTAATGTTTTCCAACAAACCCCTATAATGCTGGCCCTTTTGGCAGTGGCTTGCTTGCACAAGCTAAAGTCTCACCCGATGTAGTATGGGAGTGTGCTAGAACCAGGTTTCCGCACCCTGGGAGAGGGTAGGTAAGTTAGGCAGAGTTGCGTTTGAATTCACAAGTATCAGATCACATATCACAGAACCCAGATCTATTAGTTCCTCCGCATCCATGTACGCAATATCATTTATAATCGCAATGAATAACAGGTATAGGGAAACAAGGCAACGATCACAGCTATTCTTGGATCAAGTCTAATAAACAGATTCAGATCAATGGTCAACACAACATAAGCACTTATTAAAGTTACTTGCAAAGATCAATATAGAATCATGCATACCATAATAGATCTAGATCTCAGTATAAACGAGTAACAAAAGTATTTTCACAACTTAAATCATGACACAGAGCACACATAAGCAGATATCACAGAGCCAATAGATTCAGATATTTCAATGGCCTTCCGCATTAATTAATTCTTCCAATCCTTTTACAATACCCAAAACCCAACCTACGCAAAAAACAGGACTGTGGATCTTTGTGCACATAGCCAATAGGAGTCCTTTCCCAAAAACCAAAATAGATCTGCTAATTCGCAATTCGCACCGATTTTAGTCCAAGTTTGTCTTACAACTCAAAAAGGTTCAACTACTTATACTATTTTAGCCTACGCATCCAATGGTCTGCAAACCATGGTTTGCAGACTCTTGGTCTACCCTTGACCCACTTACAATGCATTAGGGGCTTTGACCCACCCCAAAACCCCTACGTTCGACTAAATATAATAAAAAATATACAAAATGGACCAGTTTCACAGCTTTTGTAGGAGACCCTGTTCCAACAGTCCCCCAACACAATCTTGTGACTCGTCCCGAGTCACTGTGGTGGTGGGGTGTCCACTTGCGCGTGTAGTGCATTGACAACTTCAACCAATGGGGGCATCACTTCTTGACTCTGAGCAGCAACGCTCTGTGCAATATCTATAAGCTTGTATGATGTTGGTCCCTCTGTCGTAACCATGACACTCTCCAGTGTTTGGTTTAGTCACTTCATAGCACCATCAAAATCCTGTGAGAGTTGGAAGGCCATAGCAGTCCAAGGCTTCAAGCGTTCTCCGATAACATGCTTCTTATGACAGAGTCCCTCGATCTCATATTGGAGGGTGTTTCTAGTCCATAATCGCGCCAAAAGTTGTGCAGGGACCAAGGTAGGTAATTTAGCCTCGATCTGCTCGAAAGCTTCCTCCTTCTGTCACAAGTCCTGATTAATTTTCCGGAGGACTGGATCGTGCTAGACCTTGGTCCAAAGCTGCATGGTGTCCTCGAGTAACCGGGCACCCTGAGCAATCTCTCCTGTAATGGTATTGGTAGCCTCGGTTACTAGCAAGGCACGCTAGGCTCATACCTCCAGGGGTGTTTCGAGCTGTAGTTTGGCTTGTAAATAAAACATTTGCTGCTCCAACTGAGTGTTAATGACCTTCATTTCCGTCTTGGAAGCCTTCAATGTTGCGACCAATCCTTCCACTTTAGCCCGGGTAGTGGCTGCGGTTGGGATTTCTTCTGTAACCTCTGTGCAGAGCTAATGGATCAGAGTTTTAAGCTCTGTTTGTTGTGCGACAGCAAATAGTATCTCTGCATTTTTTTGTGCAAGTGTCTGTTCGGCCATACCAATTTGGTGGTGTACTTGCTAGTCCCAGTGGTGAATCTCCTGAAACACTGTGGTTTGGAGACCCTGTAATGATGCATGGGGTAGCTTGGTGAGATTCAGCTGCACCCCTGCACCTGCTTGAAGCTGGATCTCTTGGTCTAGTGTACTGACCACAAGGGCGGCGCTAGGTAAGGGATAGAGGTATCTTTCTTCTATGGCTAGCACTGTACTACTAAATGCCAAGGGAATTCGTCCCTAAACCATAATGGTCTAAATGGTGTCTGTATTTAGCTGCAAGGTTCGAAGCTCTTCTTGTATAGAGCTAATCGCAGCCTTCTGGCTCTTCTCTAATGCGACCCATTTTTCTTCTATGGCCAGTGTCACAACATCTATGATTTGTTCAAGATCTCCATTTGTCAATGTAATTGTCTCATCCCATTCCTTCCGTTGGGCACGCTGCTTCTTTCGGGGTCCCTTAATAGGCTTGCTTGTGTGTTTCGTACCTCCAACATTCACTTCCTCCATGCCTAGCTATGAATCAACCTGGGTCTCGGCTGTAGTGTTCTTCATGGTGGCCTGTGGTGGCTGTGTGTCATTTTTCACGGCTACGCCATAATCCTTCCATGTGCTTCCGGTCTCCTTGGTGGTAACAGATGGGGGAACCTGCATCGCGCTAGTACCAGCGGTGCCCCTTGCACTGGTTTTGAAGCCTATCTTGTAGGCGGGAGGCCATAGCGCAATCACATTGTCAATTTTCTCATCTGCTACCATATAAGGAAGTGATGTCTAGGTTTTATCCTTGTGGCTATGGATCTGAATGTTGTTCATGGTAACCTGGAATGCTGAGATACTCTTGTACTTGTCATATACTATGGGGGATAGCCAAGGTCGATAATTGATGGCTGTGGCCACGCTACTCTGAAAGAGGACCTAGAAGACTTGGTTATCTTTTATGTGTTGCGCGTCTTTGGAATCCCATAAATGGGCATACCGGGCCCCTTTACACATATCTAGAGGGAGCTCGAGGAGGAATGACTCTGCAGGGGTTTCCCAAGAAACAAGGGCTATAAGAAATAGCAGCCAGGCATAGCAGAAGGCTTTAACCTGCTCCTGTGATTCGCGGACATTGGCTAAGAACTCGTCGCATAAGTATTGGGCCTAATTGAGGCAGAACCCCTTCACACATTGATTGGATAGCCGAATGACATAGGTAGGGAAAGTTGCGACCTGACACTTTTTCATTAGCTTACAGGCTGGTAATATGTTACCCATCTGCGTAGCCGGGTCACTGATGGATTTTATGATGAAGCCTGCGTATTCCTTTCCACATGGTAGGTCTTATGCACATACTCAGCGGTGTCCCCTTCATATTTATTTCCTACATGCTCCAGAGGGTGTGGCACATTCATGGGAAGGCTTGTGATTCTATGAACCAAGGCAACATCTATGGGGACCCTATCTCGAATCCATAGGTAGCCATTGTGTACTAGGGTGAGTGGCTGTTGTAGAGGTAAATCCCCTCTGCGGACAGAGGCGATCCCTACTAGCCCAGATTGGGTCTAGCAACAATCGTATCATGCTAAGGTGCAAGTTCCTAATTGCAATAGACCAAATTGCGAAGAAGGCCTACCTCAAGTCTAACGCTGTTGTTTGTAGAGAAGATAACGCTCCCTTTTCCTTGCCCCGACAGGTCATAATCCTCCCGCTTGCCGCGATCGAACACCTGCACACACAAGAAACACGACAAACACAAGCATAAAACCCAATATATGCAATTATGTATCAGTTAGAGAAGACACAACTCATGATCATAATGAACAATACGAGTGGAACCATAACCAAAGTCACTTATCATTAATTCATACAAAGGAAAATACAACCTAGCTCTAATGTTGAATCTTCCTTCGATGGATTGTCAGTGAAAAACGTCTCGTTAAAGCTCGTCGGTGATCAGGAGATCAAGTCTCTTGTATAAAAATGCTCAAAAATGAAGTTGCTCAGAATTGGTCCAAACTAGATTGACTCGAAAGAGCTCGGAAAAATGATCCTGTAGACGTGAACGACACTGAAAACCGATGCCGTATGAGGAGGATATTCAACTTTGAATTTTTCCAATTTCAGTAAAAGGAAGGCAAAATTTGACTTTATAATAAAATTATTTTTATTAAAAAAATAATATTCCATAGAATATTCTAGGAATATTCCATGGAATATTCCACAAAATATTCTGCGGAATATTTCGCAGGCAGCCAATGAAAGGGCGCCACGTGGCCAGCCCAGAGGCCTCCACATGGCCCCAAGGTGGAATGTAAATGGCGTTAAAAATTTGTTTATGCACGGGCAGGATTCGAACATGGGTCGGGTCAGAAGCAACGGAAAGGCCCGACCAATGGGCTACGGCGGTGGTGCTTGTTTATCTATGGCGTGAACGTTTATTTAAATGTGAAAATTAGTTTGGGCGGGCCCGAAAGGGGGCCAACCCCCTCGACATACGACTTCCGCTCAGAACCGTGGCATAAATTTCAAACGGCGCATATGTAAACATTTATTACAACTGTTAACATGTGAACGGATTGTTGTTATGGTTAATTAAACATTGTGGTTTTAAACGGTTTTTTATAACATTATTCACGGTGGGTTGGACGGTGGTGCATGTGACCACGTCCATAGCATTTAATTTAACTTCCCGATAACATTGGAGCACGCCGCCAAATTTGGCGTTTGTCACCATTTTTAACTGGAGTTAACTCCAGTTCTCCACATTTAGTGGAGTTTTTCTAGTTGACACTGGGCAAACTTCAGTTAGCCATAACTTTGGCTAGGGAAGTCCATTTGGGATGATTTGTTTTTTGATTTTGGGGTATTGAAGCATTC
>JAXQQM020085534.1:0-29330 GCA_034641835.2 Pinus albicaulis | reverse complement strand
GAAATTTCCATGACTTTTATAGACTCCATAGCCCAATGACTTGAATATTTCCTCACTCCATCTATTCTACTTGATCATCTACCCAACCAAAACAAACAAACAAACCCTACACTTAACAACTAGCCTAAAATCAAACCCTAAAAGCAAACAAGTTCAGATCCTTTGCACATAATAGAGAGAGCCCTCTCTAAGTCCAAGAAGGCTAGGTCCTAGGACTCCAAAGACTGGTCTGATGTTACCCTGTTCATTTGGTCTTGCCAATCTGCCAAATCACAGGATCCTAACATACTGTGTACATGTTGTGCATATGGAACTGGTATACATGTGGTATTGTGTGCATGTCGTACATGTTGTGTTGCAAGCATGCAGTACTATGTATGTACATGTTGTAGTTGTGGTATCATGACATGTGTATTCGTTGTGTTGTACTCTGTATATGTATATGTATTGTGTTGTGTTGTACACCAGATGTAGGTGTATGTATTGTGTTGTATTTTACATCAGGTGTAGGTGTACAGGTTGTATGCCGATATAGGCGTATGTATTGTGTTGTATTGTACACTTGGTGTAGGTGTATGTGTCATATGTTGGTGTGGGTGCATGTATTGTATGGTGTTGTATTCTGTATGTGGGTGTACATGTTGTGATCTACATTGTGTGTATGTGTACCTGATTGAAGAGAATAAAAGGAATTGGGTGCTTTTGGGGTGTGGAAACCGATCTGGTATGTGTGCAAAGAACAAAGGTAGAAGTAAGGACCGATGAAGGACAAGTATCAGTATTTATTTTCAGTATTTTTATGCATGTGATCCATGATTCTGACTTATGATGGTTACATGTGATTTATGATTATGGTTTATGGTGATTCCATGCAATTCATGATTTTAATTTATGATGGTTGTGTTTTGAGCTAACCAGATGTGATATTTTTATACATGATGATTTGATCAAATAGCTAGTTTAACTTGTTGTGACAGGAAGTGAACAAAATTGCAAGTGTACCTTATTGACGAGCTACCAATGAGGTATGAAGTGTTGAAATTGGAAAAAAAAAACAATGAAATTGGAATCCATAAATTAAATCAAGAAAATGGCACCCATAAATGGCTACCATATGAGGCTTCTGATTTAATTTTCCCTTAATTAAATTGGAAGAAAAAATGTAATTTCATCTCATGACAACTTGTATTAGTTCCCTAGATGCGGGTGACATGACGTGAACATGCGAAGCCAATTATTCCCATGCACAGGCTAACGAAGTCTGGCACTGCCAGCTTTAACCTGATATGGAACCTCCACTCTGCAATCATTCACATGGGCACTCTGATGCACTTGACCTTCTGCCATACACTGAATCACATGCAACCCCAAGTGAACTGTCCCAACTCGCATATGCGAGTGTGCCACAAAATCGCACAACATCTGCACTTGTGCCATATGTCTTCAAAAGGAGCGGTCTCTCCTCATTATGTCATACCTATGATGCTACAATTGGCCTCCAGTTTCTTTTCACCTCCTCCTCACAGGTTGCTGCCCATTTCACATGCTCCCTTATTCACGCCCCTCTCGCGTCACCCTACATATGGCGAGACACCAGCCTTCACTGATTCTCCCAGCCTGGCGACTTCGCCACATCTCCTGGCTATGCACCTCCTCCGAACTCCCGCTTCTTGGATTCATCCAACCGCACACTTTCTAAGGCAATCTCCCTCGTGTTGCGCGCCCCCTTCTATGTGACCCCCAATGCATAAATTCGTTGCGCACCCCCGCTAGTGCTTCTCGTTGCACGCTCCCTATTGAGTACGGTCACCGCTTGACCGGCCTTCCTCTTTCAAGTCAGCCCCCATGGCTCTCGTCGCCGCCTAAAGACCATCAGCCAAAGAGGTACATTTTTGGGACGTTATCAACGCAACAGGATCACCATTTGAAACCACGAAGGCTCCTCTTCTGGAAGCCATAGCAGGGAAGCACCACCGTGGTCTAAGCACACCCAGGATGAGATCGCCTTAGCTCCGGAGAATCAGATGGGTAGAAGAGGCCCTATGAAGTCCACCATTACACACTCTGAGCCGCCCAATCCTCGAAAAATCGAGCCTCTCCCAGTTCAAGAGGCCTCGAGGGAGGACACAGATATGTGGATCATGGATTCAGATGGAGTCTGGATGCAATTTCATGATACTGAGTACCTAGTCGCTCCTATCCTCTACGCAACCACTACAAAGCCCCTACGTGTGCCTTCCACTAAGGAGGAGGCCATAGCCCAGGAATATGGATTCTGCATCGAGGAGGAGGACCCTGCTACAGAGGATGATGAAGGAACACCATGATTTCTCAACTACTCAGCTCTTTTTTGTTTTCTATTATTTCAGCACACACTACAGATCTTTTGTTTTTCTATGTTTCATGACACACTTTGTAAATATTGATTGTTTGATGTTATTAAGGGGTTGGTTTCATCCTAGGAGGCAGCCCCAATCCTGCACTATTTTGAAATCCTCTAAGGCTAGGATTGGTTAAGTACCACTTACCATCTCAACTCGACGCCTATGTAAAGTTTTATTTTGATCTAATATAGTTTATCCTAACTTACAAAAAAAAATTGTATTAGTTAAATGAGTCAGGAAGACTTAGTTAGCTTAGGAAATTCAAGTTAGAGGTATAAGAGGATGCATGCAAAGGTATTTTCTATTTTTAGGGAGTTCAAATATAGTTATTTGTGAGTTGTAACTAGTTAACTCAAGAAATTGAGTTAAAATCAGTTTAACTAGTTCTAACTGAGAGATGAGCTAGTGAAAGGTCCAGTGAATTAAATCTGATTTAATTCACAAGTAGTGATCAATTAGTTAACTGATAATTCACTCTAAATATATTTTCATGTCAATTCTAAGGAAGACCCAGTTGAGACTGAGGTTAAAGGGAAGAAATCTATTGGTTGTACTATTAGAAAATTGTACAGGTCTCGAGAAGGCCTTGAAGGATTGCGCAATCATTAATTGGGAATTTCCTAATTAATAGGGACCCAATTAGTCCAAGAATGCATAATCAAGGTAGTCCAAATAGTGGTAAACAAAAGGTTAAATACTTGACTAATTTTTCTTAGATTGCAAGCCAGATTCGAGCAGGATCAGAGTGAGACAATCAGCAGAGTGTAGAGGTTTCTTAGTGTGAGGAATAAAATTTTATTGTTTCATGACCTTGACCATATGCAATATCGAGATAGAGGGGTTTTGAGAAATTTCTTTCCCCATATACATTTTGTGTTGTGTGATTGATTATTTCTTATCCTTACTTGTTAGGTGATTTTGTGATCGTGTTTTGTTTCTGAAAATTGTAGAAGTATTCAATATATTGTTTTAGTACATTACAAGATCAATTTGAATCTCATGGGTATATTTTCTACATGGTATCAAAGCACCAAGAATCACAATAGAAGAGAAGAACAGATTTTGTCTTGAATATATTCAAATTTGCAGATTTATTCTTCAGGATCCAGCAACAGATCTAGATGTCTTTCAATGGCTTGATACTCGAATATGATCTTGAGAGAAATTTGAATTACATAACATGGAAGGACAGGATGGAGGCAGTGTTGGAGGACAACAGGTTGAAGGAATTCATAGATACTGATATTCCCTAGCCTGCAGCAGTAGATGCTCAAATTCTTGATGCATTAAAGAACAAGGTAGCAAAGGCGAGAAGGATCTTGTTAGAAGGAATTTGAGATCATATTGTCTCGATTCTCCATGGGAAGGCGAATCCATATGCTATGTGGAAGGATTTGACAGATATGTTTCAGAATAGCAGTGACCATAGGAATTTGGAACTAAAGGACAAGCTCAAAAAGATCAAGACGGAGGAGGGCGACATGATCCAGAAATACTTTTCGAAGTTCACTAAATGTCAATATGAGCTTGGAAGTGTTTGGGTGACTGTTTTTGATGATTATTTGGTGATCCTAACACTTATGGGCATTCCCAAGAGCTGGCATAGTTACTAGGACTCTATGAATGGGAGGGAGAAGTTACCAGACTGGGAGTGTTTGTGGTCCGATTTGGTAATAGAAGAGATAAGGTGGAGCACTAGAGACAAGACTTCCAAAAAAGAAAAAGAAGAAGATTTTGCATTGGTGGGAAAGGAAAGAAAGCCAAGGGAAAGAATTCCCAAGGCAAAGAGGGCAAGAGAGACTTGTCTAAGATAAAGTGTTTTCACTATCACGAGCATGGGCACTATGCCTTTTACAGTTGCAGCGGGTGGAGCACTAGCTTCACTATTCGAGCTTGATTTTACTCTCATTGCATGCATGGCCAACACTATAATGGGATGCATGTGGTATCTAGATAGTGGTGCCTCGCTCCATATGATAGGGAATAAAGATCTCTTTAGTAACTTGGAGGAGAAGGACCTCCAGCAAAACATAGTGTTTGGAGATGATAGGAGGTATAGCATGACTGACATAGGTACAATTACATTTCAGAGGGAGTTTGGATCCCATCTCAGACTGGCAGATGTTTTATATGTTCTAGGACTAAGGAAGAATCTTATCTTCGTAGCGATATTTGAAGATCATGGTTATGATATCATATTTAGAAAAGGAAAGGTGTTCCTTAGACACATCTCCATGGGATGGGTGAAACAGATCGATGCAAGAGTTAAGAACCTGTATTCTCTCTAGTTCGAGGATGCATGCAAAGATTTGTGGAGAAAAGCAGAGGTTAGTGACTTGGTGGTTGAGAGGGAGCACAAATTACCTCTCAACATACAGTCTTAGAATCAGTCTCAGAAGGTTCTGGAGTAGCCATAATTGGAGAAGTAGAGAGGACACCAAGTGGAGGCGTCCACTCAAGAAGAGACCTCTAGGAGGGGGAAATTTTAAACCAGATGGGCAGAGGGAGCACATGCAACCATACTTCCAGGTGAGAGGTGGGGCGATGTGCAGACATAATCCCAAGAGAAGAAATTTGGGCAGGATCCATTAAGTTGGCTTGTCTCATGGATCGAATTTGGCTATGAGGAGCCCACAATACATAGTAGTAGGAACGATCAGTAGGATTGATTCAGTAAGATGTCAGGAAGACAGAAATTAGAGTGATAGATGTTAGATATTGGAGCATATATTAGAGTTGGCAGTAGTGCAGAGGGCACAAATGTAGAGTCAACAACAACGCAAATATTTCATTAGATAGTGAAGTAATTGATAGTAGTCAGAGACTGTAATGATAGATGCATAATACTGATTCAAATTTTTTTTTAGAGGCTATTCAGTTTTAGGAGTTGTAAGAGAAAACAAGACTAGATAATTGTTGCATGTAGAACATTCCAAAGGCAACATATCATGATATATTTAATTCCTTTCTTGTTGAGAGGGAGTGTTGAAAGTTGCAGCAAGAAACAGTGAAATTGGCATCCATAAATGAAATCCAAAAAATGGCACCTCATGGAAGAAAAATTTTCATATCCAAATAATTTTCCCTTAATTAAATTGGAAGAAAAATTGTAATATCATCTCATGACAACTTGTATTAGTTAACTGATTCACGAAGACTTAGTTAGCTTATGAAATTTGAGTTAGGGGTATAAGAGGATGGATGCAAAGCGATTTTATATTTTTAGGGGGTCCAAATACAATTATTTGTGAGTTGTAATTAGTTAACTCAAGAAATTGAGTTAAAATCAGTAACTAGTTCCAACTAAGAGATGAGCTAGTGAGAGATCCAATGAATTAAATCTCATTTAATTCACTAGTAGTGATCAATCAGTTAATTGATAATTCACTATAAATAGTTGTTACATGTCAATTCTAAGGAAGACCCAGTTGAGACTGAGGTTAAAGGGAAAATATTTATCAGTTGTACTATTATAAAATTTTACACGTCATGCATGAGGTCATTGGGAAGGCCTTGAGGGATTGCACAATCATTAATTGGTAATTTCCTAATTAATAGGAGCTCAATTAGATTGCAAGCCAAATTCGAGTAAGATCGGATTGAGATAGTTAGCAGAGTGCAGAGGTTTCTCAGTGTGAGGAATATCATTGTATTGTTTCATGATCTTGACCATATGCAATATAGATATAGAGGGGTTTTGAGCATTTTCTTTCCCTAGATACATCTTGTGTTGTGTGATTGATTGTTTCTTTCTCTTACTTGTTATGTGATTGTGCGATCATGTTTTTCTTCTACAAATTGTAGATGGATTGAGTATCTTTTTTTTAGTACATTACAAGATCAGTTTGAATCCCATGGGTAGATTTTCTACATGATGTAAATTTATTTCAATTTTTTTTTTAATCTAATGGAAATTATGTGCTTGGTACAAGAAGCACGGAAATTCTCGATTGTTTGGTTGAAAATGATTGCAAGCATTAGCAACAACAACAAAAGGAATTGAAACAGACAACAGTATGCTAGTAAAACACTTTAGGAGTAGGGACATTGTAGGACACTGGTACCAAATAGTGTCCATTGATTTCCATCAGCATTCTATGACTAGTATGATGGTTTTGAGGCAGGGATATACCTTGGTTTTTGTATCTTTCGATGTGAGGAATCCTTGCCAAGGGATGGAATACACAATATGGGGGTGCCAGCGGAACTTGGAAGGTGTGTGACTACATGGAAGGGGGTGACCGGATTTTCCAATGGATTGTGTAGTAGAGAATGGAAGGTCAGGGATGGATTTATTTTGGGCATTAGCATTTCCAAATGGAATCAGATGTGCATTAGGAGTGTGCCCTGGAAAAATGAGTCGGTAACTGTTCACTGAGAGGACAAGTGGTGCAGGATTGTAGTGTTGGACATTAGATGCAACTTTGACTTTGGAAGTGGATTCTGGAATTCCTGGGAAGGAGATGAATCCTAGTATTACATTGAGGGTGGAGGTGTGAGCCTCTGGATTCCCTTTTTGCAGATGCAGACATCATATTCTTTTATTTTTTGGTTGAGAAAATGTACATATTTGTATATGTGTATATGTGGATATTATTGTAAATACTATATCGAGCTGGATTTATAAAGCTCCATAGACAGCATGATTATTTTTTGGTTGAAGAAAATGTGGCTGTTATTGTAAATATCGTAATGAGTTGTGTTATAAATCTCTAGTAAAGGGTATGTGTGTCATGTTTCAGCAAGTATTCATTGTAAATACTGCAACGATATGTTGTATAAAGCTCCATAGGCAGTATGTTTTGTTTTTAGAAATTTTTTGGTTTATAGGTGTCATTGAACACCGAAGATGGTGTGATTCTGTAACAACCCTGGTTAAAAATCCATGTAAAAAATATAAGACCAAGGTCATGGGACATGTATTCCAAGCTGAATGGTGGATAAAACATCTTAGAGGGTGTTCATTTAAGTTATTATGACTAAAGGAAATTGGCAAAGTCAATGGAAAAGACTTCGGAAAGGCATGAGGCATTAATCGGAATTTTATTTATGAAAATAATGGAAATAGGAGAAAAGGGAGGTGAATGGTCACAAGTTGCATGTGAGGAGAAAAATGAAGGAAAATAAAGGAAAATGAAGAAAATATAGGCCTCATTGATAAAAAGGCCTATGAGGATCAGTTGGAAAGCTTTTGGATGGTTTAAGTTTTTTCTCACACTTGTGGCTCTTATTATATTCTCTCTCTCTCTCTCTCTCATGCTCTGGGATACTTAAATCTTTCTTGGAGCACTCTTAGAGGGTGTGGCATACTTGGATATTTTGAGCAAGAATGCAAAGGAAGAGTAGGAAATCACAATGGGACATCGGGATCAATAGCTACAACATGTTTTGATTGCAGGTACCAAGATGCATGTATGTTTCCCTCACTAATTTTGGCATGCATGGTGTATGCACGTGGTTTCTTGGTCATGCTTTTTCATTGGTATGGAGGATTGGCTAGATTGACAGTGGATTTTCCTAGCCTTTCCATTTCCTCGATAACCATGGTGTTGTGGGTTCAATCTCATTATTTTTTTTCTGGTTAGTTCTCATGTTCCTTTAGTTGTGGGTTGAGTTACTAGTTCCTGGAGCCTTGGTTAGACAAACGCTTTGGAGCCCGACGGATAGTTGTGGGTTGAGTTAATAATCCTTGACCCTTGGTTGGACAAACGCTCTGGAGCCCGGAAACAATTGGGGTTGAGTTACTAGTCCTGGAGCCTTGGAAAAATTGGGTAGAGACAAATCTAGTGATGGTTGTGATGTCCGTCCATGAGGTGGAATCATTGTTTGAGGGTTGAGGTGGTTTGGCCTCTAGAAGCCCTGGTTTGGTTTTGATGGATTTGTTTTATGAGATTCCACATTCATGCTTTGAATATAACACGGGGGTGACTCGTTGAAGAAATATTTGGCTCAACCATGTCTATGGTCAGGTGGAATGAGGAAGTCCCAAACTTGGTTGCATTTTTCTTATGGAAGTAAGAACTCTTTTCCTCTTGTATGAATGAGTAAATATGCTTGTTATTATGTGGCTTATACGACTATTATGTGATTTTCATTTATGTTTCTTATATGCTAGGTATGACTGAGTTTTATGATGGTGATGAATTATGGCTCTCATCATGTTTTGATTCATAATTGAATGAACAATGTATATATTCCTAAATAGATGATAATGCAGTTAATGTGGTGAAGAAAAAATGCTTCTTAGTGATTCTTAGATAAGTATAAGATGCCTATGATTAGATTTGTTATTTAAATATGTAGATTACATATTTGTGACATGTTTGACGAAATTCTTGTCATGTCTAGTGATCTAAATATGGGAAAACTAGTTTTTCTATGCTATCTCCCTCATCGGTATAAAATAAATGTGTTTAGGATCGTATCATATTATCCAGTTATGTGAGGGTTTATGTGTTAAGTTTAAGTGTATTTTATGAGAAATTCATTAAGTAAATTAACTGTTAAAAACACATGTACAACAAGTGAATTTTAGAGAAATAACACACAACAAAAACATTACACAATACCTGATAACAGAGTTCACCCCTTCTAGGATACAACTGCATGGACCTGTTTCAAATGGCTAGGCCCTCTTTGGATTAATGCACTAGTATAAAATACTAATTAGTTACCAAAAAAAGGACTAAAATTTGCATATAAACGACTATTTTTCGATCGGCGACCAATAGTAGCTAATTTACAATATCTTATAAAACTTTTGGTCGTTTTTAGCTTAGTCATTAATTGGTTATCTCAATTTTGTTGTCTAGTTGTATATTTGGTCAATAATTTGGTCACTAATTTAGTCATTGATTTAGTCATTGATTTGATCATTAATTTAGTCATTGATTTGGTCATTGATTTAATCTTTGAATTGGTCATTAATTGTCACAATTAATGACCAAATATACAACAAAATATATTACTACATGATCACCCGAGAAAACCAATTAATGACCAAAGAAATAAGACCAAAATGTTGGTTGTGTTATAAGATATTGTAAATTAGCTACTAATAGCCATATATATGCAAATTTTAGTCATCATTTGAAACCAATTAATCACCGAAGAAATATGACTAAATTTTAGTCGTGATATAAGATACTATAATTTAGCTACTAATAGTCGTATATATGCAAAATTTAGTCGTCATTTGTAGTCACAAATTTTTCATTTGCAGTAGCCATTTATTCATTATATAAACGAATAATTTACTATTTTATATTCATTTCATTTACTTTCATTAATAATCATTATAAATGACTAATTTAGTCGTATATTCATTTTATTTTTGTTCATCATTAATCAATATAAACTACTAATTTAGTAGTTTTAAATTGATTTTTTGTTCATTATTAATCAACATAAATTAATTTGTATTATTTAAAAAATGTCATACAATGAGCATGTTCATCTAATATGAAAACACAAAGTCACATATTTTAATTACAATACTAAACAATATCAAGTGAAACTATAAATAATTTCAACCACATAGATTATATTATATGAAATGTTAAAGTATTACAATATGATTTTCCAACTTAATATTGGTTGGACTACAATTTACACATGAAATGGTGTTTCATCACTTCAAAACATTATCATTGTGTTTTCAAGGCATTGCACGTGAATTCACCAACTCTGAAGACTTGACCATCAGTCTTTATATGTGTGTCTTATGTGGGATATTGGATCTAAGAGTATCCCCATACCAGTTCACCTTTCTCTCTCTCTTTTCATTTGTCACTCCAATGTTATTGGTTCCCTCTTTTTTCAATTCCTGCTTCCTGGCATCAATACTGAGTTCATTTTCTGAAAACAAAAGAATATGCAATGCAGAGTGTAAAACATGAAAGACAATTAACACTAGAATATAAACTAAATTAGACTATAAATAGTTTATACAACATATACCTCAACATCAGCAATGTCAAAGCCATTTTCCCCATACAAATAAGAAACTCGAACAAATTTTCTTCATTGGGGTGATAATTGCCACTATAACGTAACCAAATAACTTATATAAAACAAAGAAAATAAAATGTCACCATATATAGAAAAGAACACCTTAGTAACTTAGTATTCAAATTTCAAGGAAATCTTAGGAAAAATCATATCAACTAAGTTATATGATAAAAATATCAAGTTGTAGATAGCTTGTGAAAACAAAGAATCTGAGGTATGATGTTTAATCCCTGTCGTTTTATTCACAACAAAATTTCATTTTCTAACACATGAACTTAGTCATGTATATAACATGTACTCAAATAACAACATGAAAGTAACTTTTTTTGATAATCATGAAAATATTTTATTACAAAATAGCTATAAGGATTCCAATCAATATAGTGTAATACTAATTTCATCTTCAAGCTTTGGTTGTTGTTTAAATGGACATGGTACTAAGTATTTTCAATTTCATAGTTAAAAAAACAACAAAATCAAAAGAAACATCCAAAATACAATCAAACAATAAAGAGAAGATATCATGGAATGAAAATTGCAATTATAAAAAAATTGTTTACCTATCCACCGATGTCGTGTCTGGCATTCCTAAAACATTTGCTTGCCCAAAATAACCATGAGGTGAAATAATCACAACATTAAAAACCATAGGAATTCCTACTAGAAACATTTCCAAAGTTGATGGCTTGGGTGTCTAAGCAATCTCTAAGCGAATGAACCATATCCAAGACGTGATATGCATCGTCTCCCCATCCTTTTTCCAATCACATTTCTTGTAACCTGCCCATAGCAAAGACAAGTGACAATCAAACAAAGACATTGTCATTTGTTTTTATCTTTATATCTATAAAATTTGAATCTGATTTGTTTCATGAACATATTAATTCATATTTAAAGCCTTCCTGACATATGAGAAAGTATCAATCAAATAGGACATCAGAAAAATCGACCTCAATGAGGCCCTCAAACAATTTCTACAATATCAATATTTTTCTTGTTGTGATATATTGGGTAGAAAAAATAACATATCTACAAAAGAAAAATGCATATATTACTTATGGTCAAACTTTGTATATGGTGTGTTCTTAAGCAGTTTTTTAAGATGTTCCTCCGCCTTTACCAAAGTGAAGTGTAGCTTGGTTAAAACGTGTATCCTTTCATTCAACATCAATTTCTACAAGATAAATGTCACACATTATTCTTTCCCATTTCTCAACATGCTACATATGATAAATTGAAAGTCGCATAAAACCAAGAGCAAACCCTTTTCTAACCAAAACAAACAAACAAACAAACAATGTCTCTAATAAAACTTCATTATAATATTAGAAAATGAAAAGAGTGGACCATTTTTGTTGTTTGACTTTGCCTATTTTTTTTATGAAAGTGCTCGAGCTTCAAGAACCAACAAATGTGAGGGAAGTTGTAAATGTGAAAAAAATTATGTTGACCTAATTTGTAGACTTCTTCAAAATGATGTGAATGATGTCATTTTCAGATGTGGTAAATCTCATAATAAGAAATGGCATGTATTCTAATAAATTACATTGCAATGACTACCATGGGCCTCCACGGGTTATAGGTCCTCAGTAGGTTAATCTTGATGATGAAAGAGAGATGGCAACGATAAGTATGGGTGGTCCTAGTTTGTATGGTGGATATCTTCAAACCAAGGTCGTCATCTCAATGAACCTAGGTTCTGACATGGTAAACATGGATCTAGTCTTCACCCCATTTCATTCCATCATATTTTGTCAAGACTCAAGAGGACATAATGGTCCTTCAACTTATAATAGGGTTTCTTTTGAGGTTATAAATAAATCTTATCCAAATCAAATGGATTTTTGGGCTCCAAGAGATATGGATAATTTAAATGATAACAATTATATGTTTTTTTCCCAAGATTCAAATGTAGGGATACATTTTGTGGATTTTACTAATAAATAGAATGAGAGAAATAATCCATGAGGAGAATCTACTAGTCATTGTGATTAGGGAAATACTCGAAGATAATAAGACTATTTAGGTTCAAATCAAAGATGGTGTTGATTCTTGTAGCTCCTCAATTGTTGGTAGTTTTTAAGGTAGAAATTTCAGTTCTTCAAGGGTGGGGTCCTTCAGCATAATTGCATTTGCCTTGGTCCTATCACCCAAAAGAAAAACATAATCAATAAAGAGTAAATATGTCAAGTTTAGGGCAATTCCTATTTGTATAGTTGTCAAGCTTATAATTCTTTTTTACTCTGTTATAACTCTGTTGAGACCACCTAATCTACAGTAAAAAAATAGCGGAGGAGCCATTAGTCATACCTACCCATGGTCTCTTGTAGGCATGATAGAAGAATAAGTTGAGCCATTAATTAGAATTGCAAAGATATTGAGGAAAGACAATTCATTATCTAGTTAACCAATTGCACATTGAACCCTATATGGATGAGTAGCCCTAAATAAAGCCAGTTTTCTCTATCATATGCCTTGGAAAGACAAACTCACTAACATTGCTTGTAATTTTTTGGTTTCATGTTATAAATTCCTTCTTGGGAAACTCCTACTCCATAATGGATTTGTTTCCCAAGAAGGATGCAAAATTGTTCTAATGACATGGAATCAACTTAGTAGATTTTGACCCTACATGACCAAGGAACTCAGGAGCCTTGGGCACATCAACAGTAGCATCCTCCAATGAAAATAGTATAGTCTCCAACCTAGAAACATCAAAATTATATATAGTTATAATTCATAATTGCAAATGACCATAGACTATAGCAGTCCTTAAATAAATTCAAACTTGAATAAGAACAAACAAAAAATTTCACACTATCCTTCAGTAAGTTGTCCTTGATTTAGCAAGAAAGGCTCAGACTTGCATAAATGCGTAAGTAGATTCCCCAGAAGATCAATTTCAACATCTTTCCTGAAAAAAGAATCTAATATCCAAAGTGAAACCATAATTGAATGGAACAACGGTGCTTTAAGGTCATCTACGAAAAAAGTTGTCTCCTTCAAATCTCTCACACTGAATGGTATGTCATGAAAAATTAAGAAAAATTCATGGAAACTTGTCGACTTCTCTGAAAGACATACTGAAAATACATGGAATATTTATAAAGGAATGCACCTATAATATTCTTTTATTTCCATTTCAGCCTTTTTCCTAAGTTGGACCTCAATGAGTTGTGAACTCAAAGTTCTTTGAGAAGAATGTTCTTACAGTTGAAATTCGACATTTGCAGTCTTCCCACCTTTGTCACCTGATGTGCATGAATTATTAAACTCTCTTATGTCATTATCCAAATTATTTCTTTCCTGGACACATGATTTTGCAAATAAAGTCTTTTCTACAACACAAGTCCTAGTCAAAATTTCATCTCTCATACCAACTGGCATCCAGTAAAAACTGCAACCTAAAATCGGACCTGCTCCTATTTGTCTGTTACTCAGAGATGTGAATGGTGGAATATCTGCTAGAGCACTCTTAGCATATGGCAGAGGTTGAGCCCTCCCTCTTATTCCCTTGCCAAGACCTCCCTTAGGACCAAGAGTCAAGTGGCCCATCAGAAGCTCTGTGTGTTGAAGGGCTTGGCATAGACTGATTTTCAAATTGAGCCTTATCCACAATCCAAGCATCTTGACTGGTGAATCCATGGTCACATGGTCCCATATGGGGTTGTGGCCCTTTAATCCCACCCATATGTGGAAGTGAACCCGTCTATGCACCTACCATGTAAGGTGGCATCGCAGGTCCTCTCACACCATGATCAAGTGGTGTCACAAGCCTCCAACCTTAATTTCCCATATTGGTACCTCAAGAACAGCCTCCCTGTCCATGTAGTTCTTGCACAGCATCCCGATGCACTTCCTCTATTTTCTTGGGCCCTCAAATTTCCTCCTTCGTTGCCATCCATTCCTCGTCAGATCAATAAGATCCTTCAACTTTAACCTCAACCTAGATGGAAGCCTTTGGTTACTAGACATTTTTATCACCCTATCGAAGTAAGCATCAATATATTCCTTGGCCTTTGAATGGTCAATCATATGACCAATAGTGCTCATCAGTTTGCACAAAGCTTCAACATTTTCCTCCTCTAGATGTTGAAATTCACTAATTAATTTCTTGATGCATGCATGCATAATTCTTTCAGTCAGCATACTTTCTTTATAAATCTCACCAATAAACCTTACATTTCCTAGAATTCGTCGTCATGTTGCAGCCTTCTTCTCCCGTCTTTCTTCTATTGAAAGGCTTTTTTCACCATGCTCTTCTGCTTTCTCAACCTCTGCCTCTTCTCTTTCATCTTTTTCAAATTCTTCCTGATATTTGTTCAAAATAACTTGCTTGAAAACAACCTTCTCATTATCTTCATAAAATTCTAGTATTCATGCAACAAGCTGAAAAACGAATTTTGCATACATTTCACAAAAACCCAGCTCCATCAAGGCTTTTTCAAATATTTGAGATATTATACCATGAAGACATGATGCAAAGTCAATTTTCACTTCTTTGACCTGTTCAAAAATTTTCTCAAAGTTTTGGGGTGTTAATTTATTAAGGATGGATTTAATTTGTCTTTGTTTCAACTGATCCTCATCAGAAACCTTGCCCACTTCATATCGGTTCTCTAATATATGAATTGTGGGTAGAGAAGGATGTGGAGGAGGAATCAAACCATTCTATGAACTAGAAGCATGTTGCCACCTATCAGCATCAGAATTATTTCTCACTAGTCCAACTTGTGGAAGTGGTGCTTGCACATAAGGCCCTCCATGAAGGATTACATTCATACTCATATGTGTTGCACAGGTATTTCTTGCAAAGACAGTATTATAACCTTGGCTAGTTTGAAACACAGCAGAGGAACCACTAAGATCTACATCCATCCACATATCACAGCCATCAACAAAAGCATCCACCATCTTGGCCCATCTATCATCATCCAAACTGGCCATATTGCTCCCACGAAGCTCAAGTAGATAATTCCCACTGAGTTGCATGTCAAGTCCTCTTGCAGTGTCTGATAATGCATCAACCTCTCCTACATTACTTGCAAGTGCTTGGGAATTTTCAAGTAATTCAATAATGTCTGGACAAATTTCAAAATGATTTGGTAGATCTTTTCACTGATCCTTGATTGACAACAAAAAATATCTGGAGTACTTTCTGTCTCCTGAAAATTCAGTAACTAAAATAGCGACTTGATTCATAGGAGTTGAAAGTTCAGTTGCATCTTCCCAGTCATCCACTTCTTTCAGGACTTGCTTCTCAGGCTCTTTTGAAGAATTCTTACTCTTGACAACATCGATTACTATTTTGGATGGTATTGGAAGGTTTAGATCTTCCTCCTCCTCTTAAACCTTATAAGCATTATATAAATCTGAGTGGGAGCTGCAGCATTTTCTTTCCTGGAAAAATCCTTCTTTTTCTTCTTCTTGTTGACAACTACTACCTTGGCAGCATCACCAATATTTGCAACATTATTCTTCGCAGAAACATTGGAAGAACTTTTATTCTCCTTTTCTGTCAATGTAGCTACTAAATCCTGCTTGCCTTCACTTTCAATAGGAAAATATGACACCTGAAATTGAGTAGAAATTTCACAAATATCACTATTAGTGGTGGATACTTGACCTTTATCTTGTGTGTCAATTTCCTTCACATTGGTAGCTGAACCTTCCCCAAGTACTTTAGCACTATCATGGTTAACCCTACCTTTTTTTCTATATCCAGAAGATTGTTTGTAGTCAACAACTTTGTTACCAGACAGAAAACCTGGTTTTTCCTCAAAAATAGCCATATCAGCTTTAGGGAGGACTATTGTAGCTTCTTATTGTAATTCCAATTCAGACACCTTGCGTTTATTTGTTGTTGCTTACTCAGATACAACTAACACTTCACCATTTTTCTCTTTGAGTAGATTTTGATCAACAGCCATTGTGCCATTTTCATGTGTAGCCAGTTGAGATGCCAACCTACTCTCATGCATTCCATTGATTTTTCTCTCCCTAGCATGCAAATTATAATTTTCTTTTCCAATGACAGAATTGGAAAAATAAGTCAGCTCTTTGTTTATGTCAGCATTAGGTGAACTTGAAAACTCAGATGGTGAATCAGAAGCCACAATAGTCCCATGCTCAGGATGGAGAACATTTCCAAGATATTGCTTCTCTCCAATTACAGAATTAACAAAATTATTGCTGCAACTTTGTCTAGCATTATCGCTTTTTGATTTAGATTGTTTATTCTTCACATTTATAAGTTTTGAATGGCTAGACCACAGTCACCTGCAAAGATTCCCTTTAGGGGTTGTAGAAACTAAAGATCAGGGAAAGGATTGTTCAAAACTCTTTTAGCATCCAAGTACAATGAATTCATCATAGTATCAAAGACAGTGATCTAACCATCAATTAAAGAAACATTGATGTTGGTGTCATAGAAACTATACTCCCCTAGTGAACCCAACCACACCCTAACTTTAGTTTGGGTGGAGAATGTCGAGAAATTAAGCCTTGTCATAATCACAAACTACAAGAAAGCAGTAATAAATGTGACTATCATAGCAATATACTAGAGCTTATGGTGTATGAAGGTAACCACCGCCTTGATGAGCAAAGACAAGAACCTTTGATCAAGGTATCTAAGAAGAAAAAAATTTAGGCTTATAATTCTTGAAGAGGAAAATGCATCCTAAGTCATTGTGTTCACTAAATTTGAAATTTAAAACTTGAATTTAGACATACCTTAAAGTTTCAAGAAAACTTTTTAAACCGTTTATACAAACTCGTCATGTCTTAAAGGGATCAACAATGGTCGCTACTTAATGAAAGCTAATGAATGATTATATAAGTCTAACATTACAATTAAATTCAAATACAAACATGAACCAAGTGACTCAGATTCTATCAAAACAAAAATATTGTAAGAAACAGAGCAATGAAAGAAGTGCTCCTTTGTATCTACATCACATAAGAAGCATCACTTGCAAATCCATTTTTCCCTTTAAATATGGAAATTCACCTCCATCCTCCACTAGTGCAAACTATTGGCAATAAGAGAAGTGTAAATTTTGTGCATCAAAGGGTCAAACTTGTGTAAGAATAACCAGTGTTTTCCAAGAGCAACATTGTGCTTGTGCATACAAAGAAAGTTAGAGGTAGCCAAGCTAAATAATGAATACCTTAGAGATCTAGAGAACATAACATAGCATAGGAGAAGCCCATGACATTAAACTCAAGATTTGAGACCAATTGTTTGTGGATTTGTGTCCTTACCAAAATGCAACGAAAACACATTCAACACAGTACCCATATTATTGGTAGATGTAATATTCCTAATTAGCCCAAGATAATAGGAATATACTATTTTGTTTTCATTTTCTTGTTGCAAGAATAATATTGTAAAGGAGGATAAATTAAACTCCTAAAACAGAAAAATAAATCAATTCCCATGTGAACAAGGCTAAATCTAGGCTGCCTTAATAAAACTCCCTTGTGTGTGAAAGGGGATTGTGACAATTGACTGGGTCAATAGGACCAAATCCACAACGATGTCCAGATGCAATGTACCTCCTAGATGCACAACGCAGATCTAGTTGGAGGCTACACATGTGAAAGGAGCTAAACCTTTGAGATGGTTTAGGGTTTTGCAAGGCTTTCATCCTATAAATGAAAGAGGAGAGCAGCATGAGAAGGGTTGTTGAACATATTTTATTGAAAGGATTTGTCTTTTTATACACTTCTCATTCTCTAGTTTTTTAGCTAAGAATAGTGTTGTTTAGCACTTGGGTGTTCCTAATCAGGAATCCCACCTCTTTCCTTGAGAGGCCTCTTGGAAGATTCTTGCATTTCTTGTCCACTATCAGGAATTTTTCCAAGCTTCTACTTCCAAATACAACTCAAATCCTATTGAGGGTTTGGTTGTCTTTGTAAGCTGTAACAAGTGGAGGCTAGATCTATTTAGATCTAAGACATTCTAGTGCCTCTTTTCAGTGGGAAAGCCTTATATTCCCCTGGCAGGAGTGTATTGGATCATTAGAGCTTCAGATCCATACATTGACATCAAGCCAAATGGTTCATCAAGTATATAGTGTATTTTTTCTTCCAAGACTGCATTATTTGCAAGGAGAAAGTTGCAGGGAGTTTTGGCAACAATTGAGGAGTGATCTCTAGTGATGAGAATTTGTCTCTCACTGTGGTGATCCATGGATTTCTGTTCTTATCCATGTCATATTCAGATCTGATCTAAATACTCCTGTATAAGCTTCAGGAATTCTACAGGAATCTGCAGATCTATTGCATGAGATCTCAGATCTACTCCATATGCTTCATGTTTTGCTGAAAACCCCAAGGGGTATGTAAAATGGAGACAATCTAGTGTACAGATCTGATATAGATCTAATATTTTGTACACAGATCTGTCCTAGATCTAATTTTTAACCTACAGTTGTTGTTTACTCATAAAAATAATGGTGTCAAGGCTTTGCAGTGAAATATATTGTTGTAGCACCTCTTTTAGAGGGTTTTTCTTCATAGAAGTCTCCATCTTTCTCTTGTACATTGATTGGGCCACATTGTAAATCTGATTTACCATTGTATAAGATATTTTTGATCTATCATATTGGTCTCTTGCTACTGCTATCTAATACTGCGTTATTTTCTAGGCAGTTTTCTTTTGTATTGTTGCAGTCCCTTCTTTGGGCAGTTTTCAAGCCTTACTAGGTGTGGGAGGTCTGTTTAACCCAACTAGTTTGATTTTTTTTTTATCTCCTCTTGGATTTGGGTCTTAGATTATCAGATATAAGGGATCCAAGGGCTGATTTCATATTCTGTATCAGCCATTTTTGAAAAATGTTTTTTTCAGACATGCCTAGCTAGCAATCCCGATTTGGGGATATTACAGTGGTATCAAAGCAACTATCTTGGAACAGCCTGTTCTTTGCTTATTGAAGAGCCAATATGTCTTTTATGGAAATAAAATACTGATGAAGAAGTTTAGTTACACTAAAGACACAGAAGAAAAGGGTCCAAACACTTCATCTGGAAGATTGAAAGGGAAAGAGTTTTCAAAAACTCTGTTCCAAACTATGCATGAGCTGGAGAAGGAAATCAGGGGAATGAGGAATGAAAGACCAGAAAATCCCTTGGAGAGGTTTGCACATGAAGGAAGCCCCACTAATTCAAATTTTGTGTGTGAGCATTCAGCCGCACAATCTGATCTGCAGCATTGTAGCATACCTACATTCCTTGCAAGAGGAGAAGAAGAAGGAGAGACACCAAAAGAGGAGACTCTTGGTGACTATCTCCAAGAATATGAATCTCAGTCTAAAATATTCAAAGATAAATTAATCTTTCCGAAGTTTTGTCAACTCAAAGAATAGAGAAGATCCAACAGAACTATGAGAAGAAGAGGGTGCATGCAGCGCACCTTGGGTAGAACTTTCGTACCTACCTTTGATGGATCACCTGAGAGCTCAGCCAAGTCTTGGGTAAAGAAGTTGGACACATACGTTTAGCTACATCCAATCTCTGAAGAAGAAGCCATAAGAGTAGTAGTGTTGCACCTCCAAGGTAAAGCATATGCCAAGTGGTTATTTGAGTCTTCTTCATTGAAAAATATAAACATCTCTACTTATGCAAAGTTCACTAGGAGGTTAGTGAAAATATTTGATTCTATGCCATCTGGAATTTCTTTGGGTAAAAAAACTAAGCCCAAGAAATCAGGACCTTTTCATGAGATGGAAATATCCATGAAGATAACTCCATTTCAGAACA
Organism: Pinus albicaulis; assembly: GCA_034641835.2. NCBI lineage: Eukaryota > Viridiplantae > Streptophyta > Pinopsida > Pinales > Pinaceae > Pinus > Pinus albicaulis. Next base: position 9,171 of record JAXQQM020085534.1, on the reverse strand, counting down.
TTGTTGAAGGGGTTAAAGATCTGCTACATGATTTTCCAAGGGCAAAGGCCCCACTTCAGCAAGAGCATTATTCCCAAGAAGAATACATGGGGGTTCCCTTTTCAAGGAGAGATCAAGAGAAAGGATCTCTTATTAATGAGGCATACTCCATTAATGAGGGGAAGAAAGAAGAAGAACTGAAAGGGTCCTCCAGTGCTGTGACAGCAAGAGATCTCTTTTTATTGAGAGATGGAGATGAAGTTATTTCTTCCACTAAGAGGGCTCTTGTATCTTTGCAAGGAGGCCCCAAGGATACTATACATAAAGAGGATGAGCAGCATGATAGACAAAGAGACAAAACAATGGAGGAAATTTTTTCCAACACTGCATCCAAATTTTGGAACACACACTATGATGGATTAGTCCTTTGTGATCAAGACTCCTGACACCAAGGAGATGATGGGTGTTCATGGGCTAACTGCATCTAAAGGGAGCACCTTAGGCTGTGAGATCTTGCAGAAGGTGTGTGATGAAGAAGAAGATGGGGGAGTTACTCCAACTTCTCCTTATCATGATACTTCCACACAACAATTAGAGATGGATTTGCGCAGTGGAAGCAGTCACACTAGTACATTTGGTAGAAATTCTGACACTTTTGTCGTAATGTCGGAAATTTCCCCAATTTCTATCAATTTTTCAATCTCGCCACAAACCGCCGCTATACCGACGTTTAGGGATATCGTCGCTTTTGCGACGTTTATGTTTTTTGTCGAAATTGTGATGTTTTAAACATTTCATCGGTGTTACGACATTTATGGGACGAAACGTTGGAATTGCGACGTTGCCTACACATCCGTCAGTCTTGCGACACTTGGGAGGAATCGTCGGAAAAGCGACGTTTCTCATATAGACGTCGGTCTTGCGACATTGTGAAGCCAAACGTCACAAGACCGACGTCTATATGAGAAACGTTGCTTTTCCGACGGTTTCTCCCAAGCGTCGCAAGACCGACGTTTAAATAACACAACATTTTAATATCAAAACATTTGTTTCGTTGGACAACAAACTTGGACATGAAAAACAATTACATGCATGGACATGTAAAGTATTACTTTATTAACAATTGTTCAACATTTCAATATGAAAACATTATATTATTTAACATTTTGTTTATATAAATATGATTTATTTGGATATAATGAGTATTACATCACTAGATAATGTTTTTTTTGTTGGAAAACATGCTTATACATCAAAAAAATTACATTACACTTATACATGAAAAATTGCACATTTTGGTATATTATTCCAAAGGCTAGGACATGCTTGGGATCTTTTAAATCCTTGATTACAACTTGGTGAAATGAAAACTCTACTATTCTACCTTTACTTGAATGAGTGATTTGATATTTTAATTGAAGGTTGCAGCAAAGACTTGGAACACATAATACATTATTGAAATGTATGTTATATTCCTTAGTTATTATAGACCCTACATCACCAACAACAGAAAAAAAAAATTGGTGTTACAATCATTACAAGCAATAAAATTGCATTTTTTCTTAACCATATAATAATATGCTCTAGAATAAATAAGCCACTCATTGGAATAAGAAGTAGCGGATGCATTGAAATAGAAACAAAAAGCAAAATTGTATTTCCAAAAGAGCTAAGCCTGGGTGAAATATTTTTTGAAAACAAAAAACATGATAAGCATATTATCAAGCGGCCCATTTTCCATTTGCTCCCATGTGGCATCATTCGGTCGGGTGCGTCATGTCACACCGTGTGAGGTCGCCCGACCAGGCGCGTTCGGGTCGGGTCGTTTCATTCGAGGGCACCCTCATTAGTTTTGCTAAGTTTTGACCACCCGGGTGCCTTGCGCACGTTCGAGCGGCCCGTTTTCCATTTTCTCCCTTGTGGCATCATTCAGTAGGGCGCGTCGTGTCGCACTGTGTGAGGTCACCCGACCGGGCGCGTTTGGGTCGGACCATTTCATTCGAGGGTGCCCGTATTAGTTTTGCTAAGTTGTGACCGCCCATATGCCTTGTGCACGTTCGGGCGGCCCGTTTGCCGTTTTATCCCATGTGGCATCGTTCGGTCGGGTGCGCTGTGTTGCGCCGTGTGAGGTCACTCGACTGGGCACATTCGGGTCGGCTCATTTCGTTCGAGGATGCCCATATCAGTTTTGCTAAGTTGTGACCACTCGGGTGCATTGTGCACGTTCAGGCAGCCCGTTTTCCATTTGCTCCAATGTGGCATCGTTCGGTCGGGTGCGCCTTGTCGCACCTTGTGATCAAGTCGCCCGACCAAGCGTGTTCGGGTCGGGTCATTTCATTCGAGGGTACTCATATCAATTTTGATAAGTTGTGACCGCCTAGGTGCCTTGTGCACATTCGGGAAGACCGTTTGTTGTTTTCTCCCTTGTGGCATCGTTCGGTCAGGCACGCCGTGTCGCGCCGTGTGAGGTCGTCCGACCAGGCGCGTTCGGGTCAAGTCATTTTGTTCGAGGGTGCCCGTATCAGTTTTGTTAAGTTGTGACCACCCGGGTGCCTTGTGCACGTTCAGGTGGCCCATTTTCCGTTTTATCCATTGTGGCATTGTTCGGTAGGGCGCACCATGTTGCGCCGTGTGAGGGCGCCCGACCAAGCACGTTCGGGTTGCGCTATTTCGTTCGAGGGCGCCCGTATCAATTTTTTTAAGCTGTGACTACCTGGGTGCCTTGTCCAAGTTCGGGCAGATCGTTTGCCATTTGCTCCCTTGTAGCATCATTCGGTCGGGCGCGCCGTGTTGCGTCGTGTGAGGTCGCCTAACTGGGCACGTTCAGGTCGGGTCAGGTTGCTTCGTTCGAGGGCACCCATATCAGTTTTGCTAAGTTGTGACCACCTCAGTGCCTTGTGCACATTCAGGCGGCCCGTTTTATGTTTTCTCCCTTGTGGCATCATTCGGTCGGGTGCGCCGTGTGAGGTCGCCCGACTGGGCGCGTTCGAGTTGGGTCAGGTCGTTTCGTTCGAGGGCGCCCATATTATTTTTGCTAAGTTGTGACTGCCCAGGTGCATTGTGCATGTTCGCGTGGCCCGTTTGCCGTTTTCTCCCTTGTGGCATCGTTCGGTCGGGCGTGCCATGTGAGGTCGCCCGACCGAGCGCGTTTGAGTCGGGTCGGGTCGTTTCATTCGAGGGCACCCTTATCAGTTTTGCTAAGTCGTGACCACCTTGGTGCCTTGTGCACGTTTGGACAGCTTATTTTCCGTTTTCTCCCTTGTGGCATCGTTTGGTCAAGCGCACCGTATCACGCCATGTGATCAGGTCGCTCGAATGGGCGCGTTCGTGTCGGGTCGTTTCGTTCGAGGGTGCTCGTATCACTTTTGCTATGTTGTGACCGCGCAAGTGCCTTGTGCACGTTTGGGCGGCCCGTTTTCCATTTTCTCCCTTGTGGCATCGTTTGGTCGGGCATACCGTGTGGCGTCGTGTGAGGTCGTCCGACCGGGTGCGCTCAGGTCGGGCCATTTCGTTCGAGGGCATCCGTATCAGTTTTGTTAAGTTGTGACCGCTCGGGTTCCTTGTGCACGTTCAGGCAGCCCATTTTCTGTTTTCTCCCTTGTGGCATCGTTTGGTCGGGCGCGCCATGTCGCACCGTGTGAGGGTGCCTGACCAAGCACGTTCGGGTTGCGCTATTTCGTTCAAGGGCCCCCGTATCAGTTTTGCTAAGTTGTGACCTCTCGGGTGCCTTGTGCACGTTTGGTCGGCCCGTTTGCCATTTTCTCCCTTGTGGCATCGTTCGGTTGGGCATGCCATGTCGCGCCGTCTGAGGTCGCCTGACCGGGCGCGTTCGGGTCAGGTCAGGTTGTTTCGTTCGAGGGTGCCCGTATCAGTTTTTCTAAGTTGTGACTGCCCAGGTGCCTTGTGCACATTCGAGCAGCCCGTTTTCCATTTGCTCCCTTATGGAATCATTCAGTCGAGCGCACTGTGTCGCGCCGTGTGATCAGGTCGCCCGACCGGGCGCATTCAGGTTAGGTCGTTTCATTCGAGGGTGCTCGTATTAGTTTTTCTAAGTTGTTACTGCTCGGGTGCCTTGTGCACGTTCAGGTGGCCTGTTTTCTATTTTCTCCCTTGTGGCATCATTCGGTCGGGCGCGCCATGTGAGGTCATTCGACCGGGTGCATTCGGGTCGGGTTGTTTCATTTGAGGGTGCCCGTATCAGTTCTTTTAAGTTGTGACTGCCCGGGTGCCTTGTGCACATTTGGGCGGCCCATTTTCCGTTTGCTCCCTTATGGAATCATTCGTTCAGGTGCACCATATTTTGCCGTGTGAGGTCATTCAACCGGGCGCGTTTGGGTTAGGCCGTTTCGTTCGAGGGCGCTCGTATCAGTTTTGTTAAGTTGTGACCACCAGAGTGCCTTGTGCACATTCGGGCAGCCCATTTTCCATTTACACCCTTAATGTGGCATTGTTCAGTCAGGTGCGTCATGTCACGCCGTGTGAGGGCGCATGACCAAGCGCGTTCTGGTTGTGTTGTTTCGTTCGAGGGTGCCTGTATCAGTTTTGCTAAGTTGTGACCACCCGGGTGCCTTGTACACATTCGGGTGGCCCGTTTTCCTTTTTCTCCCTTATGGCATCGTTCGATCGAGCGCGCTGTGTCGATCCGTGTGAGGTCGCCCGACCGAGCGCGTTAGGGTCGGGTCGAGATGTTTCGTTCGAGGGCGCTCGTATCAGTTTTGCTAAGTTGTGACCACTCGGGTGCTTTGTGCACATTTGGGTGGACCGTTTGTTGTTTTCTCCCTTGTGGCATCGTTCGGTCGAGCATGTTGTGTCATGCCGTGTGAGGTCGCCCGACCGAGCGCATTCAGGTCAGGTCGGGTCGTTTCGTTCGAGGGCGTCCGTTTCAGTTTTGCTAAGTTGTGACCGCCCGGGTGCCTTGTCCACGTTCAGGCAACTCGTTTGCCATTTTCTCCCTTGTGGCATCATTCAGTCGGGCGCGCCATGTCGCGCCGTGTGAGGTTGCTCGATCGGGTGTGTTTGGGTCAGGTTGGGCCATTTCGTTCGAGGGCACCCGTATCAGTTTTGCTAAGTTGTGACTACCCGGGTGCCTTCTGCACGTTCAGGCGGCTTGTTTTCCGTTTTCTCCCTTGTGGCCACATTTAGTTAGGTGCGTCGTGTCATGCTGTGTGAGGTCGCTCAACTGGGTGCATTCGGGTCGGGTCAGGTCATTTCGTTCGAGGGCGCCCGTATCAGTTTTTCTAAGTTGTGACCGCCCGGGTGCCTTGTGCACGTTCGGGTGGCCCGTTTGTCATTTTCTCCCTTGTGGCATTGTTCATTCGGGCGCACTTTGTGGCACCGTGTGAGCTCACGCGACTGGGCGCATTCGGGTCAGGTCAGGCTGTTTCTTTCAAGGGCGCCCATATCAGTTTTGCTAAGTTGTGACCACCCGGGTGCCTTGTGCACATTCGAGTGGCCCGTTTGCCATTCTTTAGACTTAAATTGTGTGACAACACTGTGGCTGAGTTTGAAATTGGAGATTTAACATACATTTGGTTTGATTGCAATAGACATTTTCATCAATAAATGTAAAGCAATGGTTAACAAATATTATAAATTAATAAATAAATAAGACATGGAAACAAGCTGCAATAATACTTACAAAATTATTACATTGAGATGCAAAGAAAAGAAACTAATTTAACCCCTAACCCATTTAACCCCTAAACCATAAACCTCTAAACCCTTAACCCCTAACCCATTTAACCCCCTAAACCCTAAACCTATAAACCCTTAACCCCTAACCCCTTAAACCTTAAACCATTAAATCCTTAAACCTAACCCCTTAAACCCTAATTCCCGACCCCTAACCCATCTAACCCCCTAAAACCTAACCCCATTAGCCCCTAACTTCTAACCCCTATGTTACACAGTAATTTGTCACCGTCCCTACCATTCCCCGTCCCGCACAATGGAGGACCCATTTTGTGACCTGTGAACATTGTCATGCCTTGAAACCATCATCAAAGCATTCCTCTAAGCATGAGCTTTAATTGCCCTTAAGACATCTCCTTTTGCATTGGCGCGGGCAGACAGTTCAGCACTCGCGCCAATGGGGGAAATCCTGCAAAGAGGTCGCGCCAACTGGCGCTCTGTCATAGAGCAGTAGTCACGCCACCCAATTTAAGGACTATTTTTTAAATAAAGATGGCGGAAGTTGAGTTTCAACAAACTCAGAAACCATTGCCTATCTTGAGTTGGGAGGTTTGGCTGCGGGAGTTCTATGGAAGGAAAGTAGTTTTGCCACCTCCCATGGAACCTTCCTTGTTGATAGGGCCAATCCCATAATAATAGGGATCCCAACTCCCTCCTTCCCCATCTATAAAATCCTGCTCAATTCCATGGCAAGCTAGTCTTGAAGTGCCTAAGCTTTGAATCTCCATATTCCCAAGAGCCTTTGTGCTGTAAAGAGCCCTCTTTTTCCCTTAAGGCCGACTCAAGTAAGGAGACTATTGTCGAGAGACTCTGGAGAGGTTTGCCCTTTCCCTGGCGAGCTTTGCGAGATGTGAATGACTGGAGACCCATCTGAAGGAGACCACGACGTCAGAACTTGGTTGTAATCTCTCTTCGTTTGTTATTTAATAGATGATTACGATTATGGTTCCACTCTGTTTTCCATTATGTCAACATGAGTAATATCCTTTCTGACTGATATTTAGCTACGTATGCTGGATTTTATGCTTGTATCTGTTCGTTTCTTGCATGTGCAGGTGTTCATCCGCAGAGATCGTGGAGGGATCGTGATCTGCCGAGGCTGAGGAACGGGGACGCTCTCTTCTTCAGATCATAGCATTGGATTCCAGGTGGGCTTCTATCTTTAGTCTTTTCATTCGTAACTAGGAACTTGCATCGTAACATTGTTTGATTGTTGCTAGACCCCTGCTGGGCTAGTAGGGATCGCCTCTGTCCGCAGAGGGGATTTACCTCCTCAACAATTTGGCGACTCCGCTGGGGATCGTCCAGATTTCACTGTCTCGTTTGTGTTGTCTCGATTTGATTGTTTTATGTTTTTCCTTGCTTGATCAGCCTTCTGGGTTGGGTTCTTTTTGCTGCTTTTGCTTCTTGGTTTGCTTAGTTTACATTGATTTGTCTCTGGAGTAGCTTTTTTTAATTTTGGCTGAGAAACTCGACTGGCGCGGTTTTTAACCCGACAGTCGCGCCAATTGGCGCATGTTGCTTTTGTTTAGCCCGCGCCAATTGCTTTCTGGCGCCAGTTTCATCCTTACAGTCGCGCCACTCCTGTAAGGTTTTTTTGAGTTTCCTCATTTTTTAGCTCTCTGGGTTTGGTCAGTGTTTTTCTTCTTGATTTTCCGACTGCCTGAGTGTGTTGGAGCCCTGTTTGACTGGGAATTCACCTCTGTCCTTTGGTTGTTTGCTTTTATCTATCGATTTCACGTTTTAAGCCCTAGGGCATCTAGTGGCTTAGTGTATCGAGCCCTCCTTGGGAGTTTTGGTGTTTTGATTGTCCTGTCAACTGTCTGATTGATTCTTCACATCCTCTAAGTAGTTGTTCATTTTTTTGTTGCGATTTTTGGGTGATTGTTCATTCCTTCATTCGAAATTCGTTTAGTCTTGCCTTGGACCTAGATCACACGATCCATTGGAAGCTTTTGAGTCTTTTCCTTGTTTTGAGAGACTTTGGTCGATTTGGGATCTGATTGTTTGTGTTGTTGAGTGAAATTTGTTTGTTTTGCTCTCTCGAATATCGTTTCTCAAGTTGTTCTGTTTGTTTTCATGTTTGTTTAGTGCACATTAGCTATTAAACATTGAAAATCAAAAAAAAAAAAAATCTCTTTTTCTTTTGTTAATTAGTGCAAATTGTGATCTTTTCATTTTGCTAAGTGATTAGTGATTTGGATGAAAAGTTTTCAATTTCATTAGTTGCATTAGAGATCTCATTGTTTGTCTTCCGTTCATTTCGTTTGTGTAAAAGCTCTCAACTCTTCTCTAATTAGTTTTCATCGAACGAAATGTTGGACTGTGGCATGTAGCTTTGCATTTAAGAGTCTTTTAAGACACTACATACGATAGGGCCTGAAAATTGAAACTTAATTGAAGATCAACTGTAAAATTTATTCAATTAACCTAAGGCAGCATTGGAACTTAACGAAACATATTTAGAAGGTCTAGGCTAGAGACGTGTTCCGTCGTCGTTAAACCTAGCAGCTGTCGTTCGCCTGTTGGCTTTAGACAGCGCTAGTACGGACTTGTGCTCCCCGTACCGTCGCGTATATAAAGGGAGACCCCTCTAGGTTTTCAATCCTTTATCCACAGGAAGCTGAGTCTGCCGCCCTATACTCGTGATACACCGAACACAGCATTCGGGGAGACTACCTGCACGTACGGAAAGTCCTTGGTCGATTTCTGTTTCATTATTGAAACCAAGGTGTATATTGCAGTTCACGGATATTTGGTACACCCTTTGTGCCTAGTATTTCCTGAGCAGTCATTTTGTCTTTTCTGACTCCCTAAACTTGAAAAAACCGTCAAGCGCTTGTCCTTTCACGCTTGTGTCAACTCTGAAAGAGATAGAGTCATCTTTTTATCGTTTCTCGACTCTTAAAATATGAAACGGTAGAATTTCTTACTTTCCGATGTGGTAAAATTAATCACCCACGATTACACGCCCGCTTAGATATTGCTTGTTAACCGTTTGATCGTGTGTCTTAACTCATTTTAAGCCCATGTGTGGTTTTGAGTTTTGATGGCAACTTTTTCAGAGTTTACCAACCAAGGAATCCCCTCAGAAGGGAATCCTGGTCATTTTCCTCCTTTTGGAAATGTTGGTGCTCCTTACATGGCAATGTTGTCCCTTCCTGGGTTAACTGTTGGGTTGCCTGTTTGGTTGTTTTCAACCTTTGTACTCCCGAATGTCTCCACTACTTTTCAATCAATTTCTCCACCTGAACAACATCATGTTGATTCCCAAGTGGACCTCTCTCCTTCTTCGCCTGTTTCTGCGTCCTCATCTTCTACTTCGCCTGGTGAAAGCATGGATTCGAGTAACCAGGTGGCTAAGAAGAAGAAGAAGAAGACAAAGAAGAAGAAGTCTAATAAGCGAGAGGCTAAAAGTGCAGCCACTGTTTCTGAAATATCCCCTCCCGATAAACCTTCCAACCCTCCACGGAAAGTCAAGTTCCCTTGCCTGTTGTGCAT